>JAVJGI010000041.1:1168636-1226808 GCA_035590275.1 Ibycter americanus
TAGTGACATGCTTTTTTTGCACACTGTTTTTTTTTTTTTTTTTTTTTTTAATTTAAAAAGTAATTAAAAAAGCAGGTTAGAACTGAAACTAGATCCTGATTTTTTCTCTATTTTGGGGCCACATCTGCGTCTTCTGTGGAAACGATCTAGGCACCATCAAGCTTTCGCAGCATGTGTCCCTATGTTTAAATTCATGCTCCTTACACTGAGTTTGGTGTGGTACATTTGCCTGAAGAAAAAATGCAAATCAAAGGCCCCTTAGATCACTCTCCTCTGAAAAAATGAGAGAAAGAATGTGAGAGGACATTGAAAAAGCATTATACAGGACTTGTGACATACTAAGAACTTACGGTCAGACTTTTAGAAGTTATTCAGATGCTCTGAAGTTCTTAATTAGATACTACTACATTTTTTAATTAGATGGCATTCCTAGGTATCTAATTACTTGGTAAAAAAATGGACCTCAGGTACCTAGGTGGAAAAGACATGAGGCAGTTTCTGACAAAAGTTGTATAGTATGTGATTCTCAGAGAGAAGCCACAAGTCCTTTTTTCCCCTCAACCATCTTAACATTACAATCTGTTTAGGAGTTCCTTCTTTTCTGTTTTATTTGGTTACGCAAACATTAATTTAAGGAATATTTCTCAAGCCTCCTGTGGGAATCCAACCCAATTTTCAGAGACAATGCATGTGCAAAAATGACTAACATTTCTCTTTGAGGAGGGGAGGAGATTTAAGGCTTTTGACTCAAGGTTGATTTTTTTTTTCCTTCCCTTTTTCTTCTCCCTCCTTCTAAGTATCTCTTTATTCATCACTTTAATTACCTAATCGTAAATTTCTTTAGGGGGTTACTTAGAAGGAAAATTAGCATCAAAGCTTGGCAGTAAATTCAGGGGTTTTTGGAGCAGGTCCAAGCTGTTTCACCTGTGATTAATTAGATGATTTTTTTCTTTAAGTGCCAGAGGGCTGTTGAGGTCTTTAAGCAGTTACATGACTGCTGGCAGCTCAGGAATTATGATTGATGCATTAGTCTGGCATTTAGGACTTCGGCTTCTTTTTGGTAGTTGCTTGGATAAGCAAGTACATAAGACCAGCCACAGTGGTGGAAACAAAAGGCCCATTCCTGGCAAGCACCAGACCTTGCTCTCATAGAAGAGTGAAGGAACTGGGAACATTTGGTTCTCCACTGCTGGCACAGTATTCAACAGGACTAAGATGAGAGAAAGGGAGAAAGAACTGCCTACTACTCAGTATTTTACAGAGTCACAATATCAAGTCATAGCAGTACTTCTTTTCCTTGAAGCTTTAAGGTATGGACTTATTCAAGAATGAAAATGAGAGGAAAACAGGACTACACCTTTAACGTCAACCCTGGACACCTTCTGTAAAAAAAGACAGTCTTAAAAAAAGATGCTTTTATTTTTCAAAAAAACCTAATATTCTTTTCCCCTTGACTCAAAGGGGAAAGCATGAATCTCAGTGGGGTTGCTTTTTTTATATTTTTGTTTATTTTTTAAAGCAGAAAACCTTACAAGGCAAACAAATTCCAAGTCACAGTGACTGATCTGGCTCCTCCTTCTGGCTGGAAACAAAAATCCTGTTGTGTGACCCAAAAAAAAAAAAAAAAAAAAAGGCAACCCCCCAAAAATTAAAGCTTTAGCATAAGTTAGAAACATCAGCCTACTCCAATCGTTATCCCCATGCCACTCCCACCCACAGGCAGGACAGAGGAGTCTGGAAAACCAACTCAGCTTGTGAAGAGATAGAGCCCAGTGGGCTATGCCTACACTTTCACTGCTCCAGCTGCATCTATTTTCTGGGAAATGGAGAAACTTCAGTCACTAATGCTTATTAGCTGGCACATGTGTACTACAGAAAAAGTGTCAGAAGCATTAATGATGCACTTCCAGATTGCTTAATACAGTTAGCTCACCTAATTCACTCTGCATGGCCTCCTGCTGCAAGTAGAGAAGCAATCAGCAGTTAAACAGCTCTAGTCCCTTTATAACTGGCCACTAGAGAGACAGTGGGGAACAAGACTATGGCTTTATGGTACATTGGTGGCAGGTCAAGAGAGTAAGCTGAAGTAGATGGATGGGAAAGCAGCAAAGAGCCCTTCCTGCAGCAGGAAGGGGCTAGAGAACCCACTGCCAATTAATGAGTAAGAGAAACCTCCTTCTGCTCTGGCATTAATTTAAACCATTAGGTGTTTGGAGTTTATCTCAGCAGAGCAAAATCATCTTTCAGACAAGGTACGCACTTTGCAGAAAACTGTGTGTACGCTCTCAAAACCTACTCCTGCTGTCATGCATCCTTCCTCCCAAGTGTTCTCAGGACAACAGGATGTCCCTTCACTTCAGGAGACAGCTCCTCATCCTGCTGTGAAGTAGTTAATCTCCATGGGAAGTTCCTAGGCCTCTCACCATCCCTGCTCAGAGAATAATGACACTTGGTGTTTGCAGCCACCTCTTGTTTTTGTCAATGCCTAGCTTGCCTCATCTAACATTTATAGAGTCTGGATTCTCCTCAGATCTCATTGACGATGTGTCAGTCACCACCTGCAGCACACTGTACTGCAAAACCCAGCCCAGCTCACAGCAGTGACATCCTTCACTACTCATTCTGCTGGATTGCATCTGTCTACAGGAAGGAGGAGGGAGAAAACAACCCTGGCCTGGATGTACATATTCATCTCCTTACAGGCAAGTGCACTTTGTAGAGGCCTCTGTTTGTATGCATGCCCTTATCAGGGCTGAGATTAAGGTAGATGCATGTGTTGGGGTAAATGCTCTAACACGTTTGAGCCTCTGCAGAGTCTACACATCTCTGCGTGCATCTTTGGAGAGGTTTCCAGCTCCGTTCGTCATGTACCGCCCTGGAACAACCGTGTGACCCAGCTGACAAGACAGACAAGACACAGAACTGCAAGACTGCCGACCTACTGGGTAATCACAACTAACTTACCCTCCTGTTTGACAACATGATCATACTTGTCTGCTTCTGTGAAGAGGCTGACCATCTTATAATAAATGGAAAAATAATGCATCAGGTAGTGCTCCATGACGACTATTTGAGCCACCTCTGGAAGAGACCGTTACATCTCTAGACAGACGGGCAAGGGAATGATTATGTTAGCAGGAGCTCAGATCCCAGAGCAGAAATGCAGAACAGCCTAGTGGGAAAGCTGCTAGCCTAGAAATCAGGAGATCTGGGTTCTGTTTTTATTTTTTCCACCAATCTGATATATGCTCTTGAACAAACTACACTGCACTGCTTCCCTTATAACTCTTTTTTATATATACCACCTAAGTTCACTAGGCTCAGGAACTAATTCTGATTGTATCTGACACAAAAATTTCAGAACTCAATTGGAGACTCCGGAAACACTGCTAAAACGTAAAACCTGCTAATATAAATCGCCACCCACACACTCAAGTGATCTTTACAGGTTCGAACGGGTGCAGATTAGCAAAATACAGTGCTGAGATCCTGTAACAGCTTTGTGTACCACAGTGTGGTTTTCACTGCAGGAGCTGAATTTACATAACCACATGACCCAAACAACACACAAGAAAATACTGTTGCTGAAGATTCAGAGATGCTAGCTTCAGAAAGCATGTTTGCATGCACTCACACACAGATCCTCTCCTATACCTTTGCTTTTCACGGTTTGTGACAACAGAGATTATTCCTTGCTGGAAGAATGTGGCATTGTTGACATTAAAAAAAAAAAAAGAAAGTGCAAAACAGGCCTTTGCTTTGCTTGAACAGCACAGGCTTTCTTGATCAACTGTCTGAGGTGCCTCATCTGTACAAAGCATTTAAACCTGTCTAACATCAAAAAGTAAGGTAAGACAAGTCACTTTGATGCTCCAGAGCACATGCCTAACATGATTATTGCAGAATCTTCCTGGTGATAATAGAATTATGCAAAGGAGGCCTTGACCCATTAATGCTTTTACCTTTCTTAGGATTTCTCTCCCTCTTCCTTCTTTCATGAGAAGCAGAACTGCTTGCTCAGATATAGCAACTGAACAAAAAGGTGGAATAAGCAAAGTGAAAGAGGTCCCTTCTCCACCTTGTCATCTCTCCCCACTCCACATCACGCAGTAAATTACATGCTCCAGGAGCTGCAGCTTAAGCCACTGGAAATAGGCTGTACTGGAAAAGCTGTATGACTGGAGATGGACATATTCCCCCATCACAGAGAGACTGTGAACACAAGATGGGAAAGCAGGGCGTGTGTCATCACCGGCAGTCCTGCACCTAAGACACCTTGGAGAGAAGGAACACTTTAAAAAAATGCGCTTCCTGCAAACCTCTCTTTCTAATGGAAAAGAAGAAAGATACTCACACCAGGGGGTGCAACACTTTTACACCAAGTAGCATAGCTCTGTACTAACACAATATCCAATGTTTGGTGCCTTACAGCTGGAACTAATACGTTCTGGATCTCAGTCATGAAGGAACGCTTTCAACATTTGCCTCCGTTTTGTAGGAAAAGCAGGTGATTTCAGATAGAAGAGCTCACTGGCAAGATAGTCTGAGTTTCTCACCCACTCAGAGAAGTCATGAGTAAACAGATTTTGGTGGTTTTTAATAAAAAATGCCTTAACATTGCACAAGACCTGCTTAATATCAGAACACCGAGGTCCAGCCATGTGTAGTTATTTAAAAGCAATAGAACAATAAGGAAGAAAAAGGGATGCTACCTCCTCTGTGCTCTGCTTAGACGGAGTCACAGCTGAAAAGAAACAAAGGTTCAGGTGGTCATATAGAAAGCTTGCAGAAGCTTAGTATGAAGTATCCTTTGCAGTCAAAGGACTGTCAAGCCTACCTAGGCTCTTCCTTCCACCTTTTAAATGTCTTGTCTCTGTAAAATAATGCATGCTAGGGAATGGACTGAGACACTATTATTGAAGCCTTGTTCTGCCAGAGGGTAAACAGAATCCAGTGCACAAATTCTTATCTAATTTTGTATATACAGTGGGTGATTTTAGGCCAAAAAAACTCCTACCAAGAGATCAGCTGACTGTCTTGGCTCAAGTTCAGGTCTGCAAAGGACGGGCAAAGAGAAAGCATGCTTCCTATATATTTTGTTTGCTCTAAGCATGGTTTGCTGATTCCGACTTGCAATCTGTCCTGAACTGAAAATTTATGATTAGTTTGTTCCAGGAAAGGTAAGTCCAACACATTAAGGCTCAGACCTGAACCCAAACTCCAGAATTCCCTAAGCGCAGATATTTTTCCATCTGGAGTTCTCATCCAAGTTTTTCTCTTGCTTCTTACTCATGTTGTTTGAGTGGAGTTCCTAAATGTCCCATCTTAAATCAGTACCTATTTATGTCAGGTTCAAACAAATCACAAGAGACAGTCCTTTCCCCGAAGCTCTCATTATCTAAATTAACAAGTATGTTATTATATTCCCTGCGCACAGCAAGCATTAGGATACAGTTAAATCATTCACACAAGGTTACACAGCCAGCTTCTTCCAGAGCTGGGTACTAAAGCCAGTTGCTTGACTCTTAAGCTCAGTGCTTCATCTTGCTCCTCAAGAGGAAAAGTACAAGCCCAGACCTGACCATTCCCTTAGGTAGGAAAGCTTCTGGAGCATCTATTTGAAACAAAGACTTACTTTCCCCCTTTTCCCTGTCTGAAATAGAAAAAGGACCAAGACCTTATTCTTGAGCTTCAGGGATCTGTTAATTGGCTCCCTATTAAAATTACAGAGTCTCAGCTGCCTGATAATGATTGTAAATGACAGAGACTATCAGGTTTACCTTGTGATGTCCCTGGGGAGCTTGCAGTTAGTTTAGTCTGAACTCTGCGTCAGCTGTTTGGGTTCCTTTCTTCTCGGCATGTGGTATCTGGACTCAAGCTGCAGTCTTTCAAACCTAATTAGTGTTAGGGGAAAGAGAGAGAGAGAAAAAAACCCCAAACAGCACTCTCCTCCTTCCCTCAACCGACTTTGTAACATACAGGCAGGACCTGATTTATGTTACAAGTTCATGGGGATTTTTTGCTTGTTTTTTTGGTTTTTTCATGCGTATCAATCCAGCATCTTCACTTCTGGCTGCAAGAAAACTGAATTTTAGTGTGCTGGAATCTTTGAAATTTGAGAAGTTCAGCAGAGAATCTCTAAATTCAACAGAGCCATCGTGTTTGTATATAGTTGAGTCTGCTCTGTGCAATGCTCAGCAGAAACTCAACTTTTTGCCCCTTTCCTCACAGAGAGAGCATTTTACTCTGATATGTCTGTTGTTAAAGCTTAACAATACTGTTTTCAGTAATAACCTCATGTTCATGTTTAGCCAAATTCAAACTGCCACCCCTAAGAAATCAGAGAACAGGCAATTTATTCTGGGGGTCTTAATAACTTGTACAATTTTTTATTTGCAGGGCATTTCACAATCTCTCATAACTCTGGCATGAAGCTGTCTGTTCTACCTGTTTTCTTGCTTGGTAACTGACTTCCACATCACAGGTCAACAGTTGTTGCAATGTTGAATGGAACAACACAGAACAGCAGATCTGTAGACAGCATCTTCAAATCACTGGCAGGCCGAGCAATCACAAACCTGAAAAAGCAGGAGCACATGAGATTCAGGCTGCTTTGTGAGGCCTTTGAAACAAGTGTCTGGGACAGCAAGAGAGCTGTAGGGATTTTTTGCAGTGACTGATTGCATGTGCAGAATTCTTTGGAATGATAAGACAATATACAGAGGGTTTAACTTTACCTAGGAATGGGATACATATATTTTAAATTAAGCTAATTAGTATCTGGAACAGCTGCTGGAAGATGTGATAAATTTTCTAATTGCTCAAAATCTTTAAATCCAGACTAAACGTCTCTCTAGGAGATCTGAAGCTCAAGCAATCACTGAAATCTTGAAATTGAAAGAATCAGTGAGTAGAACAGGTTAGATGAGAAGGTTCTCTCTGCCTGCAAACTCTCTGAAATCCCCGCCCTCAGCAGCATTACTAACTTCATGCTCCAGCAGCTCTCTAATGCAGAAGGCTCACTTGTAAAGATGAATCACATCTTAAGTGAACATAAGGGAATCTCACACAAGCGCCAGTAAGCACCATGTTCAGACCACACACCAGTTTGCCTGAAATGGCCTTAGCTACCTACAGGAACGTCTAAATTCAAGACAAAAATAAGTAATTCAGGTTGCCTGTAACAGATGCCTAACTTCAAAGTCATGACTACTATCTTTTGACTTACAGTACAATTTGAGATAAAGTATACTTGCCTATTCTTGTATGGATTAGGCTCTTCCATCAGGCGGTAGAGCGCAAAGCAGAGTATCCCAAATAAGTCTAAAGCTCTGCAGTAAATGTCTCCAAAGGAGTCCTCCTGCTATAAAAGAAGCAAAACCTCTCTTATCTCAAGGAAACCAAAGTAGACAATTCAGCCCAATAGTAAGTCACTTATTTACCCAACTATCATCACTATTCACTACTTTTAGTATCATAATATTTTGCAAGAAAGAAAGAAAATGACTGGTCCCCCATAAGATAGTATAAAAAAAGGCTATCTGATGTCTTTGCCTCTTAAAAATATAGCTCAAGCTACATAGTGAGATTCAACTGAGTGAAACTAAACTTCAGGCACTGACAATCACCCAAAAGTACAATGAAAGCCTAGCCCGTGAAGCACCACTCAGCAATGGAACTCACTGTGACACTCACTAACAACCTCTCAGACAGTGGCAGGAGTGCCAGTTTGCATCTGAATTGGGAGGCATTGTGGGTCATGTTGTCAGGACTTCTGGGCAGTCTGCTGCCCTCTTCCAACAGCTGTTCCCCAAATGCTGGGCTTGTCCCACTTGTCACCAAAGTCTGCAGCAGAGCCAAGATGTGGTGGTTGTAGTACGTCTGGAAAGGAAGAGACAATGGAAAGTCAAAGACAAAAGAGTATGCCTTGGAAAGGAAAACTAAGCTTTCCAGTGAAAACCTAAAGGAAGTGATCAGACAGACACTTAGGAGTTTTTTTGTATTCTTAAAGTCATCCTTAACTATGTTTAAAGTTTTCTGACAATATTTATGGATCACCACTTGCTTAGCCCATTTCAGCTTCAAAGAGCAGCCAGAAGATCCCACCTCTGCTCTTATAATAGAATGCACTAAGCTGTGTCTGAATGGGAGATTTTCAAAGGCACAAATGGCACAATCGGGGTGAGGGAGGGGGTGCACACACACGTGTGTGTAAGAAAACTGGGCAGCAGCTCTGATGTCACCTGAGCAGGAGCACACTGTGCAAGGTGAGGCTGAGCAGTGCAACTGCCCTGCCAGCCCTATAGGGAGCAGGTGCAGCAGGAAACTCTCCGTCTTCGTAGCTGCCATATTGTTTTGAAAACCTCTCTGTGCCCTTACCTCAGTCAGTATTTTTTGGAAAAACTACGATGGTTCAAGTTCAGATCTAAGGCAAAAAAAGGCCTAGAGCCTCTGGGTTTTTTATTTAGTTTAACCTGAAAGTGTTTCCTCTGCCTACAGTGCATCAAATAACTTATTTTCCACCCTTTCTCAAAAAGCTCATTTCCTACATAGAACCACTTTGTGGAATCTGTCACCTGCATGTGCCTGAGTAAAGAAACTAAACAAGCTGCAGAGAAGGAATGGTGTTACTAAATCCACGCTAAACTCAAATCCGCTTAAGAACATCTGACCATATTGTTGGGCAAATGGGTATAATGCTGTTAGAGTTAATTCTCAGTCTTTTAAAGTAAGGAGCTATAGTCCAGGGTTATCCAGGAGTGATACAGCTTCAGGGGAATCTGCACTTTACATATTTAACAGAAGCGTGCTGAGCTCTTTAACATATCATTGCTGTACTTTTTGACATCAAAAGGATTGCATTTCCATACTTGGATGAATTAATAGGATTTGCATGTCACCCTCATTCTGTACTTTCTTTGCTGAGTTACACTGCAGGAATTTGAAAGGCGGGGAAACCATAGAGGTGTGCATATGTGTGTGTGTGTGTGCGTGCACACTCAGGAAATAACACACTGCATTTAGAATGGGTCTTGAAGCTGACCTTAAAAGGAGCAACATTTCCGTAATGTGCCCATGAGATGTTACTTTCTTCACTAGCTGATGTTTGCTTACATCTTCAGAAAAGCAGATTTCCTGGGAACACCTCTGCACACAAAGGCAAGACGAGAAACCTTCTCCCATCACCAAGCAGTTTCATAGTCTCACTGACTCCATGTTGCTACTAAGCTTTTAAAACTGGTCCTGTATAGCTCAGGAACCCACAGCTGGATCAGGAAGGGAACCCAGCGCTCATTAGAGTACCTGAGCTGTAACAATTGCGCTCATTGAACTGTTTTTGGCCTACTGAGACCCCAAGAGTCATGCTGACACAAATGCTAGTTCTGCTTTAGGCTTCCAAGGGGTAACATTTCACTTTACAGACCACATTCTGCCATTCAGATTCTTCTGCCAATTTACTTTCAAGCTAAAAGAAAACAGCACGCCTGCTCCGAGTGTCCTGGGAAACTTCAACAGATACTCACAGTAACAGTAAAAGGAGGTGATACTGGACTGCTGAAGGCTCCCTTCCTTGTCTGTCTTCTCCATTTCACATGTCTTTTCCTTGATATTGCAATTGCTAAGCAATATCATATTTCTCTCCGTCTTCACTGTATTTACAGAATGACTGAATCCAAGCTAAGGTGCCCCCTCTACTTTAAAGCAGAGTTGAGTGCTGATCATTCCTGGACAGACTTGGAATCTTATGCTTGAGTGAAATTTTATCCTTTAAGACAGGTCATGCTATGTCTTGAGTTACTTTTACACTTGACACTAGCAGTCATTAATTACCATCTGGCTGATTGACATATCAGTGAGTAGCAGCAATATAATACTTTCCCTAACACTGAAGCCTTCTCAGAAAAGCGTAACTGGACTTGACACACTTATTTTGGACTGCTTATCCCTTGGAGAGATTTGTTTTGTATTTATTCAGTTTCTGTAAAACTGCCACCCAAGCACTATCCCCTTGGACATGAACTGAGAGCAAGGCATGTGGAATATGACTGCAGCATGGGGAATCTGGGTGAAAGGAAGAATGGGGCTTTCAGAAAAAAGGCATTTTTGGAAGTGCCAGCTTATGAGCTGAACTGCTGTTTTGCTGCCAAAATCCTGGCTAACTCCACCAAAGTGTGACCTGCATGTGTGTCACCACTGACAGTATCACTCAGTTTTGACAGCAGCTTAAAATGACTATGTCACCAGAGTTGGATCACCACGTTCCCTCGATTCTTGCAGTTTTGCTGCAATGTATGCAATCTTCGTGATGCAAGTACACACTGCCATGGATTTACAGAGAACCAAAATATGCACTTAAATCTGATGTGGTCTTGTTGATCAGCAGCAGCCCACATCTGTGAAATTTGTTTTATACATTTTCAGGAAAAGCCACTGGGAGATTCCCACTGAGTTCAGTAGATTTCCCATGCAAACCTGCAGTGAGTTTCCACCAGATGGACAGATGAGAAGAGTTAAATGTTCAATTTATCCCCATGCCTACTACGGTGAAGTGGTGGTAGTGCAAGCTCCCTGTTCCCTAGCTCACCAACACACCTCCAGCCAGGCTTATAAAGCTCCTTTCCATGTGAACAGGTAAGAATTCAGAGTGCCCATAATCTTCTCAGCCTTTGGCATCAATGCTGGAGCTTCCACCAAGGGGCCAGCTGGTGTCAAATGCAATTTTGGCTTTAGTGACTGCAGTTCCCTTAGAGGGATTGATTCTAACATCATGTTGTCAAAAGTAAATAAATCAGGCTGGCTTTAAATACCTTTTGTAGCCTGTCAATATCTTGGAGCTGGGAACCGGAGAAACTTATGAAAACACTCTAGAAGTTTCTCCAAATAATTCTATGTGTATATCAACAACAGGGAGAGTGGCTGCTAATAACACATACAGAGAGACACATCTCTTGGAGCCGATAGCTGCCTTCCGGTGTATGGAACCCACTACTCCAAGAAATCACAGAAACCCACTGATTAGCAAATTGCTTAAATAGGAGTAGACACATACAATTCTCAGGGCACCATGTAACTAATCACATCACTGATCTCTGCAACTTGTCTTGTGCCCTTCTTTGATGCCCGTGGCCTTGACCATTGCTAACGCTAGATTAAGTGGTAATCATTTTGTTACACACTGATGCCACTAAATATGACAGAGGACATGATATATCTACTTACCATAGACAGAAGAGAATTCAAGAAGCTATCTGAGAAGATCGCTCCTGCAGAGGCACCAGTGGTGAAAAGCTGATCATGGTCCGGAACCTCAGAATTGCGGCTGGGAGCCTGATTAATGAACCGGGCATTTGGTGAAGACTCTATTGGAAAAGCAAGGAAGAAAGAGGAAACATCTTAGCAACAGAGAGAAGCCATCTAGAATCAGAAACAAAAGTTAATAAATCCAGTTCGCCATTCTGTGTCCAGTGCTAGCCACAACATACAGCATTAGTAAAGAGGAACAAAACATTTAGTGCTGCTGATTGTGCAATGGCAGACAAGACCCACAGAATCCTAAACCTAAGTCTTAAGATCAGATCATAATTAATTTACCCACTTTGAAAAAGAACGGAATAATCTAATTTCTTCCCCTCATCTTCCTGACTTAACAGAAATACAATTACTATTTCTACTGGCTTAAATTGGGGCTACAGAGTCCCCTTCACAGCTGTCCTACTGTTGCAGGGACCTTCACCAGTTTCTCACCCTTATTCTTGCTGGCTGAGACAGTCTTGCAGAATTCCCTCTACTCTGAAACTGATCCCCCCTTAACTTTCCTTTCTATTTCCAGGGAACTATCAAAGTACACCCAGGCAGAAGGCCCCTGCTGTGCTACTGAACATGCTAGGTATGTCCTGGCACTCCAGCACTACCAGTAAGAATGCTGATGAATGACAGCAGCACAGTAGGAGACTGAGAGGAATTGAACAAGAACCCATATCTTCCCATTAAAAAATAGAGAGTGAGTGCAACTAACTCTATGTGAGTAATGACTGATTTCTATTATGTCCCCTTGGGTCAGGAAGCATTTGAGTGCATCATTTTTAAAGATGACTAAAACTAGCCAGAATCACAATACTATTAATGTCTCCAGTTGTCTTGCAGTGTTGGTGTCATCCTTCAGCCATGTATTCCCAACACAGATATTTCACCCACCCTGGATGTGAGAGTTGGCTCTGCATCTGGCATTAATCAGTATGACTCCACTGACTAGCTTATACAGTCTGGGTATGAAAAGCATGGTCTCATAGCCACAATAAGGGATCTGGTTTATTTCTCCACATCACTCTCTCTCCTTTACATATTTGCAGAATTCTTATTTCTTTACAGATCACTTCGTTATTTCTCTCCCAGATCTCTGTCTCCTTATGACAAGGGTTTCTAGAATCCATTGTTTCTGAGCAATAACCATTCATAACATGCCTCTGAGCCCACTGACAAACTCACAAATTTAGAAGATGCTCAACACATTGAACTGTGCTCAGACTGGTGGATCTGGGCCCGCAGAAACCCCGTGCAAAGCTTGCCATTTAATGGGCCTTGGATCAGCCTGAGGCAAAGTGGCCGTTTTAGCATTTCTTATTTTTCCGTGTTTCTCACCACTGGGCAAGGAGAAGCAGCAGCACGTCAGAGCATGACGACATCACCAAACGCTCCTGCTCCTCAAGGCAAAATTCTTATCCAGCCCCCTTTAGAGGAATGCAGGCCCTCAGCTAATTCTGTCAGCAAATTCTCTGTCCCTGACTACACGCCCTTAGCCCAGTGGGTGTGAGAGGACAGCACGCCTTTGGGACCATGGCACAGCTCGGGGACGCAGGAGGCTCTGGCATGCCATCCTGGTCACAAAGAAACTGTGGCAGAGGCAAGTTAAGCTCAGCAGTTCTGGCTCTACCGAGATACCACATTGCTTCCTGTGCCTCTCAAGATTAATTGCAAAACTCCTACTGACTTCATTGGTGACAGGATTTTAATGGAAGGTATGAAGTGTCTTAGCTTCTCTTATAGCAGGTTTTGACCAGCAACAGTGCTAGCAATATGTATCGTATTGCTGGCTTTGGTGTGTCAGACACATAAAAGCATACAGATGACCCTTGGTCAACACTCAGTGTGCTGTGAAATGAGAAATTGCCTGGCATGAGCAAAGCCCTTACAACTTCAGGCACATGAGTATTACCCCTCTCAGCTTGTTTCTAGAGACAGGCACAAAAGTGAGCATTTGTCTAGATCAAGGTCTACCAGAGGGACTTACAGGAAGCTTATTCAATCACAAGAAAGCTCCAGCTGTTTTTGTTTAGCTGTTTTGTGCTTCCAGGTTTTAAATTCTTGGGGTTGTTTTGCCTCCTAGCCCATCCTTGTAACTCTGAACATATTTCTATGCTGTTCAAGACTACAGCAGGGGCAGACATCCATGTGCTAAGGGACTGGGCTCAATTCATTATTTTGTCAAAGATCTGACATGACTAAAATCCAAGTCATGTCAACAGATTGCAGATGTTTTCCCCTCCACTGACACACCACATCCTGGAGGGAAATCACAAGGGTGCAATGCCTGTCTGAAGATGTCAGCTTGACTGCACAGTATCTTCTCAGAGGAGCTGGGCCTCAGTAGCCAGCTCAAAACATTTCTGAGACTTTTGGACACAGCAGAAATAAAAGCTTAAACCACAGCACAAGATTTCCAAATATCACTCTGGGAAATTCAAGAGTTCCGAAACTACTCAGGAGGCAGCATCATTATCTTATCATTATTCTGTGCTGCCTTTTTTTTTTTTTCAGCAGCAGCTCCTCAGTATTTCAGTGTAAGAAGTACACAGGACTGAACAGATCATCAAGGTGCTTAACTGCTTCTGGGACACAGCTCATCAGGTGCAAATTTTGACTAAGCAGTACACCAGAGCTTCATATAAACAAAATATTGCTAGTGCCTGCTACAGTCCAAGACTGCCCACTAGCCCGGTTTCAGCTGCAAATCTGGTAAGGACTGGAAAACAAGGACCCACATGTGCTGAGTCCACATAGCATTTACAAGCATTGCATCAAAAAGAAAGAAAGGAAAAAAATAAAAGAGCTTGAGTGAGTCAGGGGCCACTCATGATGCCTAGCAACATGCTGTGCTAATTTGATGGGTACGTTCCTGTGTCAGCACTTTAAATGGAGCTAAACATCCATGTCCCTCGGGACTGGTAGCCCAGCCACATCACTCTGGTGTGACACTGACTGCTATGTTACTAGTAATCAGTTAATCGGTGCACATGTTCCTAAGTAACAAATCCCATTTGTAACCATTGAGAGATGAAGACAAAGATAGCCAAGAGAGGCATGAAAGAACTCCATGAGTTATTTCAGTTATGAATGCACGCTAGAGAGGTTGAGCCTTTTGGAATAAGGACAAAGGTGTCTGGGCTCTGCAGTAACATGCCTGCAGTCTCAGTTCGTGTGCAAGGACCCACCCAAATACTGCACCCCAAGCAGTCACTGCACGATGCCGTGTACTGCAGACTGTTTGGAACAGGCTCTGTTCTTTCACAGCCACCTGTACAAATGAGGAAACCTACAGCTACCCCGTTAATCCAGAAGAGGAGGAGGGAGCCATCACCAGTGTTTCAGAAAGGGAAGGGTTGGAACACAAAGAATTAGGCCTTGATTCACTCCATTTTGTTGTGGGATGAAAACCGGGCATACAGTCTCTCTCAAGCGCCTTTTACAGTCATTACAGAGAGGAAAGCATGGCCAAAGAGCAGCTTAGATTTCATCTGGGCAGAATTCCCTTTGGTGGTGCCTCTTTCTCTGCTGAAAATAAGGGTAAACCAGAGAAATACAGTTCTGATTTATCTATCTTAGTGAAGTATATTAGGATAGGTGGGATGAACGCCGGCCATGTGATTAGAACTCAGATCTCCTGAGATCCAGTCCAGTACAAAAAAACCCAAGGACATTATCTTTCTCTTAAATGGATGCTTCAGAGATTTGCTACACACTGAGACCTTTGTAACACTTTGTTATATTTATTCTCCTGATAAACCATCCTGACTCCTTCAAAGCCAGTGAATTAACATCTAAGTCAAACCTTTTAATGTTCCTTGGACATGTAGTGCTTGTCGCTTTCTGCCTGTGAATTCTAAAAAGGGCCTGGGGTAAATAAATAATGCAGCATGCATATTGCTTCAGTGAAATTTGTTCCTAAAGAATAACTTACTCAGCTCTGTAGTGATGAGGATCCTTTTATAACATGGCTGTGATTGATTCCTCAGTGCTCTCGCTCTGAAGACAGCATCTGTAGAAATAGTCAATAATAACATGAGGAAAGAGGGAAGTTAGCAGAAGCAGAAAGGAAAAAAAAAAAAAAAAGAAGAAAGAAACCAAGGCACAATGGTTCAGACTGATAAATGCAGGAAATCTCTTACCTATGCCTAAAAATGTCATTGTCATGCAAAAATCCCAAAGCATTTCCTATATTTAGAAAGTTTCTTGTCTTGGTTTGCTTTTCCAAGACTCACTTTATTCACTCAGAGCTTCAAAGGATTAAAAAAGAAAAGCTCTCCCGGCAGCTGCTTATTGACATCATAACTAAAATATAATTACCCTCTGTGGAGCAGCAGTGCTGGTTGCAGTGTTGTTTGGCACAAAGCCCCCACTAAGCCAATTTGCACTCAGAGGGCTTTTTTGGGAGTGGGCTGTGGTTTTTTTCCTTCCCCTTCAAGAAGGCTGCACATAAATAGATGGGACATGTGCTGTAGGAATTAAGGCAAAAGCATACATCATAATTTTTTTTAAAACCTGGCAACCAAAAAGACTTAAAAGAGAAATCCAGAAGTTCCTAGAAGCATGTGTCTTTATTTCCTCCCAGTTCTCACCAGCCAGCTGATTTAGTAGAATCACTCCCAATCTGAAATCAGCTTTCTGTGTTTTGATCACATCCAATCTTGTCTCCCTTACCACGATGTCTACATTTTTCCTTTGCTACTCTAGCACAGCATCTAGGTAACTGAGTATTAATAATATTACTTATCGCACAAGATAGTATCAAAGTCAAAATGATGGACTCTAAACTCCATAAGATTTTGCTAGAAATGAAACTTCTACCGGTTCATATACTGTATAATGGATCCTTTCTGCTCGGAGGAGGATGTGAACGTTGGAGATCAGAGACCCTAACAGGGTCCTAGATGGACCATTGCTCTAATCCACATCTCTGAGGTTAGGCAATGGACTGCCAAAAAACTCATTAGAGATGTCAGGCAACACAATCCCTCAAAACAGCATCAGAAGTCCTTCCCAAGTATAGCAGTGTCTCTGAATGCATGCTAGTGGCAGCAACTGAATGCCTGAAATGAATCATTGCTTTTATTGTTCCCTTCCATGTACTGTACTGGTTGATTTGAATGTATGTCTGATCACTGCCTGGATACCTTTTCCTTATGTCAATATTTTTACTATGAAACAGTACACAGCACTCTACCTGAAATTTTACAAACTGGCAGGGTGCTATTACAAAAGATTACTTAATTGTAGATTACTACTGTACATTTGAATTTCACTATCTTATTAAGTTGTCAGATTTAATTACCATTATATGTTTAGATTATGCCACAGATTATTTAGTTCGGTACCTAGGTTTGCCAACCTGTTTGCTTTGTGACATGACAGGGTGATAATTACAGCATTACTGGAAAACCTAAATTTTTCCATGGGAAAGACTAGAAGTCCTTGGCATCAGCACTGACCCTAGTAAATGCTCATTCTTGCAAGTGTAAGTAATGTGTAGCTCCGTGTGGGTCTGGTTCTCTAAGACCTGTCTAATTCTCTACCCCATGAGAGAGGTAATGTGCAGAACAGACCTGGGTTTTTTGGGTGTGAAACGCTCACAGCAAAACCTAAAACCACAGGAAATGCAACTGATTTGGGCTTTGTTACAATCTCCAAACTGAGACCATGCCTGCTGCAATGCTTACCAAAGCACCTGAACTGTTAAGTGAACTTGGGGCCTTCCATCCAAGTAACTATTTTCCACTATGGTTAAGATGCAAAATGCTATAGTTTCGTCTACAGCGTCAGAGCTGGGGATGAGAAAGGATTTGGATGGGTAGCGTAGCTGGATAGCAAGCCAAATCATCTGCTGTCCCATCAGCAATGGCATCTACTACATGAGAAACATCAGTCTCTGCCTTTTTAAAATCAGGTAACAGTTGCATAATCATCTTGCTTTAGAAAGCTCTCCCAACTATTATTCTATCATTTCCTACCTGCTTCCTGTCCTGGCTGCTAACATTAACTGAGGCTAGGCTTCTCAGGTCCAAGTTTTGAATGTAACTTCAACCCCCTCCTTCAAAAACTGGGTTGTGACCCAGAGGACTGCCATACTTCTTGGGTCTCCCCTGTGCACATTAGTTTCTGCTGCCAATTTCCTTTTCTGCACAACTTCTCCTAGGCTTTTCTCCTACAAATACAAAGGATTTTCCTAAACCTGCTGATGTTGCAAGTCTGTAGCTGAAAGCACCCATTGGTACATGTACTACACCAGTGGAAAACACGGATTTCACTGGTACACTGTAATTAATTACTGCAGAGATGAACCAACACCAAGTTCTGATCAGCAGGGGCACAGCCTTTCTACATCACCAGTATTTGCTGTTCTTATTGCTTCCTAGCTAACCTGACAGCCACCAAGTCTGGAAAATTTCTTGATACTCTCTGTACTGTTGGGTTATTTTCTAGCTGTATTTGTTTTCAGTGTCCTTACATAACTTAAATAAGGCCAGAGGCCCTACTCTCAATCCTTCTCCCCACAAAGAAAAAAATTCTGATAAAAGCCATCCTTTCCCAGCTTGTATCTCTCTTTTCCTTGAAACTTTCCTCATTTTCTGACCCCCATGAACTATTTCACCTGAAGGCCAGCCAGTCAGCTAAGAATAGCTGATTTTATCAGTGAAGATTTTGTCTTCTCAGAGATTAATTCCTATAACAATAACAATGGTGGGAGGGAAAGTACAGACTGAAACAGTGGGAGCAGGGACATGTACATTCTGTTTCCACTCTGGGCACCTTGATCCAAAACTTGGTAGCAACAATCTACGAGTAATTTACTATCCTATAGGAGCACACATCTGTAATGCATCTGGAGAGTTCAGAGGCAAAGACCTTAAAGAGTGTAAGACGTAAGACATAGCGTTAATCTTGCAGTTGAATCTGAAGGAGCTTCTGGTATGAGAATTCTAACCTAAGATTTTGATCCCATAGTTGTAAATAACTATGGCAGCAAAGAAGAAAATGGGGTGGCTGTTTTAGCAACTCATCTAATGAACCTATAAGAAGAGAGAGCTTATTTTTACACTAGCAGATTTAATGGATGACTTGAGGAAGAAGTGAAACTTGTGCTTAGCCTTATTTTGCAAATATATCTTTATTCATTGATGATGATCTCCTGTAACTGAACACTGCTTTTCTGTCTGCAGAAAACAATGTAAATCTGAGGAATAGCCTTAACTGAGTAGCCAAAAATGTATTACACTGAAATTGTAGTCAGCTTGTGGAATGACAATTCACAAACATCTGAGCTAGGCAATAGGTGCCTTATTAATATGCAAAGTGAAATACCTAAAATGGATAAACCAGGGTGGGTTTAGAAACACAGTATTTTGTCAACTAGAGTAAGACAATGCTGTTACGGTAAATGGTGATAGAGTCTATCCTCTCTAGTTTGAATCAATCTTTCAGAAATAACTGATCACAGTAATGGGTAATAACAAGAATAATTTGCATTTCTGTATTGTTACATTGTGAGCTTGAATTTATCTGGCTTTAAACAAGCCTGGGAAATAAATATTGTAATGGGGCTCTATGCTGAGGTACAACATGCCTCTAGTAGCTGCCAGGAATACACAGCAAAGGCATAAGAGAAATAGAGGAAGCTTTGACACCATGACCCTTACTTGATCCTGCCTTCTCAAAGCCAGAAAAGAAACCCAGAAGCACGGGTTTCCATGCCCCTGTTCTAATGCCTACACCATACTTTACCCAGGTTCCTGACAGAGGACCAAGCAACCCTGATCTCTGCTTATACCTGAAAGAAAGCGTTATGTATTTGGTCTGGTTCTGATGTGCTGAAAAACAGTGTTAGCTGTAATACAGAAACAAACTTGTGCCTGCATGTCTCTGCTCTAACTGTTCTGACTACTAGCTTCTTTCTGCACAAGCAGAAATCCTTTTGATACTGTTCTCAGGGACCTTGTAAGTGCAGAACTTCATTATCTTTCTTCCAGTATGATTGAATAAACTTTTCTTCTCTCATGATAGCAAGGATGCCAAACAGATTTAAATCTGCAAGATCCATTTTTCTGATGCAACTCATCATATGCCCATCTTCCCAAGGGAAATGAGGGAAAAATATGTGCCTGTGGATTAAAGAAACAAAAGGCTTTGAGTATGCAGGTGGTGATGGTTCTGACAACGATACACCCGGTAAATTGCCTAACCAGCCATGCCTCAGCTTACCCAACTGATCACACTAATGTCAGCGTTAAGTCCCTGAGATCTTCTGCTGGAAGGAGACAAAGCAAGCCCAAAGCTACCACCTCAAAGAGAAACAAGTAAGTATGAACTCTGCAAGGCAGCTGGGGAAGGTTTTGACGAACAGATGCTCACATCTCTATTTTCCATATGCACATTGTAGTTCAGAGTTCTGCACTCCATGTACTACAATTTTTGAGTGATAAAACAAAAAATGCTGGAGGGGAGTAGGACAATGATTGATAGAATGAAATATCCTTCTTGTTCTAAGACTCTCACTTTTCAATATGTAGGTATAAAGAGGTAGTAGGTACAGTATCTATATCTGTCATTACAGATGGAGAGACACAAATTATATATATAAAAGTACATACTATTTACTGCCTCTCTATATACAATCAATAAAGAGTTCCATACATCTTTATATTTATGTAGCAATAAATACATTAGATAAAAGTAATCTGTTCAAGTCACCATTACCTCTTATTCAAATACATCTTATAAATAATTTGTCTTCTGTTCTGATAGTATACACTGTATATTGATATTATTTCGTCTAGTTATTATTAAAAAAACACCCTGTCTCTGCCTCACTCTAATCTTTTCTTTGGCACAGCCATTGTTTTAAAAGCTTAGAATGATAATAAAGTATAGGTAAAACACTTAGAAGAGCCATCCATTTCTCAGCCCATCTTCAGTTAATTAATACTCCACATTCTCAAGAGGAGGACAAATCTTAGCTTCTTTGCCAAATTAAGGGAGGAAGAGACGCAATAAATATTCTACTGGGCTGAAGTCGGTTTTGCTTCCATTGCAGTTCTGAGCTACAAGTTCTGTTTGTCTGGCAACAGAGCACCCACCCTATCAAGCCTCAACAGAAAGGTATTGTTTTTCTGTTTTTGAAGGATGGAAGGGGCCTCCACTCACATGTGTTTTTGCAAATAATACAGTAGTTACCAACACTGGTTACCATTTGCCATCCCCAGCCAGGGTCTATTTACTGGAAACCTTGAAGCTTCACTCAGAATTTGCAGCAGGAACTGGCATATTTCCAGGAGCAATGCTGGCTTATCACTCCTTCCTTCGCATACCTGTACCTACAGACACTGGAATAGGCTTTACAGCCGGCTACGCTAAAATGTACTTCTGGCCCTTTTAACTTACATATTTATATTCGTGAAAAACAGGCTGTAGCTCAGACTAGTGACAAGTGACCCTTCATTCTTTCCTCCTCTAGTTGCCATTTTTGTTGCATCAGCATGTTCACAGGCAAAAGGAAGCACAGTTAAGTAGCACGGCTGAGCTGAACTTACCCTGCATGGATCGGATGTTCAGAGTGGCCAGGATGCTTTCCGTGTCCACCAGGCAAGGACTGCTTGAAGCAGTGGTGTTGGAAGACAGAATGGCGCATGCAGCACAATCCTGGACATTAACTGCCCTCAGATCTGCGCAGGAGAGAGCACTACCCTGATAAAACCAAAGAAATTGTGATAAGGAGAAATATAAGAAAGTTGAATATTAAGGATCTTTAAAGGTGAAACGTGAACATAAAATTTGTTTCAAACTCAGCTGGCATAAATGCATTTTGGAAACACCTCCAAAGTTTCAGCAACTTTGGAAATGGGGAAGTGTCCAATACATTGCAAGTCATAGACCTGTGACTTTTCTTCTCTGGTGTAACAGGATTAGCTTCTCAGTGCTTCTGCAGGAAACCAGAGAGTACCAGAAGAGTCTTCTTCCCCCAGAAGAAAATAAATATTTTAAAAGGGAAAGTTTTTCACCAACATCTTGAATTCAAGCTCAAGTCTAGAGCCTGAGATAATTTTGGTCCTTTTTGAATCTGAATTATGCTACCATCAAGAAGTTTTAAAATGTATTTAGAAATGTGCTTGAGAGCTAGAGAAAGGAAGGAAGAGGGAAAGAGAATATGCAAAAAAATTCTTACTGAGAATAACCACAGCTTTGGGAAGTTCTGAATAAATTTCCATTCTCTTTGCAGATATTCCGAAGACCCAAGAAAAACAATGTCTTTCAACTCATGGTAAATGAAGTTGCTAGCTCTTAAGGGCATCACAAAGTCCTGCAGCCCAATCAGCGGTGAGTTTGCATCGCCGAAGACGCAGACCAAAATGTGATTCTGCAGGTTCAGTGCTGCTTGGTCCTTGCAATTCTAAATTGAAAACAGAATTCTGCTAAACCAGGTACTAGGTTTATTTTAGATTTTTCTCTTCAGTTAGAAAGACTTAAACCATTTCTTAGCTTCGTAACGTCTATGGGTAGAATGAGACTATATATAAAAAGAAGTATCTCCCCTTAAGTATTTGGATTCCAAGTGTATCCTACAGCAGTGAAATATTCATATATGTTGCCATAAAACATCAAAAATGTAGAACAAGGCAACAATACTAGTTTAATGCCAGGAGCTTAATCATGACTTTGGCCTGGTGTTTTTTTCCTGGCTAACTGATCATGTTTCTCAAATGAGCTAATTAGTCTGGAAAAATGTACTGGAGAGTGGGTACTGCTTAGTGTGGTACCTCATGACTGGTAGGTAGTATGGCCAAGTCGGCCAGCCAGGCTCCTCAGAGCCGCTGCATTAATGTCCACAGTTAATGTGGGCTCAGTACATCCCTGCTATGTTCACTCCTTGGCCATTTTTTTTCCCAAAGAGAAACAAGGACTTTGTCAGGGAGAAGTTTCCTGATGAGAGATTAGAATCATAACCAAATTAAATGATTGTCTCTAACTAATTAGATTAGTTTAAATTGAATAATGAAACCTTTAGCTGTATTTAATGTAACATGCCTGAAGTCCAACGATTAGTCTGCTGAATGAAGCTAAACAATTAAAAACACAATCTATTTTATAGCTTATTTTATAGGAACAATTGGAAAACTATTACTGCTGAAATCTGCAGAGGAAATGCGCAATTACGAGACCAACAGGAGCAGTCAGTATCATGAATGTGCAGCAGGGACAGGTGAACCATTCCGAAGACACTACAGAAGGACTGAGGCCTGCCTTCCAACCTGGGGGCAAGAAGCTGGCCATATTTGGCATTTATTAATTACTGAGGTCAAGGGAAAAAAACAAACCATTAACCCTCAAGCATCTATGTTGTATCAGACTGACAATCAAGACTTCCAAAAACTATCTAACTTATTTAATAATGTATACCTTATGTAAATGTCAGAGGACTGTATTTTGATATGTCCTTAGACACCCTGTGTTTCACATGGCCATCAAGGAGGAACTTCTGTAAAGTACATCCACCTAGCCGTCCATGCTTTCCAAACAGAATGAAAAGCTGAAATGTTGTGACAAATCCCATGGGAGTATACTTGCACCTTTCAGTGCCTAAACAACTTTAAAAAGTAGCTTTTGAAAATCCAAAGCACAGTCTGGGACTCACTCCCAAAAACGCATCTTGGACTCCCAGGCCTCTGAGGGCTTGCCTGTCCCAGAAACATGATGGCAAAGGAAGATACTGCATGAACTTGAAGTGCAATAGCTATTACGCACTAATTTCTTTTGTGGACGTTCTTAACCCTCATAAAGAGCTCCTTGCACATTCTGGCTTAGCTACACAAAAACACTCAGTACAAAACAGAAGTGGCACATGGGGAGTTAGGACACACTAGCAGTTGTAAGCGTTTTCCTCATGTAAACCTGCCTGTAAGATCTTTTCAAAACATTACCCTTCAATTCACAGAGCTGAGCTTCCAGTCCTATTGGGATATTCGCCCATTTGTAATGACTAATCCTATTTTGGAGGTTGCTGGGCAATAGGGTCCTTTTATTTGCTTGGAAGGAAGCTGCAGCATTTCAAGCAGCATGAATTCCAGCCTGCTACAAGTCTCCCAGCTGGCAGAACAGCTTGAACATTCTGTATTTTTGATGAAATCTTTGATCACCTCATTGCAAGATTTGGTTGCCTACTCTCAGCTCTCTGGCAGCTCTGAGCACAACCTGCCATTTCTAGAAAGGATTTGTTCTTTTACGGATTAGACACGTTAAATAAATAAACCAAACTGTCTTAAAGATATCCAGATCAATAATGTCACAGACACAAGGGTCTGGAAACACAATATACAAAATTTCAAAATAAAATAGGTGTCAATCAGACCTTCCTTTGTCCATCTGCTGACACCCTCTCCTGAGACTGGGTGCCTGCCCTGCTTTAGATGAACACGGAAGGCATTACTGATCCCTTGTTACCTTGGAGATCTTTCTCTGTTCCCAGGTTACCACCTAAATTACAAAGGAATATGGCCATAGAGTGAACTTTCAGCTCCCGCCACTGCAACTGAGTCTCCGTGCAATGCTGGTCAAGATACTTTATCCACAGCTCGCTCCCCAAAAAGGGGATAATGGTAAACCCCCAGTCCTTCCCCTCCAGCACAGGGCCTGTCTCTTACCTTCGCAAATAAAATCAAAGTTAGAAATTGGCTAAGATAACATTGCTAAATCAGCAGCAGTAAACTAGAGAGTGCTGTGCCCTCCACCCAGATCAATGCACTGAAGCTCCATCTTAGTCCTAGGAGAACAAGGAGCAAGACACGTGAGGATCCCAGAATCAAATACCCCACACCTACCAGAAGAGCCTCCTGCAGCGGAACAGCATCACACCAGTGGAACATTCCTGTCGAATCTAGGATGACTTTGCTGTTCTCCTCCACTTGGCCATCAAAACCCCTGAAACACAGAGAGAAACTTCTTAGCTACGGAACAACCTCTCAGCAGTGGCAGCTACAGTTTACCCAAGTTGTAATCACATCTCCAGCTGCTGCTGAGATGCCCTCTTTATCTACATCATAGCTTTCATGTCTCATAGTAGCAAGGAAAAATTGGGATGTATGACTCACATATTAACCATGACAGCATGGGGGAAAAGGGTTATGTGGTGGAGGAATTTCTTTGTCAATGTCAGCTGAGACAAACATAAGGAAAAATATACTGCAAAGTGTTTCCTTGAATTATTGTATTAGTTATGATGTTTATAGCTGTTTGGACTTGGTCCCTAGGATTATTTTAAATAATGAATTCTTCAGTGGGGACATTCATTGAAGCAGTATTTATATAAACATGGTCTCGATTAAGAGCAAAAAGAAGTCAGCAGGAATTTCCCCCCTTGTCTTCAGGGACTTTAAAGTATAGCCATATTGCAGGATACTGTTAGAGGCAAACTTCAGATATGTAGCTGTGTTTGTGAGCATCATGTTAGTTCAGAAGCAGCAACAAGACCACATGAAACAAAAGCCATTCAGAGACGCTGCTCTGAACATCAAACTGTTTTAAAGGACTGCTACAAAACAGAGTTGTTAAGGAAGTCATGTCGAACCACCAAGGGTTGTTCACATGTCTCCTCACGGCCCAGGCATGGACAGAAAAAGGCCTGGAATCTGTTGGATAAACCATTTGCTCAGCACCATCTCTCTAGGTAGAGTCAGCCTTGAACAGGTGGCTCAAGAGCAAAGTTCATTTAATCCCTCTAACTGAAATCACAATGGTCACTGAAATTTGCTGTGTAGGATTACAACGCTTACTGAACCCAACAGCCTTAGCAGCGCTGTATGACCAGACAAATGTTTGGTCCTGACATTCTTTTTTATGTCCAATTCATCCTTATATTGACTATGCAGTATTGGGTGAGGTGAGATTAACAGAAAGGAGAGGGAGATTTTGCTAGGGGAAGGCGTTATTCATTACAAGGCCTGCAAGGTGGATCTCATTGTGCCCTGTACAGACCAACTTATGCTGGTATTGGGTTTAGCACTTAGCACAGCCTAGAGAATTTGCCCCATTTTTTGCAAATGGGGCTGGGAGATTTGCAGCTTGTGTCAAACTCCATAATGCCATAGCTATACAATTAACCCATACCCAGGATAACTAGTTAAAAAGTCACAGTCATTTCAATAACTGCAACATAGAAAGAGCCTTTCCCATTCCATACGAGAATTCAAACACCAGGCCAGAACTTCTTTGCAGTTTCTGCTAGCTCTCCAGGTCTTAAACTAAAGGACTAATAACAAATCCCAGGACTGATCATATTAGAATAGGTTACCTTGTTCTTCTAAATTAATATATTTCCAAGTTTTATAAACGTTCACCTATCCTAAAACCAGCACAAGATATAAAAGCTGCAAAGGTTCTACTAATGGCATGGACATGAACTGTAATGAGTGACTTTTGCATAGTTGCTCTCCAGTCTTCTCTGCAACTTGCTTATGATGTGCTGGGTTTGACTGTAACCCCAAATCTGGAAGCTGGTTCTTTTCAGCTCTGCAGTGCCTCCTGTCTCTGTTCCCTCCACACTACCACAGGGTAAGAGGGGTTGCCTACAGCACATCCAGCTCAAGCACCATCTAACCTTCAATGCGACAAGTAGCAGATAATGCAGAGCAAGGTCCAAGCTATGCCTGATTGGAGGCAAGCATAGAAAAGAATCTTTCCTTCAGGCAAAAAAGGCACCAAAGAGGTAGAAACAGATCTGTATGCACTGGCTGCTGCACCGCTGCTGCTCAAGAAGGGGCAAGAGTGGCAGGCACTGGCAGCTGGACGTAGCCTAGGGGAAAAGAAAGGAAGGGCCAAGAGAAAGCAGGGTGCTCCAGATACCAAATGGCTCGTGACAGCTCCACTCCCCTTACGGGCCGGCGGTACCAAGCCAGGAGGCTTCCAGTCTTTTTCTAGGCCCTCTAACTGAAGTCCGTGTGTTCACAAAGCATAGCCAAAGCCACCACAATACCTATCCCAGTTGCTCTCTTCTGCCACTTGCACAGTTCTTGCTCTCAGCAGCATTTGCAGCATGAAGTTTCACAGGCAAACAGCACATTGCATGAAGCATTTTTTTGATCAGCTTTGAGTTACCCACCCTTTAGTAAAACAAAAGGTAATTTTGCATCTCTGACAAGGAACAGGGAGAGGCTTCAAAATGGTTCTCCTGAATTTAGCAAGCTAGTGCAAAACTGGAGGGAAAGGGGAGTGTGTACCCCTTTAAGTCTCTGCAGTGTCTCTATGCAGCCCTGTGCTAACTGCAAGCAATTGCATCTATTAGCCACACCTCTCCTCCTCGGTAACGAATCCTTAGGACAGTGATTAAATGGTATTTTGGCAAGTTAAAAACTTATCTTCTCACAAGCTCCCTTACTTGACTCAGATTTACCAATCAATCAATGTATGTATCTCTATCATAATAAAGCCATCATCTATGTACACAACCTGTCAGAAATGACAACTCCTCATTCTAATATTATGGGAAATATATACGCCTTGTAGGAAACACCTGTTGGATCCCTAAAGTGGGAGATAAGAGGGAAAAGATGGCAGGAAACTCACTTCCTCATAATGGCATCCACCATGCCAAAGCCAAGCACATCCTGATTTAACAAGCCATTCTTTAGATGAGGGTTCCTTCTGCCATATACTCTGCAAATTACATGATCCTTACGGAAATCTGATTTTCCTGAGAGACTCGTAAATCATCCTGCACTGGAGTCTGAGGAGCCTGAGGATGAGGGCACTGGAACTGACATGCTGTAGTACCCAGAGAGACAGAAATAGTCTCTGATGGAGCTACAGTCACTACAGCCATTAGCAGGTTATCTGGGTCACAAATTGACTGTGCTGTGGGTACACAGTTATCAGCGTTGGCTCTGCATGAGTCTGGAAAGAAAACAGTTGCATTCACATGACACTGTGCATCGCCATGTCTGTGTTACCTTTCTTTCACCATCACATTCTTATTTGAGGTCCTTACCACTTACATTGCACTGGACAGAATATCAAAAAAGCACAAGACCAGGCTAGCAAAGACTGTACAAGTGGAGCTGACTTACAAAAGCACTGTGGGCATTTCTGAAAATGCAGTCAGAGTGGCTGAACCTTTGAAAATCCTGTTCCACAGTGTCAGGTGCCTAAGCCACTGGTGTAATCAGTCTGTGTGCAACCCACAGGCAAACTGAGTATTACAACAATAGCCCATCATTAAACTTGGAGAAAAAATTGGTTTTATACTGCAAGTAACCTCCAGTCCAATACCTTATTATTCAAAACAGCAGTTCAGTCCAGTGTACCAGAGTTGAACTGAGAGTGCTGCAACATGGTAAAACATTTCTTTTTTGCCTGTTTCCACAGCCATGACCTAATATAAACCAGTCACTCATGATTCCATGAATCAAAGTGGATAATGTAGCTCCCAGCTACACTAAAAGATGATCAGACACATCCAAGATGTTTCAAACTTCATTTGAGGACTAACATAAGTGATTAACAGTTGTCTATAGCATTAGAAGGCAGGGAGTGGAAGTCCTTTTATCAAATTGTTAGCTGCCAACAACTTCCCGCTGACAAGCTATCTTTAAATTCTTCATAATGCCTTTGCAAAGCCCTAAAGCTTTGTTGAATCCCTTGCCTGCAGTCTTCCGACATCAGCTCTTCCACTCCTTGTCGTGGGAAAATGTGGCTACAATGAGTCTTAATGTCATGTGTACACATCGAGGTCTGTGCTCATTTGGCTTGCCTTCTGTGCTCTAACTACAGAATAGCAGCAAATCCCCAGGAATCGAGCTTATTTCTGTGTCCTAAATTATGCCCAGAGAGAGAGATAAAGGGGTAGAAGCCTACTCACAAAGCACCTCAGGGCAAGCAAGGCCTGGAAAAGTTGCACCATTGGTCCCTGAAACCTACACACATGAGAAATCTGGGCACAAAAGCCTCCAGGAGAGAGAACGCCCGTGGGTACCTGTGCAGCACAGGCAGGTCGCTCCAGCAGCTGGATGTGGAAAGCCGCGGCCCACCAGCACAAACACCCTGACGTCCTTCCCCTGCCTCTGTACCGCAGCCCTGGGGATGATTTAACACTTGGCATGTGGGCTGTTCAGTTCACATCCCATTTGGGAATCCTCTTATTGTTTTTTGAATCGCTCCCAGATCCGCACATATGTTAACCTTTTCCTTTAGGGAGGAGTGGGGTTTCACACACACAATGAAAATTGCCTGTGCCTGTGAAGGCTGCTACAGTGCCCCTTTTCTCACTCCCAGGCCCACTGTGAGAATATGGTGCTTGTCTGGACTTGGCTTATTCATCTCATCATGAATTACATCACTCCAATCACAATGCATCAAAGTGCTTTCCCTACCTCACAAGGAACTACGAGGCTTAATTAATTGACACAGAAGTATTACGTGTCATTGCAAAACATTATAATTTAGAGTATTCCATCCAATAATTAACATATACATCAGGCAACAAGTAAAACCAATCTTTAAAATGAGTAGTTAAATTTTTCTTAATTACATCCACTGAACCAAATCTGCCCCTAAGCAATGCACATGTAATCCCAGTGAAGTCAGTGTGGTTGTACAGAATACACTAAAATAAAAATAGTCTGTAGTTATCATCTATATTGCCGCAATACTTACAGTCCCCCACTAAGTTTAGGGACTCCTGCTTTACTTAGAATTGTAAACACGAACAATAAAGGTAAACTAAGTTGAACCAAGAAGACAGCATGGAAAGAGACATACAGCATTGGGACTCACACAACACTCAAATAGAAAGGCTGAATCCTAGTCCCATAGGTGCTCTCTGACACTGCGCTTTAAAATGGAGCCAAGATTCTCTAATAACAGGACTCCAGCTAACAATACCTTAAGAAGAACTCCTGATACCTGTGTAGCAAAGACTGAAGAGTTGGCAGCACTGGAGAAATTCAGAATGCGTAAGGGTAACTGGAATGAACTGTCTGAACACTGATCTAGATGCATTAGGGCCTATGTCACTAAAGATACCTCGAAGTAACATATAAGAAAAGACATCTTCTGCTTTTGTTATCTGCTCTCCATTTCTGCATTCAACATCCATCCAAATCGCTTCCTTCCGCTAACACTTTACTGTATAAGGACATGTTGTTCAGCCATAGATATAAACCAGGTGTAATAGCTCCAACACTTTTGCAAACTAATATACCACAGTTATCGTGGGGGAAGCTGGATACTAATTCTGCAGGCAGATCTCACGTGCCAGAGCTGTGAGCCATTGTTTCTGACAGAAAACAACAGCTCACTATTGTTAACATCCCTTGTGAAACCTTCGCTGAAGTCCACCTCGCCCCTTCCGAGGTTACAGGAGGGCTAGATAAAATGCAGCTTCTTGTCCTTGGCATGGGTAAGTGCATGTGCATTTTTTGTTCTTTCACTGCTGCCTGGGCTGGGCACAGGTTGTATTTTAAAAACTAAAGCCTGATCCTGCTACCCACACACAGAACAGAGGCTTGCTTTGATTCCAGAAAGGCTGTTCAGAGAGTAATACAGCAGACAGCTTGACTAAGGGTGGCAAAATTCAGCTCCTAATTATTAGATTAAAACCTTGAAACAGTTGTCATGTATGAAGGGACATAGTAGAATTTGGCAAACAGGAAGGGAAAAAACAAATCTTCTCATAATGATAAATAATCTCTGAAGACAACCTTGTCATTTTCTGAGAGCATCTCAACAGTTCCCCGTTTTTATTTTTTTGGTCACTGCTTATCAAAATTTGCATGGCTAGTTAGTGGGTTAATTTAATTACGAGCAGCATTTATGAACAGCCTGATGGGGGATCTGCAGAGGGCAATAGAATCTGTTCTTGAATTATGAAATTGCACACACTCACACATCTGGAAGCCGTCATGGGACGGATCGCTGTCTTGTAAATGCATGTTGAGTGTTACAATATTTTACGAAGCACTCCCAATCTGTCAAGGTTTACAGGAGAGTAGAGACTGGGAACATTTGGGATCATTTGTGGCTTAGAGCCATTAGCTACTTCCACCCACTTATTGTGACGTTATTAATAGCAAAATAATCTAAAGAGCAGAACTTGGCTTACTCAGGATCTTAGATAACAGAAGTGATTTTCACTAAGGGCCAAAACCAGGGAGCCAGGACGCAGCTGAATAATAGACTATGCTGGGTAGCACAGCCGTATTTTTGGCTGACCTGGTGGTAGCTTTGTGCAGACTACTCCTCAGAGGATCTACCTGCAGATCTGACCTGGCCTGCTGTTCCAGGTCTGTTTAAGAGGTGGCACATGGTGACACCTCCCAAGAAATAACCAGAGGAGAGAGTGCTATGTAAGCAATGTGATGTTGACCATCCCTTACTACTTGCCCTCCTCAACAATGGTTAACAGTAAGAAGGGCATTAAGCACCACACGCAACAAGATAGATAAATTTACACTTCATTAAACCACAGACAGTGTAACAAAAGCAGCCTGCCAAAACACGAAAATGTGAGTTGTAGCTCTATGCTATCCCTACTAAACCTCAAGTTAACTGGCTAAAAACCAATGCCATTATGCTTTCATGACATCCAGGGACACCTGTAACTACTGTATCAGCATTGCCAAGATAAAGTGACATCCTAGGTTCTCCTGGCCTCAAAGACAGAGACCAGAACAGCCAATTAGCTACCAAGACTCAAATGATGTAGAAGTCCAATTCTAGCCTGGCACACAGGAATGGATTTCATCCCATGAAATGCAATCTCCTGCTGAGGAAATCAGGACTTGGCCTGTGAAAGAAACTCTGCATGAAGTTTCTTCACTTTCTGGAGCCACAGCTCGATGAAAAGATTTGGAAGATTTTGGAACTCCATGGAGCTTTTGGCTTCTTGTTAAGCCATTGCATATCTGTTTAATTTAAATCCCTGTCCAATCATTAAATATGGGTGGGTTTTTTTTTTTAATGGGTCATTATGATGTGATTTACAACATTGGTGTAATTGTCAGAATTACTGTGGGTAATTAAAATATGAAATGCATGCTGCCAGAGGCTTCAGTCCCTCTCAGCACCCTCATTAAAAATCAGGAGCTGACCAAATTATAAATAGACTGGTTTGCACAAGTTCACAGGGAAAGCTAATTATGAAACTTATCCTTATGCACTCAGAACTCACACCATCAGTCATGCAAATTCTTTAAGTGATTATAATATTGTATAACGTGGAATCGGATTAGTATGTACAGGTGGGTGCAACTCCAGTTACAATGTGCAGTACAACTGTACTTTGCATGGTGAACGTGAATCCCTAGAACTCTTGTGCAAGCTTGATGATAGATGTGGGACAAGGGCCTGGGGAAGAGAGAGGTGGTGCATTTTCACAGGAAATATAGAAAAAAAGACTGAGGAATACAGGGAGAGGTTGCAAAGAATAAGGTGCTCTGATCTATAATGCTAAGCCTCAGAGAAACAAGGGATACAGTGAACACAAGGGATGAGAGCTTCAGAAAGAAGAGGGAATAAACTTTGGATTAGCTGACTAAATTCATAAGGAATGGTGGCTGGCTAAAATCACAGGGAGTTTAGGTGCCAAACACAGTGAGCATGATTACAAACTGAAGTTAAGAAAAAATTCTGTATATAAGGGTGGGCAAGGGCTGCAACTGTTTTCTTTCTAGTATTCTGAATTTTTTACTCTCTGGAAGGGAAGGAAAAAAAAGAAAGAACACACAACAAAAAACTGGAGGTCTATATACAAAATTGAACCAAGAAGTAAATCACCAATGGAAGAAGAGTCCTGTTAAGAGTTACCAGTAATGTCTTTTGCTTACTGTTTTTTTTTTAAAAAAGAAAAAAAAAGAAAAAAAAAAAAAGGAAAGAAAAAAGAAGAAAAAAAGTAAAACCCCTCTTTCAATGCCAGTAAACAGACTTGGCTTTCATGCAGAGATGATGCAGTCTCTACAAAACAAGTCTGGGCAGATTTTGCACACCATGGCAGCTAGGTTTTCTGTGTCAGAAATCCACTAAAGTACCTGCTCCATCACAATGATTCGTCAGTCTTGTTGGTTGTGCTAGTTTCAGTGAAGTTAAGACCTCATTGTTCCGTGAACAAGATTCAGCCAGTCTGCATCAACAGAACAATTTATAGGGGCGCTTAAAGATCCACTTACACCAAGAAGAGTCATGTTTCATGTTCCAAAAATAATGCTGATTTATATTGTGTACCTGTACAAGATTCTGTGGGCTGGAGATTTAGGGAAAGCTTGGGGGCAGTATGCATGGATGATGTCTCCCACCTGAATTTCTTTAGCTTGGATAAACCTAATTAACTGCACGTGTATTTATCAGTTTATTGATTACTCCATCCAACCTGTCACCCTGACTCTGACAAGTAATCCTCAAAAATACACAGCAAGAAAAATGGGACTTTACAACACAACTAAAAGTGGAATGCAAAATATTATCGTCTCATCCTAGAGAAGCTCCCTGCCTAACATCAGTTCATAAACTTCCAGTGTCCAAAGTATCTGTTCATCTTCTTCCTTACGCATCCCAAACTCCAGAAATGCCATCTGCGTAATTCAGGAGGGACTCTTTTCCAAATTCCACCCCTGAAGTGTTTCATAGGTACCTATAGGCATGCACACTTTTCCATGTTTCTGCAAACGCTCTGAGGTCTGGCTATCACTGAAACACCCCTTCCACTTCTCTCTCTCGTTCCAGCAACAAAAATAAAGCTGAAGGAACGTGAAACTTGTCTAACTTGTGAGGTTTTTCGCTATGCCAACAGACTGCTAAATTTTCCACAGATCCCCCACCCTGTAGCGCAAATATCAGGTAGTGATCAAAAGCACAATGTGCCTGCTGACAAAAGGGATCTTGCTCACTGTAACAACACTTTCTCCACCTCTATCTATCTCCTTTTTCTTGAGAACACAGTTTTACACTTGTCCTTCATACAAATAACCCGAGGGTGGGAATTATTCAGAAGGCTCGTGTTTGACACCCCATCTGTTCATTTCTGACAGCGATATATAATGTAAGGCTATAAAAACTTGAAAAATAATGCAACATAAAAAGGGATTGACTCGGCTCCAAGAGGCCATAAACGGTAACAAATACCATTGTATGATTTATTTCATGCTGTAATCTTTACAGTAAGTCATCTTTCAGACATTTCCTTGTGACAGGTTTTAATAATATTAATGCCCAGAGCAATCCAAATCATCGCCAATAGACATATTTATCAAGCTGCCAATCCAAGTAAATGAAATTCTATAAGCAATAATGTAACATGTTTAAAGGAAGCTAATAAAACAAGTCAGGAGAGAAATATTACTGCAAAGTATGCTCCCTCTAATCCAGCCCTGGATTTTATACAGCCAAAATGCAAATCTTTCCCTCCATGATTTATCGCTCCAAAAATACCAATGACCTTTTCAGGAGCTCTTGCACAGCCCTTCTCACACATTTATAAAGATTGTGATGCATTCTGCCAGATTAGCTGAGCTGGAGTGCTCAGCATTACTGCCTTGTTCTGCCCTACCTTTGGACTGGGAAGCGATGGGTAGCATCAAAGAGTAAGATCTTAAGTCTTTAAGATTTATTAAAGACTGACAAGCCTTAACAGAGACTTGGCAACTCAGCAGGTATTTACGAGCAATTATCCAGGCACTAGATAAGTTACAATTAACAGGGAGCTAAAACTTGGTTCTTTAACCTGGTTTCCCTTTTAATGTAATTCAGTTTCTAATCATCCATTGCTTGGCTGAAGTGACTCAACACCAGAGCAAAAGGGAAGGAGACATTGCAAAGTTGTGTATACATGGAGCCTTGCTCACAAACATTCTTTTATGCCTCACTAGAAACTTAGCAGGAATGAAAAACAAGAGTCAACAATTCAGCAAAACATATACCATTACATTTGTCATGCCTTAGGCGAGAATCTGTGGAAAAACCATGACTAGTAAAGCAAGTGTATCGATGCAGGGGCTCAGAAGTGCTTGAGGAATCCTAACAGGTCTTTATGTATTCACTTCTTGATAAGCTTTATAGGTCTTCAGATTTTTTTGTATTGGCTTGTGATGACTTTTTTTTTTTTTTTTTAATGACACTAGTTAAATTCTTCTCCTGGATATAAAGATCTGCTTATTTTCAGTGGGGAAAACAAAAAGAGAAAGGAAGACATGTACAAGACTTAATACGTGCAATATGACAGAAGTTATCTTTCATTAAAATGGTCTAGGACACCAGCAGTATTGACGAGACCTGAACTAGTATGTCTTTCGAGTCTTATAACAGACCATGCCTAATTCTTTCCCACTATAATTTATTGAAATTCCCCAAATTATGGTTTGATTATATTTTTCATTGATTAGCCCACATGCAGATCTTGTCTCAATCTCAGTTGCAAATTTCTGTTTAAAAAAATAATACCGAAATTTAAGTATTTAGGTGGCTAAATGTCCCCATAAACACAGATATTTTCAAAGGACCCTGTAAAGGGGCAAGAGGGCAAGTATCCTGCCTGCTGGACACAGTAGAAGTAATCCCTATTGTACATCCAGAGAACCTGGAAATGTGTTAAAACGTCTGCCTTTCCTGGATCAGACTGCAGTTTACCATTCTAAATCAAATGGAGCAGAGATCTGAACCTGGAGCTCCCCTTGGTCACTGTCCTAACTATCCTAATTTGGAAGCAAAAGGTCAGCGTTAGCTTTTCTATTAGCAGAACACCCCAGGTGGAAAACCTCACCTTAATCTGAAAATGGGCAATTGGACCAAATTCTATTTTTGGTTTAAATAATAATGTAAAATTATTTCGGATTAATTTGAGAACTCTAATGTGATGAAGAGTCAGCCCCAAAGAGCTGTATTTTGCACTCTGAGCTTTCCTCTATCATTTTTGATACCTCATTTGATCCTTTCCTACTACCTTTTGCCTTCCCATTCTTTGTCTGCTCTTTCTATTTAGACTGAGAGCTCTTTAAGACGGAAACTGCCTTTTACCATGCACATATACAGCATCCAGCCTAACAGGATCCCAGTCCCTGTAGAAGCCTCAAGGCACCGCTATAATACAAATAATAAATACTGCAACTAATAATAACAGTAGAGCAAAACGTCCTCCCCAGGGGAAGTGTTGGAAGACCAGTCCCTGGTGTCATTTAAAACTAAACACCAGAAAACATACCTGCACTGACTGGATAGAATAGAGAGTCTCTATGATATGGTGATGAGGGAGAATCTTGATGGGGATGGGAACAATTATTTATCTGCATATTTGGCTATTTCTTTAGGGGATTTCAAAATATCTCTTAGTAACATTTTTGTTCCTCACTGCTAAGCAGCAGCAGAGATCTCAGGGAAAATAAATAAATAAATAAGAAATATATAATCCCCAAGGTGTAATCCTGGAGTATGGAAACTCACTTCACTTAAATACCTCCCTCTGGCATAATTGACTTTTCATGTGCATGTTAATAATGATATTTCAGCAGGTTGTGAGGCCTTGTTCTTCTCCCCCTACCCCCTTTGGTAAATTATGTTATTAGGCATGAGGAGGGGGAGGCACACATTCTAAATCTAATTATGTTTTCGTTTATATTTAACAAGTCAGCACAATCTGGTAGTGTGCGTGTATGTATTTACTGTGCAGTCCCAATATTTACAGCTGACCTAATCAGTTGTAGGACAGCAGCACTGAGCAACATTTTATTGTCCCAATACCATGTATGTGTTGGGAACAGCTGCTAAGATGCAAAGCTCTCCAGAGGACACCTTAGAGTCCCTGCCATACTGACATTTGCCTTTGCTGCTGAAGCACAAGATAGGGTTTTAGAGGGAGGGGAGACATCATTTATTAAGCCTCTTCAGTACTACAGCAGCTGCAAATTGCTCGCTAGCAGAAACAAGACAAGAAATACTGGTTTGTGCATCTCTCTTCCCCTACTAGGTTCCTGTTTATTCCCTGCAAATTCTGGTATGACACCATTTGCCAATACGTCCTGTCACCCTCTCTAGCGGATGCTTTGGAAGAGCGTAACAGCTTGCTGTTACTGACAGCTCAGTATCAGACCACGATACCCTTCCTTATGCTGAATCTAGCAGCTCAGGTTAGGAGTCCTGGTGCAAGTTAACTGGACTGGCCCAAGTAAGTACACTGTAGGTAAGAATACTGCAGTTCACACCTTGCCGTAGACAGCAGATGACTACGCTCTGCCACCAGTTTGTAGACCCTGCTGGGAAATTAGATTCCTCTGGCTAGGAAGAATTTAGATGGCCTAGAAAGGACCCTCTAGCATGTATTACTGATACTAGAGAGAAAGGCTGTAGAGCATGACTTCTCTTGGATCTCCATTTGCCCTTAGAGCAAACTTCTTTTAGAGTATATCAGAGTTTGCTACTCTTCCAGGTTGCTGCCAGTGTCACACTGCAATTAAATATCTGAGCAAAGAGCAAATCTTTGTGTTAGCTGTTCATGTTCCTAACCCTAGCAGCTCCTGCCTCCACTCTGCTCTCTCAGGGGCCAAATAAATGTGCTCGTGACTTAGCTGTTCAGTGACTGTATCACTGGTTTTCTGTCTGGAAAGCTGCACTTTCTGGAGGTGTGCCAGCCCCTTCCTTCTCCTTCCCCTTGTTCCTCACCAGTAGCATCGGAGTTCACAGCACAGGCTTTGAGCTTGCAGGAGAGTATGGGAGACTAAGGATTTGGATGCATACCCAGAAGTTGTGTTTTCTACGCTGTTCAATTAATCGAGACAGGGAGAAGCCATAAACCATCCACTTCAACTACAACCACCGACGACAGCAGAAGAATTAGTAAAAGAGGCACACCCTGCTGTTCCCACCTTTCACACAAACTCTTAATAAGTCAGTCCAGGAAATGCCTGCTCAGCGTACACACAGCTTTACATTTCTTACCCATCAACAAAACTCCGAGGTGGAAGAACACCAAAGGACCTTGACTCTGCAGGCTCTCCATCTGAAACATGCGATTCTCTACTGAATTTCAGTTCCTCTGAAACAAAGGCAATGAAACAGAATTGGGTTCCTTTGGTATAGCCTTCGGTTGAATTTAGATTGTGTCTGCCAATGGCTACCATGGCATTTGAGGATTTTGTGGGGGCTTCAGAAATGCTAGACAAAGGAGCTCTGAGTAATTGGTTATTCATACCAACTGCTCAGAAATACAGCACAGCGTTATAAAAGAGTAATTCCATTTAGTATGCATAGAACAGTCTTAAATATGGTGAGCACTACATACTTAACACACCATTTCATTCCAAAGGGAGCTCCTTTTCTTTCTGAGGTTCTTGTGCTGGAATCCATAAGCTAAAACTCACTCAGCACTGCTGAGTTTTCCCCCTATAGTGAGGGAAATCTTTGTCACTTACGCAGGTGAAGGCAGGGATGAAGGAAGCATACCCTCAAAACATAGCCAACACACACTTGTGTGACCTGTAAGACCTTTGTTCTCTCATTTTGCATGGGAAAGAACAAGATGTGTTCTTGACTAGAGAGAATCACAGCTAAAGTTTGAAAAGGAGAGAGTCCCAGGGCTGGTAGTGAAGGGGGTCAGCGGGTTTCTGGGCTGGTCCTGTAGGGAGGGGGAAGTCCAAGGTGCATGGGTGTGCTGGGGCTGGGCTGGTCCTTAATCATGTGGAGGAGGAGGATCCTGGTCCTGCAGGGGAGAAGGTGTGCTCAACACGCGCTATGAAAATATGATCCTCCATACAATGGGGGGGGGGCGGCGGCGGCAGGAAAGCTAGATAAGAAGAGTTCATACTCTGTGCTTGTACCATCCTCATACTTGTCATAAGCAACTTGCAATTATTTAAGACACTGTTCTCTGAGAATCAAACCATTTATAGCTTTCACAATTTCCCAACAGGAAATCAAAATTCAGAAAGACTAAGAGGCCTAAAGTCTCAGATTGAATCTGAGGAAGCAGATCAAGAAAATGAGCTCAAGTTTCCCAAATCCTAAAGTGGCTATTTAACAGCTGGAACATCTTTTCTCTGACACTTGGTCTAGTCCTTTCTGGGCCATAATCTGAGGTCATGGGCCATTAAGCCCAGCGTTATAACACTAGGCAGTGATTTGAGGATGTACAGCAGCACGCTCTGAGATTTTTTTAAGAGCACCAGTGCCTACCTACATCTCCTGCTTTTCACGGTGATGTAGCTGGTTCAGGATGCACAGTGTTACTCCTCACACTCCCCTGGTCTGTATCTTTGTTGCTAATCTGCATTCCTCCCCTTGTCAGCATTTGACAGGAGGCACAGCGAAGCTCTCCATGTCACATGTGTCTAAACATGTCCAACGCGTACAGATGGGAAAGGAAAAAGGTTGGACTGGAGGAACATTCAGACACATATCTTTTTATCTTGCAAACTGACAGATGAACCCTCTCACATACCCTTAACTTTCTTGTGATGTTGTAAGTATTGCCAAACCATACTAACCCAGATGAAACAGCTAGCACTTCCAAACATACCCTGGCATAAAAAGGGACATCTCTCTGAATAGGTTATTTGTCAGCCTTAAGCTGTAATTGTGCTACACAGGTGTGCTAAAAGCTGGTGCATTTAGCCTTGGTAACAGGACAGCACTTTCTACAGCCCTGTGTTCAATGAGGTGGGAGCTAGATGGGTAGAGAGCTCCCTGAGGATGCTACATGCCGCTAAATTCCTCTAGGTCAAGCTTAACGGACGTATCATAAGTCAAGTCAGAGAATAAAAATTTGGAACAGCTTGTCTTATGCAGGCACTAATAAGTATCTGAGAGAACTCTCTTACAGTCTTCTACACCAAGATACTTGGCCAACTCCACAGAGCTGGGCCCAGTCCCAGCCTTTACCACAGGCTTCCTGTGTTACTGTGAGCAACCCGCGCAGGGCCTGACTGCCCAGGGCAGCTCCGAAGTGCTGCAGAGATGCAGAACAGGGAGAAAAGCTCTCCTCTACTCCCAGGACCGGGCCTGACCAGGTCCTGAAGGGAGGCCAGGGTGTCATTGTCTCAAGAAGCCCTATTGCCTCTTAAGACATATCTAATGATTAAAAAATTAATAATCTAGTAATAGTAATAGCTTTTGATTAAGTCTGGATGATAAAGGAAAAAATAGCCTCTGTTTTCTGTTCTGACTGCACTCTGGCATGCCATTTACCCTACTGTTAAAATTACAATAGTAGCTCCTTTGACTAAAGCTCGCAGTCTGGGAGGCTCCTGTTAATAGTTTTTAGATTTGTGACAATGAACTTGCTTTTCACCAACTAAATCTCCCTATTTCCATTGCAGGTACTGGAGGCATACTCATCTACACTAGTTGGAGCCTTTTCCATTTATCCTTCTCCTTACCTCCCTTCACAACAAGTTTGGAGGAATCCAGAACACCATGTGCCACTTAAACTACATCATACAGAGAGTGGAGGAATGAACCAAAGTGCTTATAATTAAGCTCTGTTTTGCTCTGATACATCCAGAATCCTAGGGGAGACCAATGGCAAGGTCTTATGCCTGGCAAAGCTCCTGATCCACCTCAGGCAGCTATTCTCCCTACAGTATAACTGGTGCAGAACTGCAGGTTTGCAAACAACTGCTTTTTATTAATACACATTTATACTGAAATGTCATCTTGTCCTTTTAAAATCTAAGATTGCCTAGGAAACAAGAAGAAAACCAACCAGGTGGAGAGCTCCCACAGTGTCAATGTCTTTGTATTCATTTGCCATTGACTTTTATTAAGATGTCTTTGCAGTTTATGGAAGTCTCTTTTCTGGGAGGTAGCTTTCAGGGACCTTAGTTACATCTATGCTGATAAGTGTATTGGACTGAAAATGGGCTCCAGCTTCTCCTTCTACATGACATTACTACATGGAGTCCTCCAGGTGTCAGCATGTTTGTGCTTGTTCTCTCAGTCTGGCTGAGCACAGTGTAAATGAGTTTTGCCTTTATCTCAACCATCTGCAGTTCAGAGGCACATTTTGTAATGGGGCTTGGCTGCCATCTGCTGCTTAAAGGATTTGCAAGTGTTTGAAATACAAGTAGGCATGCGTGTGTACATCCACATTTAATGGAAAGCTCCTTGTCTACTCTTTCAAGCAAAGCAACATCTCCATGGAGGGGAGGCACTAGCAGAAAAGTTTACAGGAGCCTAGAAGAGGTGTGTATTTTGGCTTTAAATGCTTACTGAAAATGCAGCAAGCTTCAATTTGGTGTAGCTACACATAGATCTGAGAGGCTGTGCTCTATTTCAACAGAAAACTAACACCTAACAAAACCCTGCATCTTCAAAATGGAGTTGGGGTGAAGAAGGAATTGCTCTGCTTATGGTTAGATGTTATCATGATTAATCTGTTCCCTCCATCCAGCTAAGACTTGCAGTCCTCAGAGCAAACACTGTTAAGAGTTGCTATACAACCTGTACAGCTTCGAAAATATTTATCTGCCCTCACGTTTAAAGTTTTATGTTCTCATGATGACAAAGATCTAGACACACTTCTTCAGGGAATCCTGACCAAGAATCTAGTAGGAACCAGACACAAATTCTGTTCTCTTTCAGCTGTAGCTTTTGCTTCAATTATACATATGCTATAGTAATAACACACATGTGCGTCAGTCTTTGCAGTTTAAAAACAATATTCTGTGATAAACCTGTTGATGAGTGAAAATCTTGAACAAGGTATATTCTGTCCTACCCCTTTTTAGCCAAAAAGCTTTGACTCCTAAAGAAAAGCATAAATTTGAAGCATTTAAAGTATAATCATAATCTATAAGACTTACTAGTATCATCAGAAAACTCCCTATTTTATCAGGTAAGAAAGTATTCCAACCTGTCCCTCCAGAGAAATAGTTAATAAAAATACAATTGACAGATATTCAGTCTTTTTTTTTTTTTTTTTAAATGAGAAAGAGATTTTAAAAAATCACCTGAGAAAGGTTTTGAGTGGAGTCTCCTTTTACACTGACATTTTTTAATCTGTTCTGGATCTTGTATATCACTGTGACAGGCTTTACAATAGAACTGTGCCCTAGAAAACGAAAGTGAATTAGGCAGAACTGAACTGTGATTAACTGAAGACAGTAAGTGCACTCGTCTGCTCTTGGAAGTTTTTCTGTTCTAGACCTTTTTTCAACAAAGCAGTAATAGGGAATCTTACCTTTTCACTTCTGCCAGGGAATGAGCAATAAAAAAGCCCACTGTATTCTGATGAAGCTTTATCTGTGCAGATGGATTGATCAGGATAGTGCTGTATTGAGAAACAATCAAAAGAGTAATCAGTTTGTCTACCCGGTGATGTTTTTCACCTCTGTTTGTGAGAGTTCAGACTATATGATCATAACAGTTTCCTCTCACCTCGCAATCTTACATTAATCCTCTTTGTTATAACTTCTGTGACTTAAGAGACATGAGACATGAAAAAGTTAATATGCTTTTTCAATGGCATAAAGGGAATTTACTGTCCACAGAAACCTGGGGGAGCTGTGGAAGAACAGTGACTCAAAGCATGCAAATCAGCTTTGGTTAGGATTTCTGCACTTTATTCACCTCTGAGGCTCCTGAGAATTTGGTGGCTTTTTTATTTTTTTGTAATTAATTTTCCAAATTGTAAACTTCATAGGAGCCTTCACTTCCAACACATTATTTTTGAACATGTTTAATATAATAAAGTCATTCATAGTTTACTGCAGCCTGAATGGGCCATTTCCCCATGGGATCACTGAAAATCCTGAATACTCGCACTTAAAATACAAGTTCTGTGCAACTAAAGATACTAAGGATGTGCAGGGTTTGAGGTATCTGCTCTAATGGTGAATATGTCAGGTAAAACAAGGGAAGGAAACCTTATCTTCTAATGGTTCCCCCTTCTAAATCCAGAATGAGTATTCCTGCTGGGTTGCTTTAAGTTCATCTATGCTGAACTGCAACATGATGAAATTTATCAGTTTCCCCTACAAAGACCCCTCCAGGTATCAGCTCAGTCTAAATTCCTATTGCTTTCAACCGAGTTTTGATGAATATGGGTAGTGTGAATGGCATAGGGAAAGATGACAAAGTTGTTAACGTTTTCCTTCCACACAAGAGAAGGCTTGTAATCAAACCCTTGGCTCAGAGGACAAACAAAATATGAATGACTATAATTATTACTACAGATATTGTAGCAACATCTAGAGGTCCTGCTTTTAGAAAAGCTATCTCTTCTGTGCCAACTGCTGTGTAAAGAAAGAAAAAATATAGTCTTTCTATCTCAAAGAGCATGCAGCTTCCTTTTCCCTCTTGCTTTCACTCTTCATCATTCTGTTTTCAGCCAATGTATGAACTCAAGGAAGAACAGAACACTTCTGGAAGAGAGCCCCAATGTATTTCTCACAGCAGTGTTTCCCTACAGCCCTCTGTTTTCAGAGTTTCTATTCTACAGTTGCATTAAAACAGCCATTTCCTTTATAAAAGTGGGAAGACAAATAATTGCACTTAATAGTCTGCATTTTCTGGGTGATTTCTCAAGCGTTTTAAAAATCTATGACACTTATTTATTCCCTTTTCTGAACTAGTTCCAGATTCCCCATTAGGATGTCTTGTATTTCATCATTAAAACAGACAGAGCGTTATCTGGCCCAGGACCAGATCAGCTTCAGAGAGTAAAAGCTCTGCTGCCAGATTTGACAAATTATCCCTTTATGACAATGCTTCATAGCATTTAGGAGCCTCTGTAAACTCATATGGCTAAAAAAAAATGATAAGGCATTTCCTTTACCAATGAAAATGAATATACTTGAATCACCCCAAATAGAAGTGAGACCTATGCTGTTTGCATGTGGAATAGGAAGTAAAGATGGTGTTTCATCTCCCATCTCTTGCCTGATTATCTATGAGAAAAGAGGCGGCAGAAGAGATTGTTGTATATGCTAAAATTCACCTCAGCACTTCAGTAACCAGGAACGACATCTTGATCCTGTATCCTGAATACTGTGCACAGGAAGATAAGAGGTGTATAAAACCTGTGCAGACCCTGGGGCACGTTTCTTCTGAGTTATTTGGAAATTGTTAGTTTGGAATTAGTTGACTTCTTAGTAGAAGAGAAGTCTCCCAGACAATTACCTCTCCCCTTGACTGCCAAATCTGAGTTCAACTCCCAAAAGGACAAGGTTCAGTTTTACAAAGCACAACCTGGGGAAAGAAAGCAAGTCACAGTTAGTCACAATATCTCTGTATTGTGAAGACACATCTGGAAAGAAATAACAGGAAAAACAATGACATCTGTACCACATACCGACAAACCTCTACAAAAGTCATGTCTGCAAAATTATTGGAGAGATGAGAAGTCATTACTTTGTAGTCTTTGTCTTCCAGAAGCATTTTGTCCTTCAAATACTTTGTCTAAAAGAATCAGCCATAAAGATAATGTATTTATTGAAAGGCAAAGTAAGTAAAACATGTAATCTTAACACTGGGCTGATACTCTCAACACCACATGGTATTAGATCAAAGGCCCTTAGTTACTGGAAGTAGAACGACATCAGCTATATTTTGTCAGAGACAACATCAGAGTTAATAAACAGAAGGGGAAGTCTCAACCCTTCTAGACACTTCCAATTCATATTATTACCCAAGAACAGGCGTTATTACTGCATACAAATAAAGTTACAGGGAATTTCATGACTGCAGAGTATTGGGAACCCATCATTTGAGGAAAGTTACACCTTTCTTTGCAGTGAGATTAACCTGCCTCTTTAGTTATTCAAATGAGAACTGGTTTTGTGTTAAGTTTTACCAATCACAAAACAAATACAGTCATTAGAGGTGTGATTTATTGCCAAACTGTGATCATCCACTCCAGTATAAGCATTTTTTTTCCTTGGGTAGTTGTGTGACTAGGAAAGGGTTGTTTATACCTAGGTAGTTAAAGCAGCAAAACATTCTACTACTTAGAGCTCCTTCAGGTTTTAGACTGCCACTCATCTTGTCACAGTATATGCTATTCTCTTGGCATATGAATGCCTTCCACATAAAACTTAATAGGCTACTAAAAATGTGTAAACAAATGCTGCTTTCCAAATAAAAATTATTTAATGGATTTTGACATAAGAGACTTTTTTCAGTTTAAAAAGTTTGCGGAGTTTTCATCGTATGCTTAAAAAAAACCCTTAAGTTTTGCTAGCTTTGCCATGTCTGTATAATACTGGGACTTGAATGAAACGGCATGTGTCAACGAAAAAAACACTCTAACAAGCCGCCCGATTCTACATACAACTTCTGCATTGATAAACTCTGTATTTATTTCACCCAACATCGATTTAGTTTAAATTAATTTTGTGAATGAAAAGTCTGTGAAGAGAGAAATAGCAGTCAAATTCTGTTGTGCAGGAGATTAATGTGAAGTATCTTGTACAGCCACTAGGTGATAGCAAAACCATGTTCACTGCAGGACTAGCAAACCTGAGACTTGTTCAGTCAACTTCATACCTAATAGTTCTGCCTTTTTATGTTTTTATTAAAACTTCTGATATTGATTTAGAAAGATCCGAGCAACATGTGTACTGTAAAGTCATTATGTAGTTCAGCAATTTCATGTTGTAGCAGGTACTGATGTGGAAAGACAGATAAAAGGAGGATAAATTTGGATCACCTTCCTTGCAGAGAGAGATTTCTAATTGTCACTGTTCTTGTGTAAATTACCCATATGACCCAAGCAAAGAAATAAATAAGCCTAAAAGGATACTGAAGAAAAGCATGCTGTTAACTGGAAAGGGTACATTGGACTGATTTTCAGCCCATTTTTGGGGGTGTCAAGCAGGAGTGGTTCTGCTGAAGTGCTTTAAGCACAGATTCTAATTGTGAATGCCAGACAGAATGGAATCAAGCACGATGCAGATAAGCTAACAGGGTCCATACTGTGCAGTAACCAAAACCAATTTACTGTGTTCTCTCAGAGGCAGTGGAGCACCAGCATCACATTATTGCTTTTGAATGTATAGCAATAGGCAAGGTGTTTCCACATATCAGCTAAATGCAGCAGCATAGCTTGCTACCAGCCACACTTCGCTCTGGCACCTTCCTTGTACCCTATTGTAAGATGCATCATAGAATCATTTAGGTTGGAAAAGACCCTTAAGATCACCGAGTCCAACTGCAGACCTAACACTGCCAAGTCCACCACTAAACCATGTCCCTAAGCATCACATCTACACACATCTTTTAAATACCTTAGGTTCTTTTGCTTCAGCATGCCCTAGAGCACTGAATTCAAGTACTAAATCAGAAATAGTCTGCTAGGTTTTCTTGCCTTCTGTGCCAAGCTTAATCCCAGCATGATCAAGATAAGCTTCAAAAGACCCGGTTGCAGCTTCTACTCAGAAATCGGACATATATTCTGGAGAAGATCCCACTGGGCTGTATTCACATTATTTAGACAAGCGAAGGATGTACCTCAGTATCCTCTTTCCCAATGAACAAACTGGTTAGGAGACCAGACAAACCAGGAACAAGGCAGCTTTGTGCTAGGAACCCTAGCTTCAGTTCAGCAAAACAGATGATGCTGTCTCCTGTCCTCCAGCCCCAGTTGGGGATGTTCGGCAGGTGTACCTGTTTCAGAGTTGGGAAGTGATTACAGATCAGCACAGAGGTAGGTTAATGGGACTTATGAGGTTCTTTGGGTGGGTTTGGTTTTTTTGTTGATTTTTTTTTTTAAACATTAAATGTGCATTTGCTGACAACTTTGACAAAAACAACAAAAACAAACAAAAGGTTATTCTTTGGTTTTAGTAATGTTAAAAGATATTCTAGATTAGTTAGTAACTGGATGAGTAAGAGACACCGGATAAAGATACTGTTTTTATAAAAGGCAGGTATTTTTGATTCCATAAAGGCTGGAATTTCAGCCATGACAACCCACATGACAGACAGACATTTGTGATACCTTGTTACGAGACTGAATTATCTGTAAAATTACTCTTGTGTTCGGGTAGTGATTCTTGATAGACAGCACTCTGTACAAAAGATATAATTTCTGATTAATATCCTCAGTTCTTACTAGGGTCTCTCATTTTTCAAGTGAGACTAGTTTACTCCAGCGGATAGTAACTGGAGAGTAGTGACAAAGAATGGCATATGACCCAATGTCCATATCTGAGGCCTCTACACTTCAAGCACATCCAAGTCTACTATCTGGAGAGGAAGGTAGTCACCATCAAAATATTTGAAGATAATGGTGCATAGCTTGGACACCGGGTAAAGAATCACACCTGTGTCCCACTAACAGTCTAGAGCTAAGAGAAACAACAATCATGAGTATTATTTGCTTTGCCAATTCCACCCATAAATTTAATTCATAAACTAATGCCTCCACTTTGGTAGATGCCCTGCAAATAGAAAATAAAGATAATCCAGTTTGAAACTTGGAATTCTGGACTGTTTTGGCGGTATGTTAATTATGCCATCAGATTCACACAATCCAGCAGTACTAAGGGAGTCCCCAGTTCAAGTCTGCCCAGTATGAAAACATGTAGAATTATCAGACCTGACAGCAGAGCTGTACCAGACAGTAGCGTACAACTCTCTACATTGTATAGGAGCAGGACTCCTCGACTGTTAATAATCAGGATATTGAAGAAGGTAATTACACCATATTTAGTAACATTATATTCTGTACGGGGTTGCAAGGCTGCACAGCTGCTACCTGTCTCAATCCTTCAACACATCTGATAAAATCACAACAGAAAACAGTCAGTTGGCTTTCAGAGTTCTCCAGGCAGAAAAAAAACGTGACAGGACAAATATGTTCCCCTGTCAGCAGCACTGTCTGTGTCACTGTTAATATCAATCAGATAGAGAATGAAAGCATGGGAGTATCTCATCCTACCTCATGATATTGGAAGTATCTTCAGTATAAGGTTGTGGAGAGTGAACATCTGCTAGAATGAGACAAGCATTTGCAGATTCCATCTGTATCCCAGGAGAGAAAAGTTAAATCGGGGTTTGTCCCCATATGAAGTATATTTAGTGGCATGCCTTTAATTAAAATCTTGTGTAAGATCATCATGATCCTATTACTTGGGAGTTGTACATGTGCTTGAATGTTTCAACAGTGACACAGCTCCAGTCAAACATACAGTATGTAATGCACATTTTTATTTTCAAAGTGCTGGAACACATGAAAGTTACTAGTGCTAACATCTTCCTAGAAGAGGTTACAAAATAGGAAGCTTTGCCATATTATTCCCCAGCAAAGTCCAGCCAAAGCACTTCCAAGGGTCAGTATTTGGGCAGGTCAGAAGACCTCTGTCTCAGTCATCTAATCAATACTAGGGCCGTGTAATGAAGTCATTAACAAGAACAACGTTTCATTTATGGTGGAGGTTTTATAGTCTGCTGGGAACTGCATGGAGATGAACCACTGTATTTCAAACAGGATACTAACAAATAGAAACTACACTAAAGCTAAAGCCAGTGGTGGTTTTTTGTTTGCTGGTAGTGTTGGGGTTTTTGTTTGGTTGGTTGGGTTTTATTTGTTTTGCTTTTTCCTCTTTAACCCAGGTCCATTCCTTCTGCTTCTATCGGAATATTTTACTGAATCTTCAGTATTTCAAAACACAAGGTCTCTTCTTTTCCAGACATCCATGAATAAGACCCAGATATGATGCACGCTCTAAAGACAAACTAAGGGCTATTCCAATTATTTAAATAGAACTTCCAGAAACACTGCACTTGATGATATTTCTTTTACAAAACCAGATGATCACAGTGGCTTTCCCCTTTATTTTTCCTGTTTCAGTACTTGAAAAATTTATAGCCTGAAAAGTCTGTTATGCCCGACTCTTGGATTCTCAGTTCCCGTGAGTGATTTGTTGGTATGCAAGAGGTACCACTAAAATAAGCGGAGCTGCTTAAAGTGTAAATCTCAAGATGAATTGAGTAAATGCCTTTCAAGCATACTTTCATAAGGCACAAGATTTTCACAAGGTTGACTTATCTACAAGAAAGGGCAAATGATGAAGTTCTTACCCCAACTCTCTTCAGATCTTCAGAGTTTAGTGCAGAGCCATGAAAGAAAGTAGTGTAGGCTGAATAGCATTTGAATACAGCTTCCAGCTCCAGACTAGGAAGAGACCTATTCAATACAAACAACAACAGGGGGCGGGGAGGGGGGGAAATCCATCAGTCTCTCATAATTACATTCTCTGCAAGTCTCCATTTCTCAGTGAAGCTATTTGCCATAACTACTTGCTGTTTAAAAAAAAGCTACAGGGATTTTGGCAGCTCAGTTAAAGTACTTAGTTTAGATTTTAATGAAAACAAGCTTTTATAAAACTTAACAGTCATGGAAATGTTTTCTGGATTTTTCTTGTCCTCTGCTATTGTCATTAATTTTTCATGAGTATCATTCCACAGCCATCCATGCAACTAATTTTACAGCTCACTGTAACTCCACAAGAGTCAGGAAATGACACTTCCTAGGGCTTGATTCTGCATTCTCTTTTCAAATGAAACTGCTGAACTTCAGCTTTCTCTCCAACTCAAGTGTTATTTTCCAATTCAATTTATGCAAACTGTATCTCACCCAGGACCTTCTGTAACATTCTAGTCTACATGAGCTGCACAATACATTATCAAGATATGCCCACGTTGATCCCAGTAATGAAGCATGCCCTGTAGGAAGGTACCCAAACTCGATTTAAAGACAGGAGTTGGAAAAATCACCCATTCTCTGAGCCGTTTGTTTCAGTCATTATTAATCACTTCTCACTTTCAAAAATGCATGCCTTGCTTCTTACTTGAGTTTGCTCAACTTTGAGCTCTAGTTATTAGCTTTTTTCCTACCTATCTGTTCCAGATTAAAGAAGATTTTTATACTGGTTGTGACGCTACTTAGGCACTTTAATTGAGCCACACTCCCTATCCTCTTCCTGTTACGCTAAACAGACTGAACTCTACATCTCTTCCTCTACAGCACTTTTTCCTGTCTTTGAGCAATTCCTGGATCTCATTTTCATGCTCCTTCAATTCAACAGCTCTCTCAAAATGTCATAGTATTTCAAGAGAGATGCCTATAATATTCTGCTCACCTCTTGCCCCACCTCCACTGTATTCCAAAATAAAATTGTGTTTGCGCTCCCAGCAATCACCTCCCTGTGAAGCTTCTGCTTTCAGAATCATGTCTAATAGCTTCAACTAGGCAGAAGGAGGGGATCTGACAGGACAGTTGAAACGCCTGATATTTCTGGCACAGAAAAGTGGCTTCACTTCCCTCCCTTTGTCATATGCCAGCATGACCAAGTGGAAGTTACAAATTTTCTCCCCAGAATAAAAAAAAGGCATAAGAAATTGAGACAGCTGACAATTATTTGATTGCCAGACTTGGCAAGACTTAAAGTTGGGTATATCTGGCAACGCTAGCTTACTATGCAATTTATAGGGAACCTTTTCTTTTTTAATTTATTATCACAACAGAAAACATTTTATCATGCACATTCTAGCATGAAAGCTTCATTGCTACAATTTGGTTTGTAACTCCCATTAATTGGTTACACAGCACTGCTCTCCTTTACTTTCAGATCTCTTGCATTTCCCTAACTGTTCAGGGAATCAAAGTGAAATATCTCAGAGAAATAAGGATACTTACTCTCCCAGAAAAAGGATTTCTGTGCAAACATTTCCCTTGTCCTGAAGCAAAAAGTCTCGTAGGAATGTAGTGACGCTCTCCAGAGTGATATTACCACAGACTACAATGTAGCTACAGGAAGAGATCAAGCAAGATTTGTCACTGTGAAAATAGTAGAATGGTTGTTGCAAAGCTGACACTGTATGAAACTACACACCTGCTTGTAGTATATTAATCCCAGTAATGCAGAAGACAGTTTGTGTCTTTAGTTTGATGGAAATTTCCTCCATTGTGACTACATACTTCAGGAGTTATTTTGGAAAGGAAGAGGAACTGTAAGTGTTAGAAGCAGCGAATGGTATACGTTACGAGAACACAGAGTCACAGAAGTACTTTGTAAGACTGGGCTGTACCTGACCAGTCCTGTGAGTGGCCAGAAACCCCCCCCCCAAACCAAACCACATACCCCTCAAACTCCCGTCAATGAAACCAAACTACACCTACACTGTAGAAAAACACCACCACCACCACCACCAATGAAATGACTCTCCAATCTCTAAGTCAGGCTATGAGGCCAGCACACTTCTCTTCCTTTGAAAATAAAGGCCATGTTTCTGAATAGTGCTGTTGACAAGGTTTATTCAGCCAATCTTGAGGTAAGGATCAACCAAAACTAAGTTTCAGGGTATCATTTAAGTTACTACAGGAAGTTTTATTGAGCTTCTTATTTCCTCTGAGCTGGTTCCCAGCCTAGTCACTGACCTGATCTTTATTTTCAAAAAACAAATAGTAAAAGATACTTACTTTTTCCCACTCACCACTTCATAGGAGGATTTGTAATTTTTAGGTCTTTCAACGATTTCCACAACTTCAGGGATAAAGTTTGCAAATAGTACCTAAGACAACAAGAAAAATAATCTTTTTTCAGAGCCAATTCTGTCTCTCCTAACCACGATAAACTAATTGGTGAGCGTTTGAATTATGCAGAACAACAATGAGAAGTTTACTTCAGATTCCTAAAATCACTGTCAGGAATGTACAACTGTATGATGTAGCGATAATGGATTTATACTGTTGATACCTCGGATTAATTTTGCCCAGTCAGTATTTTGGCTCCTGCCAATATTTGCAGCCACAGGGAAGAAATACTAGAAGTCCTGTCGGCTCTTAGAAGGGAATATGCCAGTAAATACTTCATGTCAAAGCTCTCTTTGCTCACAGATGTCTAAACCCTACTGCAGCCCTGCTAAGATCAAATTTTTGGTGACACTGCTGTTCACTGTTTGTCCTCCCCCCAGCTGCCAATTTCAGAGAAGGAATACAGGTTCCTTACCAAACCACCAATAATGAAGGTTTGACCCAGCGTCGTTTGAACCACAACATCACCATAACCAACAGTGGACATAGTCATCATTACTAGATACATGCATTTGAAATAGCTGAGAGACTGGGTATTTGCAGGCTGAACCCAAGGATCTCCATTGTTCTCCACCTGCCCAGGGGTTGGAAAAGAGAAGTTTAAATCGGTTTTAGTTTCAGTCCATCTCCAATTTATAATCATTTCATTTAAAAATTAGCACTATTTTAGTTATTGCAGAAGTGATTCATTACCGGGGGGGGTACAGGGGAGTACTGCACCAGTGGAACCACATCTGACATCATATGCAAGTAAACTACACTGGCTTGAGTCACGTTTTGTCCTGGTACAATCTGTTCTCTCCTAAAAGAATGCTGTAATTGTTAGGAAAAAAACATACACCCAAAGCTCACAGGACTATACTGATTTAAGGTGACAAGAAAGGATGTGTACCTGATTATACATACCAGGTGAATAAATCCTGCAGCTGTGAGCCAGGTGCTGATAAATACAGCAAAGAGCTTGGAGAGCTTGATTGAATAACTGGAGATAGAAAAAGAAAATTCTCAGGACTTTTAAAATGTAACATAATCTTTGTCAGGGTTAAAATTCCGTACACGACCCTACTTCACTCAACAAAACCCTTCTCTAGTGAGTGTAGGATTACATACAAAGGATTTAGGATTAGAAAATCTTCCTACATCCAGCCCTTTATCATAGGCAACATGTCAAAAAATTCCATTTTTTACATTTATCAGTCTCTAAAACATTTAAGATTTCTTGCATTTATGATTTCCACTCATCGCCCCACCACCAGAGTTTCACTGAGCTGACGGTTATAAAAATGCCTGTAATTGCCAGTGCAACACTATTGATAGTCATTTTTTTCCATATGCAACACTACTATTTTCCTTATACCCGAGCCAGCCAAAATACACACATCAGGGAGAATGTCAGGCTTCCAGGTGTACATGGTGGGGCTTTAACTTACTTGTTCTTCGTGATCCTGAGGAACTGCAGTATTTGCGGAAGTTCTAACAACCTAAGCGCTCTCAAAAAACGCAAACCTGCAGAAAAATGAGAAAAAGGAGAAGAAAAAAAAAAGTCTGCCTTGAAGTGCAGTGTTTCCACATATTCAGATATGTTTAAATATGCGTGCTTTGTTTTCCACATATTTACAGTGGATCCTACCTCAAACCTGGCAAGAGAGTATTTACATTACTCAGTATTCAGAATCTTTATGTCACTGGATTTCCATCTATGTCCTCAATGGAGGCCTTGAATTATGAGAAAAAATAAGAACTGTGGTTACTTTGAGCTGTAACCTGAAGGCTTAAGTGACATACAGGCCCACTAAACTACAGACCCCCAAGCATGCAAGAAAGCCGTTCACAAAAACCAGGGTACCATCTTTGCTTCCCTGCTGGGTAACTCCTCATCTAGTTGGTCAGGTACAGTGATTGCTGAGACACTAAAAGCCAGGCAAACAAATAAACATAATGGAGACAGATTTGGGAAAATTACAAGCGCCTCAAAATCTAAGGAGTTTTTGCCAACAAGGCATAATTTTGCTCCCAAAGAGCCATTTTCATACTGATGCTCAAAGCTTCCCCAAACCAAAATAAACTTGAAGGGAGCCTTGACGTAAGATGCAGAACAACATGAATGGAAATCACAATCTCCAAGTCTTACTTACCAAGCCAATTCCTCTTTAAATAATAGGAGACAAAAACTGGAGGGATCGTGAAGAAATCCACAACAGAATTCAGCTCAAGCCAGAACCTCAGCTTGTCATCTGCTGCCACAAACTAAAGATCAAGAACATCAAAAAGCATCAGTGGTGCCTGATCGTGGGTCTCATCAGAGCATGAGGGCAGCTATCTGAGGAGACCCATTTTTGCAGTCTGCTCTCTTCTCTATTGTTTTGGCTTCTCTGGACACCCCCTTAACATTCCTGTTTTGTTTCAGAAAGGGTTGGGCTGGAGCCCCAAGAACACAAAATTAGGTTGGACCCAAAGGTATAATGATGTTCTGTTTCTTTCCCTCTTTCTCATCTGCCCCTTTCAACTTTTTTCTAGGGTGTCTTTCTCTGTGGTACCACAGTATCAGTAACAACGAACAATAAAATCAAAGGGCAGGCACAACCCCATCCTCATTATACCAATCTATAGCAGGGAATATCCTGTTTTCTAATGAAAACTTGAGACAAAAATTCTAACTTCAAAAGCTACAAACAAAATGTATTTCACACCAGTGCAACTAATGTAATTTTAACAACAGATGGCACACAGCTATACAGTTTGTTCAAGAGAAGCTGAAGAGACCTGACTAATTCATTCAGTGGTATAAAAACACGGAGAAAGACAGACGAGTCTAACACGTGAGCTGGGAAATGTTGACGAAATGCCAAAAATAACCGGACTCCAAAGGGAGAAAATGACATAATTACAAGAAAAGGTGAAAAACCCTGAATGGCTCCAAGTTAAGCAATCAAACGCTATACTACAGAGCACCTGCTATCCACACAGGTAAACTGCTCCCAGATATAGTTCACTTTTAACTCACTTCCCCATAGTGTCCTTACCCGTAATCCAAAATAAAGGAGGAAGAAAGCATTGAAGCCTGTATCTACATAAAGGATGCTGTCTGGAACTGAGATCTTGAATTCCTCTGTTCTAATTGGGAAATAGACATCACAGCCAGTGGAGGGAAAGGCAAAAAAAGAAAGCAAAAACCAAACAATAAAGTGGCTATAGTGACATTTGGTTTGGGTTTCACTATGAAATAATCGCTAAACAGAAACTGAAATGTATTCATAATTTTGTCTGATTTAAATATCCACTTCCTCAGTGAGTTAGGCAGTATAAGTGACTATTAATAGCAGGTTCTCATTAGCAAGCTTGTTCAAACATGACATTACTTATCTATCATGCAAATATACTGGAAAGATTGGGTTCCATACATTTATAAAGTGTTTATGCATATCCTTCTGTTGACTTCTTCAGGAAAACAGTTTCACCTTTTTCCTGTGGACCAGCATACTCTCCTATATTCAGCTTAGACAGCAGAAGAGAGCACTCCTGTAGCTATTTCTCCCTGAACCTCTTCTGAACATGGCCTTCTAACTGCTGAGGGAGTAGCTGAAGCACTGAGTAGTTTCTACCAGTCTGCCAGGTTAGCTTACAACACCAGTTTAAATTTTCTAGGCCAGCCTCACTGACCTTGGATGAAATAGGCTTACAGAGGGCTCCAACAAGGTGTAACAGCGCAGACTGATGCAAGTGGTAAGGTCTGGCAGTAGAAAGCTGTGGGAATAAGCTTTTCCCACTGGCACCGCTTGGTCCAACAACGGCTATTTGACAGTGCCTGAAGAGATTACAGGCCAGATCCTCACGCTCACTTGCTGACACATTGCCTATACCAGGCTGACAGCAAGCTAGAAACATCAGCTGTGAGCCATGTGAGGCACCTCTTCCTCCACCCATGGAGGGAATATTTTGAGAGCAGAAACACAAAGTAAACTAGTCCCTTAGGTCAGCCCAGGTGAACATCTACTCTCACCTACAGGTATAATGCTATTCATGGAAAGAACTCTGTGTAAACAGGATTAACTGCCTGTTTATTCCTTTAAAAAAACAACTCTTTCCCCTTCTGAAGCTATTCCTAGATGTCTGTCAGATTTATTATGTCTTGGGATTAAACACAATACTGGATTGCTCTTGATGTATAATTCTGCTTCTCAGGTTTACCTCTGCTGATTGAATTCAGTTCAGAGTGCTCCACAGCTTTTATATTTTATTTATTTTATGATTCCATTTTATTTTTCCAGTGTTGTGCACCAGTCCAAGCAAAGAACTGAGAATAATGCTCTGACATATTAAATCAAAGGGGTTTACATATTAATATCTTTTTAGCCCTGAGCACATTCTACAAAATATATGTATTAGGTGAAGACTGGTAGAGGCTACAGTGTGCCTTCCCACGCAGTCTTGTTATTTTATTCCCATCAAACTGTTTACTGAAGGCTGAATTTTATAGAAGAGCTCCATTCCCATTTAGGTACCAAGAATAAATGGCCAGACTTTCAAAAGAGCTTTGCGCAGTGGGTGGTGAGCTTTATTAGAAGTCTAGCATTCTCTGAACACTGTGATAGCAACAGCTGGGCTTTAAATACTTTTGAAAATGTCTGTACCAAAATAGGTGCCGGACCCTTCTCAAAACCTGTAGAATTTGGACATCTGTCCCTCAGTTCTTCTGAAAATTCAGACTTGAAGGTATACACACAAAAACCCTACATACAGTGAAATCTCAACAGCTATATTGGAAAGATGCAAACCACAATTTTTCCTTTCTGGAAATTCTATGCACTACTCAGGCTGCTGCTATCATGCAGCTATGCCCAAGGTATGTTCTTCTGGCATCTGTAATCCCTGTAAAGTACTGGCATCTTAAAGGAAAGCGGGAATATGTACCTAACAACCCATGGAGCTCAAAAGGGCCTGTCACATATCAGTGTCCATAGGCTATATCTGTGGCCACAAAACAGCTCTTAGAAATCACATCAGCTTGGCAGTTTGTTTAAACAAGCTCTTTGGATAAACATCAGTAATCTACTTACTCAGCAAGGTTGACAAAATAAATGATGAGAGCACCAATATTCAGAAGAAACACCAGTATGACCTGAAAACACAGGCAAAGAAGATGGTATGAGCCATGAGGGCTGAATCACTCAGAAGTGATTCAATTACCCAGAACATAAAGATTGTGTAGCCAGACCCTGCAGTCTGCCTAAAGCCAGATCTAGGGAGACATCAGATGGTGAGTTTCAGTCGTTTTATATAACTTTTCCTGCTTAGGAACTTTCCAAATCATCTTCCCAGGCCAAACACATTTGTATTAGGAAAGAGCATGACTTAGATCATATGAACTGCAAAACTTGACATATACTTGTGTTTTCAACTTGATGTCCGCATAAAAACAGACATGCCTCACTACCTGCACTAGAAGAGTTCTCTAACCCATCTACTAACCCATCTACTTACCAGTACATACCCCACAGATGTTTGAGCCGACAGCATCATTTCTACCTGCATAGAGAAGACTCTTATCCAGTAGACTGAACTTTGTTTCCTTTTGTGTGGCCACCAGACATCTTTGTCCTGACAGAGAACCAAGCAGATTGTTAACCTTGGCTTTCCCAGACATTGTTTCCCAAGATGGCTAAAGCAAACACATCCAGCCACCATCAAATCTGAACGGGGACTGAAAGTAAGAGAGGGATGGAATATATTTTCCTTCAGCTAAGCTACTAAAAGCTTCAGAAAGCCTTATCTTCGTGGAATTCACTGAGGGCATGCTGTGCAGACATACACTGTGATATACAGATGCAGTCTCATTTCTTCTCTGCTGGTTGCACCAATGAATGTTGATTCTCATCACCTTAAACTGACTGCCTCATAACCTGAGTCTGAAAGGAAGAGTGTGCTCTGTTGCTAATAACTCCTCTCTACTAGTCTACCCACCCTTTCTCATCTTATGCCAGGTGTGAATTAATTTTCTTAGTTTTGAGCAGGTAAAACATTTCCCTAGCATATACCCTGGATTATCTCAGTTCCAATGTTCTAACATGGCCTGTTACCTCTTTTAATGTATGCCAGTAACAGCCCCAGGTAAGAGATTTACTGTATCGCTTCAGCTAATTCTGATTAGCTTTTACTATTAGGTAGGGTTCTGTCATTCTTGCAGATACATCTATTAATAGCTGTAACAAATAACTAACACCAATTATGCGATGACAGAAGACCTGTAAACACCTACTAGGGGGGAAGAAAGAAAGAAAAAAAAAAAAAAAAAAGACCAATGCTCCTTGTAACGTGAGATACTGTGCTGGCCTCTCTTCTTTTACACCCAGTTCCCCAGGCACCAGAATCTGTAAAGAGCTAACACTAAAGAACTAAACCCCACCTCTGCTCAGCAGCCAAAAGAACACCAGAGAATCAGAGTAATTTAACATTTTGGCAAGCAGAGATGCCTACAGTTTGCCAGCAGCACAGGTGCTCCATTCATTTTCTGCCCACACAATCCAGGTGAGCTGATGAGAATGTCAAGCCCTCCCTTGGAAGCGATGGAGTGAAACAGCCCACCACAATTGTTGGAGGCAACATGAAGTGACACAAGGAAAGAGCTCTTCAGTCCTGCAACTTACACATAAGTGACCCAGATACATCACATGAACCATCCTAGTGATATCCTTGGGAGCTACTAATACCTTCTCACAAATTCCACAATGCACACAGGAGGACTGGGATCAAAAGATCATAATCTTTTGGTGGTGGATTTGTTTTCAGAAGTGTTTCAGCACACTTAATCCCATTCTTGTCCAGTCTGTTTGGACCATGTGAAAAAGGCTATTCTAAAATACTGAAAAACAACTTATGACAAATTTTCCAACAGCTGCAGTATACACAGTGGGTAATTATGGTCTTGAGAGATGTCTGGACCATGTACATGTGTGCGTCATTTCTGCTGTGAACCCTGCCTTGGTGTTTAAAGTAACCATCTGTATGAGATACTGTGTGTTTGCACATTATTAGCTTGTGTGTGCTAGAATCAGAGGTTGTAAGCAAATGTGGATTGAAAAGGCAACCATTATAGTGCTTTTGTGTGCATCTGTGTTTATCTACATACATACAGAAACCTCAGCACCTACATATGTTTGTGCAGCTAGTAATATCTACATTGGTAAGAACTATTGCGTGCCCTCCTCTTAAAAGCAAAAAGACAGTAACATCCAAAAGGACTAGCCTGTTAAAGTAATCAGCTCAAACATAAAAGTAAACCAAACCAAACTTTTCCTGAACATGCCATGTTTAGTGCACTAAACAGAAGATACTTTCTAAGCTAGTACATACC
>JAVJGI010000041.1:1226908-1240844 GCA_035590275.1 Ibycter americanus
ACATCCAAAAGGACTAGCCTGTTAAAGTAATCAGCTCAAACATAAAAGTAAACCAAACCAAACTTTTCCTGAACATGAAACCAAACCAAACTTTTCCTGAACATGCCATGTTTAGTGCACTAAACAGAAGATACTTTCTAAGCTAGTACATACCAAATGTAATTCTTGCATTTTCACATCAACGTGCAAAATATGAGCCATTTAAAAAAGACTTTGCCCTTACCTTTTTCATCCAAATCTTCTCTATGCTGAATCTATAAGCATACCTAGCCAACCTGAAAGCCAGTATGGTAAACAGGCCTCCCAAGAAAACCAAGAAAGATGGTATAATATAAGCCAACTGGAAGGACAGCGCACAGGTGAGGTTACATTTCCCTGCCATATTAGGAATCACTGTTCTGCCTTCTTCCTCCTCAGCTTCCTTAATTGCTTGGTCCTGATCTAGAACACTCACTGCTCTTGTAACATCGCAATGACCTCAGTACAGGCACTGCGCATCATGTGACACTGGTCAGACTGACAGGTTGAGAGGGACTCCCTCTGCAACGGAAGGATTTGAATAGAAGTTCTAATTTAGAACTGTATCTTTTTTGTGACACCACCAAGGTACTTTCTCTCTGGAATATCTCAGTTTATAAAGCTGGCTCTCACTGTATAAACATAAGTTGCTTAATACAGACCTGCAAAGTCTCACACACAGCACTCAAGACTCAACCATTCAGATCCCATTTCACGCTTCCTTTCAAGAGCTGCAACACACATACTGCAGCACTCCCTTGGGAATCTCCACTCAGCTTTTGGATTGAATCCTTCTGCTGCTCAAAAACAAAGACAAGCAAGATGCCCTGCCACTGATATGATGATAAAAGCTGCAATAGCAACATAAGAGAATAAGCAAAATAAGACTGGTCAGATGAGTCATACCAAAGATGCACTTAGCGTGGTGGTTTGTCTCTGTAATTGCCCAGTTGTCAGTGGTGAAGTACAGCATGACCTTTCCCCTGCTGTCTTCATTTCACTGGATTACCCTCTCCCTTTTTCTAGTTTAATAAACTTTGTAATCAGAAGAGTTTTAACAAGCTAAGTCAGAGTTTCTAATGAAATTAAAATAACTAAGCCGGGATAAACATGCTGTCATGCCCACAGGTGGCAGCATTTCCTTGGAGTTAGGCTGCCTTTGCATACCAGTACGGAAAACTAATTTGCTTCCCAGCATCACTGCAGCCTTGGACAAAGAGAAAAACAAAGCAGAACAGCACAACAAGCGATCTCCCAGAAACTGCTCAGTAAAAGCAACAGTTCATCTTGTACTATGCAGGCCTAGCTGCCCCATCCACAGCTGGTGGGGTAGCAAGGTGATCCGATGCCACCAGTTCACACCCTATCTTTCCCTCTTTCTATTGAAACAGAATGTCATCAAAAGCTTTAGGTCTAGTCAAGAGTTTTGAAGTCTTTTATGAGTACTGCAGATGAATAATGCAATCAGACTCTTCTTCATGCAATCAGGACAGCTGAGTATGGAAGTAGTGATTTTGCCTGAATTGGGAAAAACATGTGCCCAGAAAAAAAAGAAGAAAAAAAAAAAAGGGAAAAAGAAAAAACAGAAAAAGAACGGTGAAATAACAACTGGGGCAAGCAAAGAATATGTCATTGTAGCTTTTAAATACAGCAATATTTAATGTATGCCCTCCCCTTTCCTCCCTTGCTGAGCATCAGAGGGGACTATGAGCAACTAGGAAGAACCAGCTGGGTGTTTTGAATGGTGAGGCTGGTCCCAGGGACAGCCTGCCAGTCAACAAAACCCATTACTTGTGTTTTCATGGAGACTAATATAAAAAACCTGCAGTCAGCTCTTCTAAGGCTCCAGGATGCCTAAGCCAAGAACAGAAAAATTTTTAACTAAGTTCTCAAAGGGAGAAGGGGTGGGAGGGTGGGGTGGAGAAAAGAAGGTTCACTCTACCTCTGAACTAAGGACAGCAGTAGGATCTCCCTCACTCTGCAGATACCCCCACTTCAGTAATGAAATGTATCTGCAGGACTGTAGTATGGGGACAGGAATTCATCCAGATGACAAAGGGATGTGACATCAGTCACTGCAAAGTCTGCTCCACATCTAGTGCTTCCTTAACACATTCCTTCCACCTGGTCCCAGCTCGGTGTCCAACCTTTCTGTGGTGCAAGCTCTTCTCTGAATTTCTCCCCTCCACTGCTGTAAGGAGGTTTGGACTGAAGATGGCAGCCTTTGCCCATTCGTTGTTGCTGAGCCAGGGCTGGAAGCAAATCGGCTCTGTAACTCCCAGGTGATTTCCCAGTCCAGCTATCCCCAGAGCAGAAACAGGTCATTCACAAATCACAGCCACTCAGCAGGAGTGCAGAGCTGCAAAAAGAAAGTGATTTATTAGCATGCAGTAGCACACTGCCCTATCTGCAGTGACAGATACATAAACCAGGAAAGGGAGCATGCAACAGAGAGCAGACTTTTGTTTAATTTGACTGAACTGTAGTTTAGGCTGCACTGATGCACACATTTGGAATTAAACACAGCATGGAAATCCACCGAAAGGCATCATGTACTGTTAGTTACTGGTGCAAAAATAGCACTACTGATGCCCAGAGTGCTTTATGAACATGAGGACATTGACATCTGTCTCCTGACAGGAAATAGTTCTGTCCTATCAGTACTTACAGGTAGGAAAACTCAATGAGAAAAATTAAGGCCCCAAAGGAGTTCATTAGGACACCAAGAACCCGATTTCCTAGTTTTCTGGCACAGAAGTCTGTGTTTTAAGCTGCTTCCCTTCTGCAGCCACACCACTGCAACATGGCAGCACAATGCTCAGCTGCTGTCTCAAAGAGGAACATTCAGCGCCCATTGTGACACATCATTTAGTTTAGTCTCTAATCAGTAGAATAAAATAATGCTTTTCATCAGAGAGCACTATGGATCTCCTAAATTAGGCTCATGTTCTGGATTTTCCACATTTGTTATCTGATGGTAAATTCTTCCAATGGCTAATTGTCTCACCCTGGAAACGTACGTACATTTTTACAACTCTTGTGCTAGCTCTAGTTTTGAATGAAAGCTAAATCCTGACCTTCCAGCCAAATTTCACTGTCTATTCTTCTGCTGGCTAGTGGAGCCATCTATTATAAGAAGTCATCTTCCCTGTATTTGTGCTTGCACATTGTGATGGAGTCTCCTCTTTATTTCCTCTTTGATAGCCTAAATGGATCAAGCTCCTTACATCTTTCACTAGAAAGATGTTTCCCAGACTCTGAATCATTTATACGGCTCTTTTATGAACCCTTCCAATTTTTCAGCATCCTCTTTGATCTGCAGACACCAGACCCCGAATCACAGTGAAGATCTGGTTAATGGGGGTGGATGGAGTGGTGAGCTTATTACATTAGATCTGTGAAAGGAAAGATTTGATTTTAAAGTGCACCAGTTTGAGAGGAAAGAAGGATAACAGAGGCATTGAATTGGAGAGACATGTCCTGAAAGGATTAAACTTCTGTCTGGGTAATGAGAACATCCACAGTCACATTAGACTGGATTAAAAAGAAAGATAAATTCCGCTGCTTCAGAGCATAAACCAATAGCTGGTGGGGACTACAAATAAATGTCTCCTTCAGGTAGATTCTTCTGACATTGTTCACTATGGAGAGAGCTTACATCTTCAACTGAAGCAGCTGGCTACTGGCAGACCCAGAACACTGGGATAAATGGCTCTAGAGGAAATCCCCCATCCTTCTATTATGGGGAGACATGCACACACAGATTGAAGAGACAAAGGGTTTGCACTAAAGATTAAATCCTTATGCCATCTCTCTCTGCTTCCAAGCCTATCTAGGTGAGTAGGCTAAGAAATTAAACTGAGAAATACGTAATATAGCCTGCATTCTCCCAGCCTCCTTTCCCACTGCGATCTCCATTTGGGGTGGAAGTGAATGTATGTGCACGTATGCAACAGGCCTCTTATCCCTGCTTGGTAAACAGTTCCCACTTTTACTGTGCTCTGAACCTTCCAGGTGCAAAATAAAACAGATTGGTCTCGAATTTGGAAGCAAATGAGCCAGGATGCTTGCTCCAGGCTTCCAATTTAATAAACATGCATCTATATCTAATGGACAGTCTGTCACTTCCCTTTAACAGAAATCACCTGCTCCTCTAATAATCATTAAACAAATTGACAGCACAATAGCCAAGGCCTCTCATCTTAATGCCACCTGCAGCAAGAGTAAAATAATCTACTAATATCTTTTCAGAAAGGCCATTATTCTGCCTAATATGAATGCATATACACACACTCCACGTGACACAGAATCAAAACAGTCCATGAAGAGAATAAATTGCATAAGAAGTCTATTTATGTAATGCATGTATTTTATTAGTAAGATCATTTTTCATTTTCTCATGATGAGGAGGATAATCTCTCGTGCCTCCTGCAGTGCTTTCCTCTACTAGAGCCAGACCCTGAGTGGCTTTATGGGCATGGTCAGGCTGGATGGCCAGACATGCTGGCATCTACAACTGATATGCAGCCATTTTCCTAACTCAGAGCTTTCAGGCCAGGCTATGCCAATACTGCTGAGACCTAGAAAGTTTAAGTCCCCTTTCGGAAGGGATTAGAATTGCTTTCCTAGACATCCTTGCCTAGTTGTGGCAGGACCCGCAACGGTATTGCGACTTCTGACACTTAACTGTAGAGCTCTCCTAAGGCTCAGGCAACTTTGCATACAAGCAAGAAAAATACTTCAGGGTTAGATGGAACCCCTCCACAGATTATTCAGCATGCCTGAATACCCAAGGGGCTGTGTGCAGCCTTCCTCGGTCTTCAGAAACAGTTCGGCATTCAAGGACTACCACAGTCCTGTGTGGACCCTGCCATCTGTCAGTCTCTAAAGGATGGTCTTTCTGAGCTCAGCCAGTACATGCAGTGCTTTTGAAGCAACCAGGCGCATCTCATGCTATAAAATTTTACATTAGTACATGCAGGTCACCTGAGCCTTATCAATCTTCAAATAATAGGACCCCACCTTTATTTGTTGAAATCACATTCCATATCCACAGAGTGGTTACAGCCACAACTTAGGGTCACAATAAGGGGAGAAAATTTGGGGTGGGGCGGGGGAAATGAACTCCAGTATGACAAAATTCAGACCCACTGGTGACAGAGCAAGCATACGGGGACAAGAGCTTTCTCTCAGACTTGTTCCTCCCTTTGACCTCTGCATTTTGTCAGCATTCTCAGATTTCTCAGACGCCCATCTCAAGCATGTGTTTGACTCTGTGACTTGGCTCTTATTCTGCCTCCCCACACACTGATTCCAAATACAGCCCATCAGTCTCAAAGTTCTGCTTGCTATTGGCCTTCAAAACCTTTCTTACCCACAGCATCCACTACTGAAGGATACTTGAGGTTAATGAATTCTCCTAACAACCTTATGCAACTAGTTTGACTGTTTCAATCATGCCAACTTGAAAGTCATGTTGTATGTTATGGGACCTCTCATGTCTGATGAGAGTACAAAAATACCCACATATGCTGGGAGAAAAAACCATGTGCCAAAGTGACAGTTTGGCACTAGAGCACTTCACAGGCCATGCCCTTCCCCAAGGGACACCTCTCAAAGTCTGGGACAAGCTGTTCTATAAAGGCAGGTGCACAGAAAAGTCTTGCACATATGCTAGTAGTCAGAATACCCTAAGGAATCCCAAAACGTCCTTCAAGACACCCTGGTATCTAGCCACGTGGGTCTCACAGTGTGGGAGGCACCTCAGAAGATACTAGTCTTTTCAAAGCAGCCCATTCCCAGTTCTACTCCCCAGGCTGCTAACATGTAGCATGCAGCACAACCAAGAGCTCATCTGTGTATTAAACAGGGCACGTTCACTAGCTCTACTTTATGTGCAGAAGCTGTTCTGTGATTCCTGTTCAGAGGTGAATCTACTACTGTGCTGTAACTATTTTCTGGCAGCTGTGCACAAAAGCTTTGTGGTGAATCACTCTCAGCTTAAAGCAAAATCAACTGTCCTTCACAACTCTCCCTCTGTGGGGAAGTACCCACACACGCAAATATTCAAGAGAAATCAAGGACATAGCAGGACTGGATCTACTCCAGGGCAATTTGCAGATTTACAACAAACCTCATGGGGCTGCTGACCATCTGATGCACAATCTGGGAGTTAGGATGGAGGATGCAAGTGAGGAGTCTCAAATGGGTTGTGCAGGGATAAACTGGGCCCTTGCTGTTTGTCTGGTCCTTATCTCCACAGTACAAAAGTGTATCGGTCATTTGCAGAGTTCTCTTCACAGCATCCCTCTGTGAGAGGGAAATTGCACATCCCCATTTTTCAAACAGGGAGGTGAAACAAAAGGAGTAGTACATGATTTTTCTGTTCCGCCCCAAAGTCAAGCAGGAGGTCTGCAAGTGAGTGGAATTGAAACCGTATCTCCCAAGCTTCCCAGTCTCTCAGCTATCCTCCCTTTACTAGCAGTGACAAACTGCTCTGCAATGAAACTTGCCTTGCAGAAATCTCAGCAAGGCTGATGGCATCTCAACACATCTCTTTTTACCAAATACTTTTTTTTGTTTGTTTGTTTTAGAGGGTTCCTACTTCTATTATCTGTTTGAGGCCTGATGCTTGCACGCTTCCTTACTGTGGCATTTGTTGCAAGTCACCAATATACACTAAGAGGCATATTACATTCCACACATCCACTGAAGCTAATTTCAATGGAGGCATAGCTGCAAATTAAACTCTCTGAGATCTCCATGGAGTATTCTCTCCTCCTGCCTCTCCTCATGACTGTCTAGCCTACATTTGGAGGCCAAATGCTGCCAGCTTTATTTAAAATGTGTAAGTTCTAGAATACGCCCATGTTTGCAGTACCAGGAAATAAAAGAGATAAAACAAGTATCTCAAGACTTCTTCAATTAAATGCTAGTTTTGTTACTGCCAGGAGTAAAACCCACTGTTTATACTTATGAAAACCAAGATCCATGTTCCAGATACTCAGCAAGCACAATGAGGTGTAACTCAGGTAATTTTGAGAGTCACAGCCATGGAGACAAACTGAGCCAGCAGCTGAGACTGCAGCTGTGTAACTTCATTCACAGACTTTTTTTTTCATCTAGAATGCTAAAGAGCAGGTGTTTAACATCAAGATTACTGTTTGGGTCAGTCCTCATTTTAAACATCTCCTCTCTGCTCCTGAGATACTGGTGCAAATATTCAAAGGCGTTTAATACAGCAAGATGCTCACAATAACACATCAGTGGGAGCTGGGCTCTTGGCTCACTCAGGTGTATTTGCAAAGGTGAACCATAATGCGATGGGGAGTTTCAATGGGTGCTTAGAGGACTGCGAACACACGTAATGGTTCTTCTTGCTATGTGTGCCAATGTTATGATCAAAGTAGTTTGCACTGGATATAGGTTAGTCTAACCAAAGTACATGAGACAGACAAAGATTAACACGACTAAATGATACATGTGTTCTAATTAGAGAATGTAATCACCTCAGGCTTGATCATTACTGCTCCCTTTATGTTTATCATTTCAGCTGCATTACGGTCCCTGGCAGTTCTTTCATCTAACTTTCATATTCAAGGGCATCAGGTTTTTAATCATTAAACGCTTTAAACACTTTTTTAGGAATCTTTGAAGAATAATTATTTTACCAGTATAAACTGTGTATCACTGAAGGTTGTTTTAAAAACCTCTCATCTCCAGCTGCTGCACTGATGTCAACAGATCTCTTTGGAAATCAGACTGTGGGGAAGTAGCTCAGAAAATAAAGAAAAAAATGTTTTGTCATTCTCCCTCTGTTTTTTCATCCATTTTGTTCTGTTGGAAGATTTCCAATTAAACTATAGGATCTGTTTCAGCACTGTCAGAACTATGGGGATTCTCATTTGAGACTGAGCCCTCAGGGGCACGTTGCCCCTGACTTGGGCTGCATGACAACTGGAACTCATTCCTTCCGATTTAGCTTAATGTTTCTTCTCACACCTTTCCCGTAGACATCCAAGTTTTCCCCTCCATGTAGACCAACCACCCATAAGACAAAAATAATTAAAAATTGCCACATTATTCGGCTTCCAAAAGTCCTCTTTTGCAATATTAGCGATACACAGGGAGACACTCAGGAAGAGCTGGCATAACTTTTTGCACATTCACTGATACATGCATTTATTATGTGGTTAGCTTCATATGATTCTGCAGAATGCATAAATCTGGCTCAGAATATAAAAATAGCCTACTATCAATCTTTCTGTAGCAGGAAATGTAGATTCATTGGTGCAAGCAGAGGGAGCACTGGCAAAACTTTATAGCTGCTTCCATAAAACTGTCAGCAGTGAGAACGGGCTGGTTTTTAAGCTCAGGCAACAAAGACCATATCTGCACCAAGTCTTACAGCAGGAATACTGATGAGATCCCACAGCCTGAAGTTTGTGGGTAGGATAAGGAAACACAGATGTAGACCTTCAAGCTCTGTACCAGTGTGATTCCATCAAGTTGTTAAAAGTGCCTTCAACTCTTCTGAATCCATCTACAAAGGATAATGTTTCCTTTTCTCTTCAATGCTCTCAAAACACATTAAGAGTCCTTAGTATGGCTGCCTAGCAGATATATATTCTGGACATCATTATTTAGAATGGTAGAAAATAACAGCCTGATGTTGGATGTGATTATTTTGCTGGTGTGCCCCCAAAACTGAAATCTCAAGACTGTATGTTAGTTGAAGGATCGCTAGTTTCGAGTTCTTTTCAGTAACATGGCCCTTCAGAATCAGCAAAGCTGGAAAGGAAGCTTAACTAGCACATTCTTCTTAATAAGGAAAACTCTGAATCACAGCTCATACTGATATAAAACCAGTTAACCTCGCAAGTGTGAGAAGAGTTTAACAGAGAAGAATGGTGGGTCATGGTTCTTTGTGCATCTGCTTCTGTTGGGCTTCTCACCAAGAATTTTACAGATTGAAACAGAACTCTGGTAAGTTCTATTGCTTACTAGATTTCATCCCAAACCTTCTGAAAGGATCACTGTCAGTCCTACCAAGAAACTGGCTACTTTCATTAAAAGAGTTCCAGCAATCATATCTACTCTGTTTTCAGCCAGGATTGAAAGCCAAAACATCAAATGAGGTTCTGTGTGCCAGCTGCTTTTGTGATGCACACCCTCAGTGCACAAGAAAATATTCCATAGAAAGCACAACAACATTCCTTGAATGCTTTGCATACACTCAATCTGAACAATACCCCAATATCAAACTGTGATCTATACCTTAAGACAGAATGAAGACAGAAACCTGTATGCATTTTACATATGCAGTGTACACGATATACCTAACATATATAATGTGCACCAACAGTAGGAGCCCAGCAAAGACCAAGAAAAGAGAGATTTCTAAAAAAGAAAAAAACATCTGAAGTTGTTGCAGCCCACAAGGACTCACCAAAGCAATTCCAGCATCCCTTCCGCAACTGCTTCACTTTACCACACAGCACACCGCTGGCAGAAACTAGCAGAGGCCCATGGGTAGCCAGCAAATCCCTTTTACAGGCCTTTATTAGTTACAGCTCAGCTGACACCTGCCCCTCACACCCCAACCTAATTTCACAGCATTGATTTACATTAGCAAGTGGGAACACTTGCTATTGTTCTCCATTTGCCTTCTTTTCAACGACCCTAATTACTAGTTAATCTTTCTGTTTCATGGGGGGGGGGGAATAGGAAAGGGGAAGTCTGTTGCCACTTGAATAACACACAGATTCGGGCTGAGACCTGTACACACCCGACTCTACCATGGAACCTTGTTTTGACAACTCCTGTCTTACAGATTGCTAAACACAGTTATAGCCCATGAAGTTGTCTATTTGCAAGATTAGGAACTAGAAGTTCCCATTCTGAGGCAAATCAACTTCTCATGAGTAAAAACTGAATCAAATTGTCCAGACTATATTTTGTAATCAGAGGCTCAAAATAACTTTACGACACTATTATCATATGCATTTCCCCCTCTTTTGATCACTCAGAGAATTCGTATGATAACTGCACAGCACAATGAAAAAGTACATGGGCATTCCCAGGCTCCAATTCCCATCTCTTAACTGACAGCAAAGTGGCAGTGAATGTGCAATAATTCAATATACACATTATGAAAAAAATGTAAACATTACTGACCCAAACTGCATTTTTGATGAAGTTCACAGAAGACAGGATCCAAAGCCCTTTGAAATTCATATGAAACCCTTTCAGAATCTGTTTGAGCATCATCAGGTTGCACTGCTGTGGTTTCTTTTTAATGTGGCATGTATACTTTTTGTTCATGAATACCAATAATTCAGAATAAAAGCAGCAACACGTCTTTTGAGACTATGCCCCAGACACAGAAATCAGTCAGTAAAAGGCAGAAGGCTCTTTCTCCTAACTGGAAGCTTTTACCAAGACAAGCAATCAGTTTGAAGGACATTAATTGTTTATATCTAGAAAGATAAAAACTTCATACTGCACTGCATAAGATTCTTTGCAACCCTTTGTGCCTGTGTATGTTCCTTTCCCAGTCTGGACGAGCAGCTACCATATATGTGGGGAAGTTACATGTATCTGGGGAATCTACCATTCCCATCTCTTCTCTCTTGCTCGGGGTTACCATGTCTCCAGATGTATTATCACATCATTTGTTTTCATGATCTGTTTCTGTTTCAATTGAGACAGGTCAGACAGATCTACTATTAAAACAAACTGGCTCTTTAGTCCAAGAAAGACCAAGGAGTGTTGCTGTGACGAAGAGGTAGCGCTCCACAAAAGGCAGTGGTATCCTTCACTGGTACAGCACTGCAGCCTTAGGCAACCTCTGCATTACACTAGCAGGAGCAAAAGAGACTCTGTCCCACCTTGCCTCCAGGAAGGAAGTGCCTGTTTTGTTATTACCAGGGATCAGTTGATACTCAATGGGATTTACCCTGCAAAAGTTGGCACTTTATGCCTCCAGGACTGTAGCACCATTCAAAGGGGCCAACAGCTTTGTAGCTGTGAGAAACGGGAATGCATTTTTTGAGGAGTCTAATGGCTGGAAAGCCCCAGAATTGATACATCATCTGCAAGGTTGTTAAGAAGTAATCCTTCCAACCAACCACTGTAAGGCAGATCAGCGACTCCCTATAGCGGAAATTACATCACATAGACATGGGCAAAAACACAGTACTATGCCTCCAGCCAAGAATTTTCTCTATTATTAGAAAATCAATTACTTCTTCCAGTCCGGACTGCAAATATTGCAGGTGACTAAGTATCCTGTGATCTTTTTCACCCATAAACTTCTCTCTCTATAGTACGTGTACCACAGAGGTGGTAATAAAATTTGTATCTAGTGGTTTGTGCACATTTCAATATCACTCTCCTGCAACTGAGCCTGGTGAATGGAAAACAAATTTAAATCAAGATAAAAGCCCAGGCAGATGCTATCCATATTGTTAACTGCTTGTCATAGGTAGAGATGTATTTTATATCCTTTGGGAATGACACTTGTCATTTTTTCTCACTGCAAAGCTGTAACATTTATTGTCTCTGAGCAGGAGCTGCAAGGTATTCCACTTGGATGATACGGGTGTGAGAATGGAGTCTAGTTTATAGTTTACTTTCCTGTACTCCTTCCTCCATTTATCCCCAGTAGCACACAAATTCTCTGCCCATACTTTTTCTGTCTTCGCTGTTATAATTAAGTAGTCTGACTCAAAATCCACCGTAGTCAGCACAGATCTTTCCACTGGCTTCAGAAAGGTTTGGACCAACTGTTAACAATCTTGTTGGATCTCTTGTGAAATTTGCAATGATATCCTGAAGACTTTTTAAGGCAGCTTTTCGAGGCAAAGGCAAAAATATACATTTCCTATTGAAACATGTTAGGGGTGGTCCTGCAAGAATCACAGGTACAAACACATATTTTCAGATTTCTGTGATTATTTTTTTTTCCATATTTTCACCAAAAATCTTGGGGAAAAAACCTTGGACAATGGGGTTAGAGGTTGAAACATGCTAACAAAACCCCCATCCACTTCAAAACAAACCACAACAGAAAACATTTCTTAGGCATAGGGAGCTTTCTGGCTCAAGAGCTGTTTTCTATTCCACTAAGAACCTCAAGCAACTCTGCCTTTATTGCTCTAAATGTCTCTCCTTTATTTAGGCAGGTAAGCGCTGTTCTGAATGTTGAGTTTACACAGAATAAATAACTAAGGGACATCATCAGTCCCACTGTCCAAGCAAACCAAAGAACATGTAATGGAGTTAGTTATATCAATACATGAAATCTCTCACCAGCCTAAGAAGGAATCGGTACCTTCAGGGCAAGAGAAAGAAGAAATATTTCATGTCAAAATAGCTGACCCAAGACAGCTGCTTTAATGCAAAATCCCAGCAAGAACCATGCTTCTACCTAGGTTTAAATAGTCAAGATAAACTGCAGGATAAGGGGTACACAGGAATATAGTATTTTGACTGTACAGGCACTGTGCTTCATTGCTACTGCTATTTATTTCAACCTGGTCAAAGACAGCTGGTACTCTGCTGAAAGAGCGTTACTTTTACAGGGAATATACAGTCTGCCAAATCAAGAATGTCTTGAATTGCTTTTTCTTAATAGGCCAGTGGTTCTAACAGAGACAGCAGAAATAAACATGCCTTACTAGATGACTGTGTTGTAGTCTCAGCCCAGTTTCTCTTTAGCCTTGCTGCTGTTACAGAAACAGTCATCACAACAATTAACAGTCCCATTTCTTATCAACAGAATCCCTTGTATTCAAAATAAAACTGGTGAGCTGAAGCTACCACAAAAAGTCATCAGTTACCACATCTCAGGGTGAAAACCTGAGAAAAGATCATTCTCTAATCAATCTGTTGTGGTTTTCCACACCCACATCTCCCTAACACAGACCTCTAAAGGAGTCTTGAGTTCTTCTTCAAAGAGGGTTAAACTCACAGCCTTTTGGTTCTGAAATGAAAACAAGCAGGAGCAGGCGTTTTCCTTGGTTCGTGTTCTCATTTTCTGTTAATCATTTTTGTTTTCGGAGCTTCAGGAATGAGAATTACTATGCACCAAAGGCCTCATTAACATTATGCCATTAATTTCACTAATGAAAGAATTTCTAAATGTGTTTTTAAATATAATTATTTGAATTATTAATTAAGTCCCCCATAATCCAAGGGGAACTGGTCAGCAACCTGCTACACCCAAGTCTACAGGGCTGGATGGAATTCACCCAAGAGGACTGAGGGAGCTGACAAAGTGCACACCAAGCCACTTTCCATCATTTATTAGCAGTCCTGGCTAACCAGGGAGGTCCTAGTTGACTAGAGGTTAGCAAAGTTGATGCCCATCTACAAGAAGGGCTGGAAGGAGGAGCCAGGGAACTATTGGCCTGTCAGTGTGACCTCAGTGCCAGGGCAGGTTATGGAGCAGATCATCTTGAGTGCCATCATGTGGCATTTGCAGGACAACCAGGTGCTGAGACCCAGTCAGCATGGCTTTATAGAAGGCAGGTCCTGTGTGACTAACCTCATCTCCTTCTACGACAAGGTGACCCACTTAGTGGATGAAGGAAAGGCTGTAGATGTTGTCTACCTAAACTTTAGTGAAGGCTTTCACAGTTTCCCAAAGCATTGTCCTGGAGAAACTGGCTGCTCACAGACTGGACGATTGCACTCTTCACCGGGTAAAACACCTGGCTGGATGGCCAGGCCTGAAGAACGGTGGTGAATGGAGTTACATCCAATTGGCAGCCAGTCACAAGTGGTATTCCCCAGGGCTCAGTATCAGGGCCAGTCCTGGTTAATATCTTTATCAACAGTCTGGATGAGGGGGTTGAGCACACCCTCAGTAAGCCTGCAGACAACACCAAGTTGGGCAGGCATGTTCATCTGCTGC
>JAVJGI010000041.1:1241134-1283869 GCA_035590275.1 Ibycter americanus
GGCCTAGAGCCCAAGTCTTATGAGGAACACCTAAGGGAACGGGGGTTTCCCTGGAGAAAAGGAGGCTCAGGGGAGACTACCTCGCATTCTACAACTACCTGAAAGGAGGCTGCAGCGAGGTGAGAGTCAGTCTCTTTTCCTAAGTAACAAGCGACAGCACAAGAGAAAATGGCCACAAGCTGCACCAGGGGAGGTTTAGATTAGGTATTAGGAACAATTTCTTCACCAACAGAGTTGTTAAGCATTGGAACAGGCTGCCCAGGGAAGCAGTGGAATCCCCACCCCTGGAGGTATTTAAAAGGCGTGTGCTTAGGGCCACAGTTTAGTGGTGGGCTTGGCAGTACTAGGTTAGCATTGGACTTGATGACTTTAAAGGTCTTTTCCAACCTAAATGATTCTATGCTTCTATGATGATTTTTTTAAATGTAGTTGCCTAGTTTCCTAGGTAAATACCAGACTATTGACATTTTGCAAGGCTTGCATTTATAAATAGAATATTTCTAATGCACTAAACTTAATAGAATCCTTTTAGAAAACCTATTACACTCTGATGTAATGTAAAGTTTTATTACTTTTTAGTAATTACAATGTTTGTTTTGCAGAATTAATTACCAGCTGGCTTCAACCTCAACAACTCATCATTCCAAGGTTCTCCCTCTCTCCTCTAGCTATGCAGTGAGTCTGGGTCATTGGCATAATTACAGGAAATTAAGAGGTAGAATTGTTTCTGTGTTCTTCTGTACACTTGACAATAAACATTTCCTCATAAATATTCTACTTTGAATTAGACCTTGAACAAGAAAGGTAATGCAACACAACTGTTATAAAAAAAACACAACAACAAAATACTGGGGTTTTTTTCCTTTTTACACAGGCTTAAGTGCTTGAAAGGGTATACAGGAATTCTGTCCTGTATTTTGTATCAGGAAGAGTGAAAAACCTTGAAAGATGACTTTGAGCATTTTTACTATTATTATTATTCTGTTACTGCAACATCTCACTGAGGATCCCATTGTAGCAGGTCTTACATGAACACTTGTGTAAGAGCTTCATGTGCTTTGTCCCATAGAAAGACACTAGCAAGAAAGATTACTCTGCTTTTTATGAGAGTCCTACAGCTGTCCAAAAGGAACGTTCCCCTGAACAGGAAATGCATCCCGATCAAGTTCTTAAAAAGTGTGCATCTGAGCCTTTCAGTTACATTACTCCACTTAGGAGACAGCTCTGGTTTATGAACACTCTTCCAACAGCCAGGGAAATTGAGGAAAAATGTATCATGAAAGCTCAGAACAAAGTATATTAGTTCCACTCCTTTATTAACATGACTATACTTGCTAACTCTAGCAATCCATAAACATTTTTTCTTGATAAACATTTGGATATGGGAAAAAAAATAAATCACAATGTATCTACTCAAAATGAACTTGGCAGAAACCTGCATCAAGACAGACTAAACACTAATTCAGTAAAAGTTTGCAACAACTCACCCTGCCTTTTTCCTTTTTTTCACATGCACACACAGACAAGAGTCTGATTCAGGTCAGTAAATTAAAAACCACATATGGATGTACGCAGAGCCCAAAATTTTCATAACAGCCCAGAATCCAGAACTGGGTGCCAAGGTTTCCAGACCTTATGTGATTGTTCAGAAAGGTGCTGGTGTATTTTTGAAATCTGACACCAAGTGAGTCAAGTTATGCATATGCTGACACAATTACGCAATCAAGGGCATAATGATTACCAATTATTCTAGATTTCCAAACTGAGTAATTGCTTACATTATATATTTTTTGAAAACCCTGCAGTCTCAAGAACAAAACAATTGCAAGCCATTCTGTGCTTTCCTGGAACTAGACTCACACTTCTTTCTCCTGCTGAGCCCATAGATCATTAACATTGTTAATGTTCTCACTAAAACTGTTTGGAGAATGTGACAAGTCTAATTTGTTACTGACAAACCAGTTGGGAGTATGTTTAAAATGCGTAAGTCTTGCGGTTGTACCCTTTGAATGGATGTGTGGTTCCTATCAGGTAGACTTGCTATTTTGTTAAAGACTATCTGTTATTTCATAAATCTTTTTAGCTGGCTCCAGAAGGGAAAACTCTCCATTTTGCTTACTTTCATTTCTGGTTTTGGATTTTAAGAAAAACTGTCTTTAAAATGCAATGATCACAGCCCAGGGAGGGAAAGAGACAGCTTTTCAAGGCAAAGCTTGGGAACCCAGCGATGCCTGACTCCTCAAACACAGCTAGTTTTTAATTAAGTTGTATAGCTAGTTACCATAAAGTTAGGTACCTTCCACCTTTATTGTGATGGTTTGATGAGACATATTTACAAAGTACTGAACTTCAACAGTGATTTAGCAGGAAAAAAAATGTGCATTTTAGCATCCTGAATATCAAACCAGCCTCTCCTCTTCACCTGAAAAGTACTTTTCAGAAGGCAACAGCCTAGATGACCTTTCTGTCCATTCACCTACCTTTATGTCTTTCAAAAGTGTATTTGACTATTTTGGTTTATTCAACTACCCATAACAGACACTGTGGATTTATGACCTAGCCGTGAAGATATGAGGGATTTTCAATACTGCCAACTTCTTCAAAAGATTTGAGTTCTCTTTTGCAAACAAGTTAACAAGTTTACCAGGATTAAAGGCACTATGGCAATTCTTCAAATGCTGCGGGCACACTTCAAAAAAGGCCACCAATGCACATTGACTTTATGTTCTAGAGAACAATTAAGTGTTTTTAAATGGGCACCCAAAATGAAAAGTCGGGGGGGAAAAAATCATTAGCCACTCCTGAAAATAGATCCAAAACAGTTCACACATATTCCTAACATCTTTGGTTGCTGTGCACCTGATCCTTGGCACAGATGTGTATCAGCACCTGAATGTCTGAAAAGGATGCTTTTTTAATCATATTTTGATCTCCAATTGTCTCCAGTATACAGTATGACACTGCTAGACACTTCTTAAACCAGATTCAGGAGAGAAGTGAGAAGCTGATTGACACTAAATTTCAGGAGCAGTGCTGGGTGGAAGTACCTGCTTATACTACATTTTATAAAACATACATAAAAGGACATACCTGTTTGTATTATGTTTTGTTTAGTATCATGGGAAATACTATTTTAAATTGGAAAAACCTAAAACTAAAGGAAAGTATCAGCACTGAATGGGAAGTTTTATTCAACTCAGTAGAAGGGTAGATTATTTTCCCTTTTGCTTCATGAAAAAAGAATGGAAAAATAGTATTTCAGATCTATAGGGCATTGTTATGTTTTCTGATTTCTTCCTTAAACATAAATTCAGTTACAGCAAAGAGCGCTAACAGCCGTCCTGTTGGAACACCTGCACTGCCCATTTCCATGCAGAACCTGTCTCCATCTCTGCTGTGATGGAGATGAGTACATGCTCATGTTGAGCAGCTGCTTCGCTGCAAAACAGCCACTCTGCTGTTCTGCATCTCGTAGCTAATCAGGCTCCAGAGCTCTCCTGAGTTAAGTAGTAGGGCCAGCTTACCATGGCCTCTGTACCACACCAAGCCCATAGGAAGGTGGTATGGAATAAGTGTCTGAACTTTAATATGGAGACAGCCAGCTGTATTGTGGAGCAGCTGAATCCTGCCTGGGATACAGGATTATGATAAACATCATCCAGGTCATAAGGAGGCCTGTCAGTTTCATGAGAGGTCCAGCAGAATGAAGGATCTTGGTGTCTGTGCTAAGCAGCTGGTGTTATGAAAAGCAATCTAAAGGAGATATGCTTGATTTATAACACGCAGCTCTGCACACATGGCAGCCTTGTTTCCTCATGGTTTAGCAGCTTTCCATGACACAATCATGCCTGGACTTTCCTTCTGGTTCATACAAGAGTCAAAGCCATGGAATAGTTTGGAAGATACTGTGGCAGCAGGAGAAGGGCACTTACAGGGAGACAAGATTACTTTTCCCATTTGTTAAGTGCTACACCCCATCCTTTAACAAGACAGCTTGTCTTGCTTTATGCTTTATGCATCAAGCATTTTGCTTGATGAATAGAAGACCGGAATTTGCTGCAGGTAACACCTAGAGAACTGTTTTTTCACTTCAGCCACAAAGGCCGATGGGCTTAGACCTTACCTACACACAAACATGAGCTCATTTAACTAAGCGTATGATTTTTATAGTTGTTTAGTTAAAATGTTACAGCTTTGCAGCTGAGCATTTTTATATTAGTTTCAGCGTAAGTAGTGAAAGCTAGAGCAATATAACTTCTTTAAAGCAATATAAACCCATATTGAAAAGTTAGATAGTAACTCAGGGTAAACAGAAGCGCAACTTCTGTGAGCAGCTTCAGATGTCCTACATCTATTCTTCAGCAATATTGCAGATGATTGCTTTCCTAATAGTCTGATGAACACAACCACTCTAACACGGTAGCAATGACGAGCCAGAACAAACAGGTTAAGTGGCAGTCAAAAAGGAAATGTGAAGAACATTATCTCTCCCTGCCTCAAGCAGGAGTCAAGTATGTTTTGCTCTCCATGTTGACCTGCTTAAGAGAGATTTTAATCGTAGAACCTAAGATCTGTCTTGCTGAGTTTTTAAATTTGGTCCCTGTTTACAGCACAATGCCTCTGTTAATTTAACAAGCTGAGAGGGATTTATAATTCTGACTTAGGAGCTTATAAATTTATATTGTCTTTCTTGAGTTTTTCATTTAAACCAGTTGCAAAGCTTGGGAATATCTCATGGGGAATGATTTAAAACTGGCTATGCTCCACGTCTGCAACCAGAGCCAGTATAATGCAAGACTGCTATCTTGCTAAAAATAAGGGGAGAGGTAGCCCGCTGAATGGACCCATGAAGAGAAGGATGGCCATTACCCCTGATTGTATTACTACATACAGTATATATCATGTTGTGCACGTTGCCTGTACTTTGCTGTCTACCAGATATATCATTCTCTGTTAATAGCAATGGTTAGCATTTCTCCTGGCCTCATCACATATGGAGGTGAAATTGGGTTTTTTCCAAAGGAAGACATCATTTCCACCCAGCAGAAAGAAAAAACGTTAAGATGGCAGAATGAGAAGGGAGTAGCTTTCAAAGGTTCAGAGATCATTTAGAACCCCAGCCCCAGCTGCAAAGGCTCTCATTTATACCTCTGAAAAGCTGCCCTGCTGTGTTTGAATGAGAGCACTCTTAGGACTACAGCCTAGTTCCCCTTCTCTTCTTATGAGATCTACTAATTTGTATTGAACAGACCTCACTGTATCTCAAAGAGGAAAACAGAGTGTCTTAGCACAGTGCCACTGCAAGCTACAGATGGCAGGGAGGACTGGCTGAACTATGGTAGGGCTGGTTGGACGTACAAGTGGGAAGCAGAGAATAGATACGTTCATGTGAGGTATGCAGGAACTTTTGAAAAAGTCTGCTTTCTCACACAGTATCTCATGACAGCACCTCAAAGGAAGAACTGTAACTTATATGCTTGTACTATACTTTAGCAATGTGGAAAAATAATAAGCTAGTCTCCTCCCATCTACAGTATTCACAGGTGCTCAGATGCTTAAAACTTAACTGCTGTGAGCTTTCAATAGTTACCATTAGCATGAAGCACCCTAAGAGATGCAAGATGCTAATGAAAAGGTGCTAATCCTTTCCACCTTCTTGAGAGTTCAGCCACATGTGGGATCAGTCCCAGGTGAGAATCAGAGAACTGTGCAACTCTCTTTGCCTCTAACTTCCAAGCACTGGGAAGTAAGTAGCCTTCATGCTCTTAATTTCCAACAAAGAATGTCAGTGTTGGGCTGTTGCATTTGCCTTAACCAACACTGAGATATATTAAGGTACCTTCCACCACTTTTCTCACTGCTTCTTCAGCAAAATGGCAACAGATCAATTCATGCAAATGTAGAAATAGCTTGTTTTAAGCAATAAAGCTGACACTGCTAGCTAGAGCAGATATATAAAGTGGATCCTAAATCAACCCATATAGTTAATTCAGGACTTCTAACCTTTTAAATATTCTCAATCATAAGGATGCCAACAGCTGATCAAAGAAGATTCATGTCTCCTTTAGTAAAACAGTGTTTTTGTTAGTGCACATCCTGGTAATTACTCAGTGAGAGTTTCAGACTGCCTGAAATACCTTGAGAATTCCCCTATGGGTGATTCTGTGGAGGATAAGGAGAAAGTGAATATTAAACATACTGTAGTCAATATTTTTTTATCATACCAGTACTGCAACAGAGCCTGAGCCAACCTGCAATTTCACAATGCTGAGTCTTTCCATCTCAGCTATAGTTAATCCATATCTACTGCTACCTAACTTAAAAAAAAAAATAAAAATCAAGCCTGTTCTCACATTATAGCATAGAAGATGCACTTTTCATTTCATGCAGTAGTGAGGGAGACTACAGCTCCATCAGAGATTTAGTTGGCCTCAGAGCTCATTTGGAGCTAAAAGCCCTATGAGAAATCCATAATAAGAAAGATCTGATAGTTTAATGCATTCCTGCAAAGAACTGTAATTTGCTAGGAAATGGATAGGATAATATCATTCCTGAGATCAACTGGAGGTCAGTGTGTTAAATTTCAGCTGTAAGTGTTGGTACAGAGTGATTCAGTTAGGAATGGGTGACAGTTCAGAGACAGTCGCAGACTATGTGACACCTCTAGGGGAACTCAGGAAAATTCTTAATGAAAACCTTAACGTTCACTTAAGTTTATCTTTCATTTTTGATTCCTGCTTGTGGTCAGTATGACTCAGTTCAACATTGCATCTTGGTAACATCTGGATATATACCCAAACCAAACCTCTAAATGTATTTATTACAGCAAGATTCAAAGAACTCAAACAATATCCCATGGTACTCTACATGGTACAAGAACATTGTAAAACACAGTACCTGAACCATAGAACTTACAATCTATAGACAAGACAGGAAAACAGTGTTACCAGATGGAGAATTAAGTGAGGAGCTACCAGCTTTTCAGCAATTCAGGTCTCATTTAGACAACTAAGCAAGTTAAGTTTTTCAACATCCTTACTCTTTCTCCCAGCCAGTTAAAATCAAAGCACTTACATTCAGCTAGCTAGTATCTTCCTCTTTACCGGGTTCAAGAGCAGTTTCTGGAGAACTGACAGAAAAGACTATTTGCTTTGTTCCTTCACTGTCATTTTCCCACCCTCAGTTCAGCGAGGTTAGTAACAGTAAGAGCAGCTCTTTCAGCTCCATGTAGTAGCGTACTACACTTGCTAAGGCAAGCACCTACAAGACAGGAAATGTATTAACAGCACTTTCTGATCAGACTGTCCCAAGGAAAACTGTGGGAAAACTTGAGCAACTGACTGATCAGATACACAGTGAGACTGTGTCCCACGCTTCTGAGCGAGAAAAAGGCTGGTAAGCAAACCACTGTAGGGATAGTAATATGGGGATCTGGCTCATGGCTGGCTGACTCAGTGCTGTTGAAACCAAAATACGTAACATATTACTCAGTGAGCTATTTTAATTTATTATTTGCTGTGCAGAAATAAGGCAACTTTCTAATACACTGTGTGCAGAGAAGGTTCATGTTGTTAATTGTAATATGAGTTTTCTGCAAGTGAAGTACCATTAGTATGCCAACTCCTTTTAGCTCTAGATCTCAATGTATTCAAGACAGGTAGTCTGTCACTGTGAACCCAGTATTTGTAACGGAATAACAAAGGTACTAGAAAATTTGAGTCACCCAAGGTAAGCAAATAACCAGATTTGGAGAATCAAGAGGGGATGACTCCTTGCTGTACATTCAACCAAGCAATGTTGGTTAATTTCAAAGTTGATCAATTTATCATTTGTTATAATGATAATCAATGATAAACATAATCAAAGTTAATTTCAAACTGATCAAACTGTTGATCAGTTAATTTCAAAGATTTGAAACAACCACCATAGACACTACCTAGTATTTTATATATGGAGATGTGTCAAACAATTTTAAGGCAAGATTGACTAGGAAATTACATAAGACACAAAGATGAGAACTATCATTACCTTCTAAGAATGCTAGTGCTGCTGTGGGATTTACAGGCAAACTAAATCTGGAAAGACCATAACTAGTTAGTGAATTAAAGGGAAAATGCTGAAATACATCAAACTAATCACCCTGCAGCTAATAAGAAAACAGTGTAGAACAGATCCGCTGCATGAAGATGGTAAGAGGGGCAGAGAGCTGAACTTCAGAGAAATTTGTAGAGCCAGGGGTGGGGTTAATGCATCTTTAGGATTAATGTAGTCATAATGTAGCACTGCAAAGAGAGAGATGGTCATAAATTGCTGCAAGGGAAGGAGATGACAATGGGGAGTCTGTATGGACTTACTGAATAATAGTATCATAGCATCTGCTATACAATATGGTTTGAACTTTGCAAAGCCCCACTGTATAACTCACTTGTCATTTGGGCTGAGGAACAGATGACAGATCTGCCAGAAGTGCTCAAAAAAGCCTATTAATTTATTTTGGGTGGGTTTTTTTTTTCCAAAGAGAAGTTTCTAAACCAGCTGTTCGCACTGAGATGGTGTTTTAGCAAACAGATCACCCTCCATTTTTAAAAAAATATGTATAGCAGAATCTAGTAAAGGTTCCTGTAAAAGCAAGGAAATGTTCAAAATGAGAACTGTGGCACCCTCAGTTAGCTTACAGCATGGAATTATTTATGAAGCAATGGAGGAACATTACACTGGAAGGGACCAACTAAGCCATCAAGGCTAAGCTTTCACAATGTCACGATAACAGCAGTAATAGCACCTATTAAACAGCACACCTGAAGATTTTTTGCCCCCCTCTCCAGCAATACTCCAAGATTGTTCTGAGAAAACAGAACAAGACAGAGAAGGCTGCTGCCTGTCTTCCAGTCAGAGTGTGCAAGTGAATTCAGCATCTCCTTAGGGGGGGGAGGGGGGGGAGAAGTTGGGTACCAATGAAGTTGCTAAGCTCATCTGTACATTTGATTTTCTGGGGGGGGTTTGGGTGCTGACCAGATGGGAATCTCTCAGAACTGTTTCTGTAAAGGACTGTTTTCCCAAATCTCTTAGGTAATGCAAGATCAATCCAGTGCTGTCAATAGCATTGTTACTAAGAAGTGAAATGATGGCTGTTGCCTTTGCACAGTGGAAATCTAGAAGTTGTGCCAATAGTCTGATTTGGACCAGGATGCTGTTGTACTTTGATTGTACAAAGAGATAATCAAGAATTCTATATCATTACTTGTTTCCCTTCCCTAATCTTTCTTTTGCCCTAGCCTTTACTGAGTACATTTAAGACATGCTAACTTTAAGGGGATGGTAGAAATGGAGACAAATTTAGAATAGAATTGTTCATTTCCTCCTTTCACAGGGCACATGTAAACACTTGGCCACTCAGCTTGCTAGAAAATGCAGCAGTTGAGTCAGTAGTTGAAGTCAGAATGGCCATCTGTTCTGGCACCATACTAGTGACTCCTTCACCTGAAGCCAGCAGCACAAGCAATAGAAAAAAAAAATATGAATGGACACACAGCAAGGAGCAGATGAAAGACACCGGGTACATTGCATGCAGCCTCAAAAGCAGAATGCCACCAACTCCCCTTTAAAGTATGCTTGTAATGAAAAAATGTAGCAGAAAAATAGCCAAAGACAAATTTGATACAACAGATGATCTAGCTATACAATATCTACTGATTCATTCTGCCTTCATGGGTATCTTCTATATGCATAAACATAGAACTATATGAAAACACGTGCAGATTGCAGTTTGAGATGAGGACACTATCATGGCATTAAATCAAGGCACAATTTTTTCCCCATAGAACAGATGAAGTTTTAGGGCCCCAGCAAGTCAATACTAAAGTCTGAGGGAGTACTGAGTAAATTTATTGTTAGTCACTATAACTTTTTCTGGTGAGGTATGGCAGCAGAAACTTCCAAAGCTCCGCTGAGGACCACTTCTGTGAGGATATGTATTAAGCTGGGAGCTGCCAGTTGCCTTCTCAAGTACTAAACACGTGATCACATTAACAGCAATTACATCAGGATCCACAGATCTTAAATGCACACTAATCACAGGGAGCACCCAAAGTGTCACATGAATACAGCAAATTATCACCCCTTGCAATTTCCACCTCTGCTCTTACTTTTCCTCCTTGCCAGATAACACTTTACTGATTTCTTGTTCCTTTTTCATACCCTTTAACTTGTGCTATTTAGTTCTTGTTTGACATGAAAATGGGAAATATTATCTATGGAACAGATCCTTCCCTCTAATCAAATTGGTATCTGAAAAAAGAGCTTTACTACTGCATTGTTTCCAGCCCCTGTTCAGTGTTAGCCAGACTGTACATTCAGGCTCAAAAGCCTCTGGTTCAGGTAATTTCTGATTTAAGCCGTGCTCTGTTCCATACATGAAGAAATGCAAAAAACCAGCAGACTTAAGCAGCAACTTAATACTTGGGTTGCAAATCAACCAGGATCTATTTAATCCAAACTTTGACGAAGCTGTAAAATGTTCTGGTAATTTTTTTCGTTTGTTTCAAACCTTCACGTTCAGAACCTTGTCTAGGCCAGAATAAGTATCCTTAGTAAGTTCATGAGGATCAGAAAGAAAACATAAGACATAAGCACCAAGCTTGGGGTTGAGATAAACCTGTAGCTCTGTGTATGAGCCCTTGGCAACTCCTTCCAAGCCACTCTGCAATATGGGAACCATTGCCACTGTGCACAGAAAAGGAAGAAAATAAAGACACTGGCAACAATACCAGGTCTGCTGCAGCCAGACAGCAGAACCCTCACAGTGTTGTCAGTCACGTGAACCACTATACAGCTTCTGTGCACGTCACCAAGGCTAGGAACACCTAGCAATAGAACTCATTTATACCAAAGCAAGCAAACTTACATCCTAAATTCAGATATTATCTTGGCAGATGTGTTGCTTTCAATTTGTCTTTTATATCCACACAATTTGGGATGTTTCTATACTTGCTGTTCAGGTTGTGAGCACAAACAAGACCTACTTCAGAAACCACTAGTAACAACAAACACAAGCTATTGCAAAGATTAACAAGAACACACCAGAGATAAGACACACTAGCTCAGTGTTGGACTAGTACAACTATATACGCTCTGACCATTTTCTGTATGCGCTTACAGACATGTCATTATATATTTTCCATTTCACCAGAGGACCTAGTTTATGTATCTATAGCAATTAAGAAAGGAATGAAAAATATTGAACTCTGACATACAAAACAAGTACGGACCAGGGAAAGGCAGAGAAACTGCAACACTCCCTGCATGGTCCCTGTCCTAGGAACAGTGTTTTCAAAATGAAGATGATCATTTGCATCACATGAATATGCGATAATGTTAACAGGAATAGAATCTGTTTGAAGTCTATTCAAACACTCATTAAAACTATGAATTAAGGTAAATTACCTGAATTTCACTCTATTGTGCCTATGCACCACCTGATAGCATATCCAGTCAGGTCTCTCTATACATTACTCAGCAAGCTTTAGTAGAAACATACCCTAGTCTTATTTAACTCCTCAAAATAGAATAAAAGTTTCAGCCTTATGCTGTTTTCCTGCAAAGAGGCATTTTTTTCCCCCAGATAGATGTATACTGTTTGCTCTATATGGCATACATATATAATTAAAGTACTGCGGATTTCTCTAGATATTGCTAGAATTACCAGCTTCCTCCACACTTCTCTTTCACTGTGCTACCATACTCTGATCAATACAGAATAGTCAGTAGGCATGCTTACTTAGGTTCTTTATCTCTTGTGGCCTTCACATATCTATAAAAATATGATCAGATCAAGCTCTACCTCACTGGCCTGTTTAATAGACTTGGAGCCAACCCCTAGGTTAGATTACCTTTTCACTAGCATCAATGGTCAAATAGCTAAGGCACACTTTGGAGCCTTAAAACCACTGGATGTCATTCATAAGTCTCTGCTGGATGGGGCTTTTTCCAGGCAACTTAAGGCTAGTTATTTAGGATGTTTGTCAAAGGTATTTAGGCACTTCAGCTTTCATGTCAGGATCAGGACTTGTTCTCAGTTCAAATGACTTGTTTTCCCCGACAAATGTATTGTGTGGATACATATAACAAAACATGATACAATTACCCAGACACCCCTGGCTTGTGTAGAGGTTTGCACCCAAGTCACTGTTTCATTTCTCTAAGAAAACTTATCATCTCCTATTTAGATCTTTCCTGAACTGTCACATGCTGATCATCAAGAACTTGAGAACAAAGTGTTTTGATGATTTAAAAAATAAAATACAAGCAAAGCAAAGATACTTGCAATGACATCTTTGATGTTTTATAGATTAAGAGAGTCTCTCATGAATAACAGTCATTTCTTGTGTGATCTCTCTCCTGGCTTTGAGAGGTTTTCATTAACTGAGATTAACACTAACTGGAAAATAATTAAACTAGCTTACAGAGTCTGGCCTTCCCATCAGTACTAGTAATAATTAATCAGCACTATCAATAGATTTTAATAGCTAATCAGCACTATCAATAGATTTTAATAGCATTAAAATTCCAATTCACTGAATTATTCCTTAGTCCCACATCACCCACTTCTATTCTTAGTTTCACTGTGCGCAGGAAACACTCTTCCTTAAGACAATACCAAGAAGACAAATACAGAAACTAAAAATTAACCCTGTCCTGGCAAGAAAATATAATTTTTTTTTTACATAATTGCCCAGCATCATTCACCATTGATCTGTGAACTTGAACTCATCATTAAGGTTCCCTGATCAGCTCCACAAAAAAAGAGGCTTTTGTGAGGAAGCCAGACCAAGGATAAAAAAGTTATACAAAAAAGAAAGGTTCTCCAGCTGGTACAATCCCATCTCTCCTTTTCATTGTTGTTACTGTTCTATTCACTGTCAACGAGCGCAGCCTAAACTTTGTTAATCACATCCAAAATGGAGGCACAGCCTAAACTTTGTTAATCACATCCAAAATGGAGCAGGGCTTTTCTAATCTTTTATTTTCATGTAACTTGAATAAAACTAAGTCTTACCTCCTGGAAAAAAAAATATTATGAAAATCAATAGTCCTGCTGGCACTAATACATCTATGACTTCCAGAAACGGAACAAGCATCTGGTCAATTTTTCTTCATTCCTTCTGATCTTAGAAGATAAGTGATGCAGCACCAGTTTTTGTTAAGGCCAAATGGGTCATAGTTATCTTATACCACTTCATTCCTACTTAAGAGAACAGGCAATGCCTTGTCAGCAGCCAGGACAATGTTACAGTCCTTGGTTTACTGAAAATTGCGTGGAAGGTCAAAGTAACCCTAAAGATCTTCTGTTCTTAAACCTTATGTTGAAATACAGACATGTTTCATAGATATATCAGTGAGAATCCATCATATTTTGAAAGAGTGAGAAAGTGGATTAGCAGCAAGCACAGTTCAAGTTTTGGGATAGCTAAAGTAGATATTGCATTGTTTACTTCAGTTAGGAACTCTCATCTCCATTTGTAATATCCAAAGGCCTGATTTTCATCATCACTGCACCAATAGCAATTGCTGCTGTTCAAGTGGGAGTAATTCCACAGCTGCCCAAAACAACTGGGCCTGTACAGTATGAATGAGAAGCCCTACAAAAACCTATGTGTTTTCAGCAACATTAGGTATTTTAGAAAGTTGACTTCATTTTGCCATTGCTTGAATAGAATCTCAATGCACTGCTAAGTTACATTTCTGCCCCTCATATCAGAGCTGAATTTCACTGGCCATTTATTAAAAAAAAACACCCACACAAACCCAAGAGGTTATTCTGACCATATCTTCATCACATTTCTACTTCAAAACTTGTGATGCAACAGAGAGCAATGGAGAGATTAAAAGCAACAACTGTTTCTGTCAGTCATTTTTTGCAGGAAAGATTTACGTTTAGATCTGATGCAAACCAATCAATGAGACAGTAGAAGCATATGAATTAACCAAATCCCTTGCAGTTGAAACAAAGACCTGACGGATTTCACTGGGCCCTTACCATTATAACTGTAGCAAACCTGAGCTAACAAAAGCAAAGTTGCCTTAGAGGAAAGGACCCACTATATCAACATTCCCTCCCTCACCCCTCAATGAGATTGCCACCATTCTGTTCTCTTGAACATTTTACCTCCATTTTCACTGTTTGGTTCTACTAAATGCTGATGGAGAAAGAAAGACTCCAGCTAAACCACTTCGGGATTTCTCTATATCTAGGTATTCTACCCACAAAGAAAGGAGACATATCTCTCCCTAGGGCAGTTAGTGATTTTGGTACTTTATCAGAAGGGGACAGCTTTAATTCTGTATTTCTTTATGTGTACAGGGTTCTTTTAATTAACTTTTAGGCTACTCAGTAATCTGAGTATTTTATAGCCTTTGTTAGAGATAGATTAACCATTTCCTTATCACCAGAAACCACATTTTACTAGTGCAACATCTGTTCCAAGGAATACATGCACCTGAGACCATGCAGAAGCACCTTAGCATATGATAGAAACCTGCAAGCCCTGTATCACTGAGTTTTACAACCTGAAGACACAGGAAAAAATGAAAATCCAGGTATTTCATAAGCCTCTGAACACAATGCTTAATCCAAGTAATCCAAAAGCAATCTTGTCAACAATCTAATTGTGTTTTTCAAGAAGGAGACTGCAATAACAGTTTGTTTACATATAATTGGATCCCTTTATATGTTTGTATTGTGCTCATTTCTGAAACCTTTCAAAATTGAAAGGTCTCCTGTAATATTTGACTTGGCTTTTCACTCTAACCTGAGGGATTACACATTACTTCACACACAATAGCCCAAATATGAATTTTGTATTAGTACTGATCAGAAAGTACAGCTATCCCTTAAGGACCAGCAACCAGGACATACAAGAAAAAAAACAGAGGAAACTGCAGTGATTTTTAAATTGCTTTTTATTTTGATTTGTTTTTCTTAGAAAGCTCTTACCATCTAGATGAGCTTCTCTGTTGTAAATGCAATTCAGTGGGGAAAACAAAGGAAGAGAGACTTTACATCTGAGACAACTTTTAAAGTTAATACAACTTCCTTACAGAATGTTTATTCACATATGCACACTATAGTGATTAATAGTCAGATTTCAGAGTGTGCATCCCTCACTGATACTATTCATAGCTCTTAATTGGAAACACTTCATTTGCCTCTTATGCCCCATTAAGGGTTTCTAGGGTACTACAGTGAAATAGAAGACCAGAAGTTACTTGTGACTGAAGAGAAAGCACACCCTAACCCTTACATAGAAATGACAAGAGTTCCTTGTGCAGACAACAGCTAATGTCACATTCACACCAAAAAAACCCCTGTGTTCACTGGTAACCAACTTTGACATGCAAGCATTATTGCCTAGGGGTGCATTGGACAACTAATTTAAAGGACACAGGATTTTGCCAGGCTACACCAACTCAACAGCCCATTAAGACATTATGCTGACTCCAGCCACGGCTACTACCTGATGCCAGAGGTGAAGCTAGACCTCCATCCATCTAAAGAAATTGTGTAGTAATTTCAGCAGGGGAATTCCTTCTTGACACCTAGAAGAAACTTCTAGGTTTGCACACTAGGTCCCATTACCCAGAACTCTCTCCCTCCCCTTCTTTCTCATGTACCTGGAGAACATGGTAACAAGACCTGGAACAGGAACCTGACTGGAATAGAGTAGTCAATGTTTACTCTCCTGTCATGGCCCCTTGTAAGTATGTGTATCTGCTTGCCCAGTCAGATATAAAATAGACAGGAAGTCAGAGGAAAGCATTACCAGGTGAGATGCATTTGAGACAGAACACTATTTGCCTAAAAGCCTGCAGACAGTCCTGTAGTTCTAGATTACACTAAAATAGTCTTCCCTAGACTTCACTTTGAGGTAATCCTCATGTATAGGAACAACGTGGAATTTGCAGTACCAGTTCAATCCAGCCATTCTAAAAAAATCTTTTATGCTTGCTCTCTTAGGAAACAAAAGATGCCGTCTTCATCGCTATTTGACAACTCCAGCCTGACACTTGTAAAGCTATTCAAACCAAGCACACAAGATTTGTCAGAACAAAGCTGACATTTTAAATGAAGAATAATGATAAAATGTCTAAAACACGTGCTGCAGAAAAACCCTCACTGATAGTACTAGCAATTTGAATACAACAGCAAAGTGTTACCATGTAAAAATCAAAGCAGAAATTCTTTCATGTAGCTAAACATGGAGTTAAATTACATAAAAGCTGCAAGTACTCTGATGTAGAAGGGTGAATTCACAAGTGCTCGTTTGTTGACAATGTATATGGACATTTTGCATTAAGAATGACACTTGTTTCACTTTCACTCTCGACATAAGTATAGCTATTTCATGAACAAACAGTAGATAGAAAGTAAGGATTCCTCATAACCAAAGGGAATGAAGTCTCTTCTGTTGAGCTAAATTAGTATGAATTCATTTTAGATGTATGCAGTGCTATAATAACACTAATAATGGTAATTTATTTTATATAGCTGAAGATCATGAAAGAGCTATCGTGTGTGGACAAGCCAGTTGAGCATGTAATACACTGCATTTTTTTGTTATCCTCTCCATTTGGTAGAGCATTATAGTGGAATCCTGTTGTCTTTTTACAGTGAAGCCTGGATCTTTAACATTCACGTTGGTTAATTTCAGTGACAATGTAAGATTTAATTCTGCTTCCCTCATCCTCCTTCCCAGGGGAAGCTAAGCATGTCTAATGCTATAACATGGAGCCACATTAGGAAGTTTTAATACAGTTTTCAACCATCCTGGATGCAAGTAAAATTTAGGCATTGGTTACTTTAGATATGCTCACAAGCTGAAGACAGACTAAATCATTTAAAAAAATAAAAATTTATTGGAAAGCTCCAAAGATAGAACCACTTCTCAGGACAAGTAAAGGGGAATGCGAAAAATCTACGCATGCACACATCCTTTATATTCTGAGTTCTCAGAGTAGATATACCCCTTTTAGGACTGCTTTATTGCATAAGGGCAGATCAAACTGAGCACTCAATCCCTCGTTTATTTTATCATCTCACTAATCCATAATTAAAAATTAAATAATTAAGTACAAGAAATCCATTAAGTTCTTTAAACAATTATAGTAAAGAGTCAGTTAAATATGATGGGCCATTAAGTTATTATTGAATAAGGCTGCTGTGTTTGCATAGTACTAACTTGCTTTCTCAAAAGTATGTAGTGCCTGACAACTTGCACTCATCTAAGGTCTGTTACATAGACAGAATTCTATCATGTCAAAATGCATATTCTCCCATAGCTATTGAGCTCTCTCTCTCCTGTGGTTTGAAGGTAATTTAGCATGGAACATTTCCCTGCTAATATCAGGAAAGATGAAACATTAGCGCAGACGTGATGTCAGCCAGCAGATGGTACTGTAGGCTGCCGTACTGCAGGCTACAGAGGCGAGGCGAGGCTAGGCTGCTGTCAGCCCGCTGCGTATCGAGCTGCTCGGGAGCGAGCCCTGGCAGAGGTGGTGCTCTCAGCCTCCCTTCTCCCAGGGTTCTGATGTCAGGAGACTGGCAGCTCATTATGCCATGGAGCCAGCTGCAGGAAAGCCAGCTTTCCTGGTAGCCAAAGACATCTTGTCTGTGGATAATCTAGATAAGCAACGTATACTAGAAAGCCTCATCTGTACTCCCACCTTTACTTCACAGTACCACTTCCCTACTGCTGAGCATCTCTGTGCAGGGTGAGGGCAGTCACACACTTTCCCGTGGCTGGGAGTTCGTTTGCTCTCTCCCCCAGTTCCATTTTGCTCAAGGACAAGCAGCTGTTTCTCAGACAGTATGGAACCCAGCCCTGCGCACAGTATCAGAATAAATCACTGGTATCACTTACACCCCTCTCAACACTATTTTAGTTATTGAAGTCTCTTTTTCCCCAGTTGCCTTATCAGGGAACCTAGACCGTGTACATACGGCAAGTTTCAGCGGCTCTTGAAGTCACCTTCAATTACTGAGGATGCAGTATTATCTGTATGCTTTTTATTCACATAGAGAAAGACATCAAATTTAGCAAATTCTCACTGGCTAAGCTAAGTTGCATCTCCTTGCATTTTCTAGGGACCAGAGGCAAATGATGAATCGAGCTCAGGGAAGTAGTGTAACATGCAAAAAAGCTTAAGTCACAGTATGTAGGATTTGCTTGCTTCAGGAGATAGGGGGGGGTGTGTACTTTTAGAATATGCAGGTGTCTCTGGAGGTCCACTAGCTAAGAAAGGCACTTTTGGGCACTTTTTTAGCACCTCAGTCTATTCCTGGATTTTGATTTCCTACACATGCCCTCCCCTCCTCCCCCAAGATAAACTGCATTGCTTACGGAACAAAGATTTTTGTTTAACAAGATAGGTGATGACCCACTTTAGAATTGCATGATTGGCAACTGAAGAGGAAAAATGTGCTTTAATTACTAGTCTCTCTGGGGAAGATTTTAAATAGTTGAGTTGCTTCTAATATGACAGCACTTAACAGATTTTGTTTTCTTTTCTTATTTTGAAACCAAGTTTACAGATCCATGAAGCACCATTTGCAACAGCTACTGAAGTCTTACCAGACTGTCCCTCCCGGGGACCCATTCCCTTCGGAATGTACATGCTATACCCTAGTTGAGCAACAATCCACTCTAATGACTGTTTCCCCTAATTAACTAAGCTAACTGGGAGAGTCAGGATGCCTTGGGTTTAGACCAGTCTGCACCACCAGTCCTCCTCCAAGTTAAGTCACTTCAGCTCATGTTTTCAGAAGTGGCACTCTGAGCTGTGATCTTACAGATTCTGAGGTTTCACAGCCTGTGTCAGAGTCTGAAGAGAAGGAGCTCTTTGAAAAACTGTGGGGCTGGGCTTGTAGAACTTGAATTCCATTTCCCCATCTTTCAATTTCATCATCTGTACATTACCAATAACTTAACTAGCTCCTGAGGTTTTTAGAATTTCAGTGGATGGTGGCTGAATAAGACTCATTCTTAATCTTCTTATTTTCTCAAGAAATTCTAACACAGCAATGCCACTTCCAACATACAGTAGTAAGTAACATCTTTTACTTTGCTACTGCACATCGTCATGACACCAAAAAGCTGAGAAATTCAGACACAAAGTCCTTCAGCATGTAGTCATCTCTAATGTACTGGAAGTTCCTCAGTGAACCAGAACCTCTTCGCAAAGTGAGTAAAGAAAAACATCACATATACACTATAGACTAAGTTACTGTCTCACAAAAGACACAGCCACCCAAGGGGAAGCTACAAATTGCAGGTAGGTCTGAAGCCCCAGTTTAGCACATTAACCACTGTATCATTCTTCTGTCCTGCCTCACCAAACTCCCATCAAGTTAACAGTTGTCCTTCAGACTGCTTTGTTAGGTGGCTCACATGCATAAAATTGTGCACAGCATTTAACTAGCTGTTTTTACTTTGTCCTCCCCTTGTGCATTAAAGTTTTAAAGACTGAAAAATGAGCATTGAAAAAATTTCCTCAGTCAGCAACCTGCAATCTATTATGGCAATTAATCAAAGACATACTTTGTCAACTTCTCCTTGTTCTCTTATGCTTTATGATCATGTTGTTATTTCATCAACACAATAAAAAGGGATTAATCTTCATTGCCAGGAAAATTGTTTTCAGGACTAAGGGTAGCAGCCTTAGCTACGCTACTGATCTTGTAGTCCAAATCAATCCCCGAGAGCAGAATTAATTATTTTTAACTGGGATGCATTCATTAAGCCCCAGCAACTACATTTTCAAGTTCTGCACATTACCATAATACCAATCTGTCATTCAGGGCAGCACATTCATACAGTCACTGCAGGTTCAGCAAGCAAAATATGAGGGCTGCATGCAACTCAACAGACTTGTTAAGGTGACCGTGTATATAGTGATCTAATACACCTACAAAAGAATGCATCAGTATGCTACTCCACTATTTTGTTACTGAAAAGAGTAACTGCAATAATTACACTGTTATGATGAATATGCTATAAAGCAGTAACCATAATTTAATCTGTTACTAAGTGTAACATCACAAATTGTTTTTTCTAATCTGGAGATTAATTACAAACAAGGTATGTCACAGTGCAGGTTGACATACTCTGGTATTTTGATACCTGTTATCAATACAAGTTCATACAACTTTGTTATGAAGCTTTCAGAATTTAGGAGAGTCCAGCTAGGAGAGGACCTGCAGGATGTCCTGCAGCCACAGAGACCACCATGACCATCCCAACTGTTTCCCCATTGCCCTGCAGTTTCCCCTAGAGTATCAGCTCAGCATAAGTTTGTTATCCTTAGAGGCTTGGTTGATGGTCCCAGCTAGGACTTGCCATTAAATGTACTGAAGAACTGACATACCAAATCTTGCCTGGGCCACCTGGAATGTAATCTCCATAAAAACCCAATATCCAGTAACTTAACAGAGCATCATTTTGCAACACTTACAACATCTCAGTCACTTTTTAAAGTTACCTGGGTGCTAGAGCATCTCATTTCAGTAGTCAAAGATTTTTCTTCTGTTATCACCATGTTCTTACCAACGCATTTCAGCAGGATCGTCTAGACGATGATGATGTAAATATCTCAAGTATTTGCAGGTTAATTGCAGCACCCTAAATCTTTATACTGACAGTAGAACTTCAGATCACGAAGTTCATGTGTTCTTTGCTTTTCTCATTACTCAGTTTGGCTTTATCATTGGCTCACTGCCCACAAAATATTGATTAGCCACAGAATCTGTGGCCAGCACTGTAAAACTAGCCATAGATTTACATTCTGGAAAGAAGCTCTGACAGGGCCAATAACAACCTGAACACCTTGTAGGCTCTTTTATTACCAAGTGGATAGAGGGCTCATTTCACCAACTCAGTAAATAATTGGTTTCAGCTTAATGTTCTTGTAGTTAAAGGATTACTAACAAGATTCACTCAAGAAAACCCAACAAACCAGCACTAGTCTCAGGTACATGTACTAATACACAAAGGTCTTAAGTGTGTAATACTACTAGTAACACATTTGGTTCAAAAACAGATGCATAACGTGAAATTCTACCCCATGGACACAGCCAGTACTTTTTTTAATCTCTTCAAATAAGGGTTGAATGTAAAATAGTCCAAATGCACAGGGAACTTACAATAGTATTCAGTCATTTCTCAGGTCACAGCTAACTTCTCTGGTATTTTGGAAGTAATTTCAGAGGACCTTCGCTAGCAGCACAAACAGTTGTGCTCTGGTCTGAAGTAATGATTAAGCATTCTCACTTCCAGAATCTGTCGTCAGTGGCTCAGACACTCACCTGCTCAAAAAGCCATCTAGAGCACTGAGTCTCCTGAGCCCCAGCTCGATGTATGAAAGCTTTCTGCAGGGAATGCTGCAATGGGAAAAATCCTGTCTGGTTTCAGTTGCTGGAAAACTGTTTTTTGCTTCATAAACACAAAATTCAGAGATACTTTGTTCTTCGCTACCCAAGGGAAAAACAGATTGTTTTTCAGGTCTTCATGTCAGCTTCACTCCATCCCATGCCACAACACAACAGCAGCCTGACAAAGGCATTCCTGTTCTACAGTCTACCCAGCACTGATTACAGCTGCTAATAAATACCTTCTTGAGGGGCCATAAGAGAAAACCTCCTTTCTCCACCAGTGTGCTTCTTGCTCCTGACACTTCTTTAAAAAGCCTGCTCACAGAATATTCACTGATGATTTATCAGCTTAATACCTGCCCCAGCAGCACATGACTGCTGCTTGCTACAATTTGGAGTTATGCACTGCTAGAGCTTTGGCTGCCGCAGTTTATTTCCCTGATTACACTGTAGACCCATCAGGCACTTTTTCCACTCTTACTGATTGGGAAGGGTGGGTGCAAGGAAAGTAGTTTCTATTTGATGGCTTTGTTACTACAGAAGTTTTAGAGCATTAGCAAAAACAAGTGAACTGCTCATTTTCCATACCTGCCAATGTCCAAGCAGCACATAAATTAGAGGCATTCCTTTGTAATTCCTAAGGTAGGGGAAGAAAGGGAAAAATACCAATTTAAGAACAGTCAGATTTACTACTGAGGTTTTGTATGAACCTGGTCTGCTATGCCCTTGAATTACTGTATCTCCCTCAGCCAGCATTTCATCACCTCCTAAACCATAAGTTAATGTAGAAAGGAAAAGACAGCAGAAAGGCATTTTAGAGTTTTACCCCAAAGTTCTGGAATCATGAAAATCATTCATGCTCAAAGGAAAAAAGGAAAGAAGCTATTGATTCTGATCTGGTCTTGGTTTAAGTTACCAGAGGTGGAAGGCGGCACACAGATGGCCTAAATAGTGTATCTAAACCCTCAGACATCTTAATTCACCAAGTCTGATGAAAAAGCAGGTCTGCTTTTCCAAAATGGTAAGCAACAAGCAAGAAACTCTCTAGTAATGAAACTGGTCAGGTACCACTACCTTTCTCCCCAAATGTTAACATTTACTGCACTCTGTCCCACATCTCTGAATCCATTACCAACTGCATCACCACTTCAGTATCTTCAGGCCCTCCTGAACTAGCCAGCTCAAGGCATCCTGTTTGACAGAGATACTTAAAAAAATAAATCACTGGTTTAAGAATCAGTCTATAACTCATTTTTAATTATCCTTGGAGAAATTGCTTCTGCTCTGACTCTGGATCCCTTGGAACATGTCCTGTGATAATACAGTACTGCCAGGTCAAAACCACTTGCTCTGCTTTCCTTATGTAAGCCTTCTGACAACTGAGTCTCCCTGTTGCACTGCAGACAAACTAACACAGGTGCAGTAGTTAATATGGGCATGCAGGGGAGGGAATAAAGAAATAGTACCAGGTCTTGCTCTCAGTTAGTAGTACATAGAAGCAGCATAGCTTGTTACCAAAATTGTCAGTATCCCAGGAACAGCCATAAGCGCACTATCATGAGATGGATTTTCATATGGACAAATCCATTAACAGAAATGTTTAACTAAAAATCCAATAAAAGTTGGTTACATTAACCAGGAGAATCTAATGGAGGGGCTATTACATTCCTTCTCATTTGATTAGATTTCATTATGATAGACACAGATATGAAAGAACATTCTGTGCTATCTTGGTCTCCTACCAGGATAAAACAAGCATGAACATGAGATGCTCCAAGAACATGAGCAGCAAGAGGGACTTCCTTTAGTTTTCACTAATAGTTATCCTATTCAAACGGAAATAAATTCCAAGTAAGTTTAACTCCTGCAGCAGGAGCCCATTTTGCAAAACTGTAGGCCAGCATACAGTAATTTCAACAATTTAACTTTCGCTGTCTGAAAAACAAAAACCAGGCCTCTCATAAGGGCTTTCAAAAAAATCACGCTCCCTCAAGACGCCTCAAGCAAGTGCATGAACCAGCATAAGAGTACACTAACTGCTGAAGCTCGGTTACAGATAAACAAGGAACTCAAATGACCAGGCTGCTGGCACCACCCTCAATTCATCACTGATTTAAGAACATAGAGGCATTAGAAAGAAAAATTCCCTACAGCTCAATAGCTGTAATCATCTCTCATGATAGCCAGTTTCTTCAACCCTTACAGTTTCTGTAAACTTTTCCAATAACTCATGAATTAGAAAAAACATGCCTTGAGTTATAACTCCTCTGTATTAAAGTGATCATAACAGATTAGTGATAAATACAAAGTAATTGATTCTTTTTTTCATTTCCTCCCTCCCCCAACAAGCTTAAACCAATAATGATAATTATGGGAAAGTATTTCCATTGGTAAGTTTGTATGTTTCTGGCAGTAAAATCAATTGTTCCGAGGACAAATTTTATCGCAAGAATTAATCATTGCTATGTTCAATTACTACATCACACAATTATCAATGTTATTCATGATTTAAAATATGGAGGAGGGCATCTTAATTACAAAATAAGACTGTACAGTAACAACCAAGTCTTATGAAAGCAAATGAATGGGAAAACATTCCTGATGTTAAGAGCATAGCGAGATATATATCATCATGCCAAGATTTCCTGGGAAGCTGTTGCAAGTATTTTTGACCCAACAGGGAAATCACACTATAGAATAGTTTCCCGCTCTTCCACAGACTTGCTGTATAATCTCATGCAAGTCACTTGGGCTATATGCACATGCTGCTTTGATGGCACTGTGCCAAGGACAACCACAACCTAGTTTCACTAGTGCAAAAGATAGCACAAGGAGAGCCACAACCAGCACAGAGCTCTCTTCAGATTTCAAAACCCATCATGCAAAGCCAGATAAATGTAATGGCAGCTGACTATGCTGTCACAGCTAGGCTAATGTTATCTACCTATTGTAAAGCCAATCCAGACACTGCCAAGGTAGGGTAAGCAGTTATCTTGGCTATTGGGGTGGCAATATTTCTAATACAGGGTAAGGTGTCACTTGGCTCTGCACACGAATATCTTGTTAGAAGCATTCAAGCATCACTGTGATACAGATGATGACCTACCAAGATTTCTTTTAGGATAGCCCTCGCATCCTTAAGGAGTTTAACGAGCTATAGCTTTTTCAGATGAGCTGTTAAAATCTAAACATGACCCATCTGATCTTCTTGCTTTGATTAATACAGCAGCCTTTTGTTAGTCTAAAAATCATATAAGCAACTAATCGCTTGCAGTCTCAGAAAGGGCGAGTGTTAAGGTGAGGCAGGAGTTCAAGTCCAAAAAAAATGACTCATCAAGCCAGGGTACCCTTTCCGCTAGAACAGGTACTCTATTTTGCTGTGCCTCACTAGTCTTTGTTGGTCAATTACAACTGTTGTCAGCACCCCCCAGACACAGTTTGCCTAATTTTTTTATATGAAAAGCCTAATAGCAATACTGTCCTCTTAGGTGGGAAGAAATTAATAAATTGCTGGATGGCATCAAGGTGGTTTCCTTTGAGGGGCACTTTGTCAGTGCTCCCCAAACATGTGAGCAGTACCACTTTGCTATCTCACTGGTACATCGTTACACTTAACTTGAACACCTTACCACCTAGGTAACTAGTCAAAATGAACTGTGCTATTACATATACCAGGCCAAAGCCTCTACAGAGGTTTCCTTTTGTTTATAAAGGGACATTCATAAATATCAAATTCTTAGCCACTATAAATTGCAACCGCTCAGCTGATTTATACCTGCAAAAGATCTAGTTCTTGATCTTGAATTTCTACTTCATTTTCTTAGTAGTAAGTGTAACACGTGTGTTTGGTAAGAATAACAGACAATGACTGCACTGCTGTTATACTATGCCATGAGATAAATAATATTTATCATGTGGTTCTAACCATGTCACTTTCACAGTGCCCAGTAATTAATCTCCCATAACCCTTATTTTATTCTGAGCCTCTGAGCAGGTCCCAAGGGATATTAATTGTTAGCATATCTGTCAGGCAAGTACATCCCCCTTCTTTCCAGAGACTGCTCAGCTACTACAACAGGCAGCATTTTGTCTCCACTTCAAAACCTATAATGAGACTCTGCAGTTGTAGGGTAATGACTGCAATTGAAGTATACAGAAAAGCTGACCACAAGCTTTCATTCCTTTGTACTGGGTTCACATATGGCATTGCCCTGAGCTATTAAGTTTGATTTGTGTCAGTCAAAAACTATGACAAGATAGCTCGTGCTGAAAAACAAGTCTTGTTAAACTTACTGTACAGTTCATGGAAAAAGGTCTAAACAAAAATACGTATCAGGATCTGGCCCAGAGGAATACAATTTTGCTAACACCCTGGCAAGTAGTCCCATTTGTTCCACAGTTAAATTGAACTGTAAGTTGGTAAGTCAAGCAGGAACTTGAGTCATGTCCCAAATTGATATAGCCTGTTGCAAACCTGCTTTTAAATGCTAGAAGAGACTTTAATATCTACAATGCAGTCTATGTCTGACTGCCTCTCCTTCAAACACATCTCTAATCTTCTGCAATTCTTGAACAGAAGAAAAATTAATCTGGACTGCCTGCTGTGGTAGCTGCTTTTCTGTAAGCGCCTCCCCCTGGTACATGTACAAGCACAAGAGCTCAAAGAACTTCCCAATTCACATTCACCACGTGTCTACCTGAGACAACAGCAGGATGACAGGAGGCAGCCCAGTGCTATGCAGAGCAATTCCCTCTAGAAAGGGAAAAGGACGCTTTCTTTGGCTAGTACAGGGGCTTTCCACTAGTCTTCACAGTACACAGATGTAGCTAAGCTAAATAGCAAATTTCCTCTTTTAAGTGATACTAATTTCCTTTTGTGTACACTGCTTTGGTCAGGTCACCACACCTCATTACACACAGCATCTCAGGTGCCCAGCTATCAGGGGTTCTGGGCTTGGGAAATCTTTCCCACAGAGTCATTCTTTAATACCTGTTATTTAAATAATGCTTTAGGGACCAAAAATTATGTATTTTAAACATTGAAGTAGTATTAGTAGTAAGCAATAGAAATGATTGTTCTGGAATAGAAAAACATTTCCTGAAAGAATCTGTGCCAGCCTTAATTACACTCCCACTGTATTTCATCTTCACACTCCCCACACAGAGGGAGGGGTGGGTGGAAAATAATTGGAACAAGGTGAAAACGAGTGCTCATTAAATTGCAGACTACACAAGTACTCATTCCATGTGAGAGGGCTGTAAATATGACTTTTAATGAAGTTATGACATGCTTGCCAATAAAAGTCATTTACTTCAGTATTACAGTTAATTATACACAGCTGGAGCCATTTATTGCCCATCCCTTGTTAACTTCGCCTGGGCTCATTAACCCTTTCACAGCTCTGTGCTTATGATACTCTCACACAAGTGGTATAGGTCAGAGGCTGCAGGAATTTTAGGAGAAGGGGTGGGTGTGTAGATACTTTAGAGAACCCTTGTAAGAGTGGAAATGCTCCAGATGGAAACTGAATTGTGCACTCAGTTCTGGAAAGTACAAATCTGTAGAAGTCTGCTATAGAAGCACTGAGGTATAAAAGGAGAATGAACAAGTGCAGAAGCACCAGAAAGAACATGATAATGGCAGGTGTGGATAGCACATAGGTCAAAGTCATCAGGACTGCAGTACATGTACAAGTAACTTCACAGAAGATAGATAACAAAAAGTTACCTACAGTGCAGTGGATTTCAAACAGTTGGTCCATAATAGTCTTTTGGCCATAAAACTACAATTTAGTATCAAGTCACATCAGCACAAAGATCTGTTTTTCCCTAAGAAACCTCCACATTCTCTATATACTAAAAGAATGAATTTTCTGTAAATGAAGGCACAACAGATCAGTTTACGTATTCACTGTTTCTTACTTGCTGGTATTCAGTCCTTTTGGCAATATACTAGTTTGGCCAACACTGTCAGAAGCACACAGCACCCATAAGAGAGGGACAGGCTTTTGCACAGCATGGCAGCACAGACTTCTAAACATACCTTTAAAACTCATTTGCTTCTCTATTATTCAGGAGAACTTATTGCCTAAGCCATAAGCTTTACACTGCAGTTCCTGCAAGCAGAGTATCTTGCTTTCCAGGAGGAATCCTCATTTGAATACAGGTATCAATTTCAGTTCCTTTAGTGCTTCTTTGCAATTTGCAAGCAGAATGAGTTATCCGTTGCTTTCCCAAATAAAAAAAACACATCAAATCAAGAAGTCAAAACTTAATTTGATGACATGACTGAGTCTCTTTTGTATTGACAGTTCACTGCTCACTATCTAGACTGTGATGAAGAAAGCAGATTAAGGTTATGGTATGTTTGTCCTTAAGAATTCCTGCTGCAGAAATAGTACTGCAATCTTAACACCCCCAGGTAAAATAGAATTGGTGTTTCATGTTCTTTGTTTTGCAAAAACTCAAGCTATAGCTCCATGGGACTGTAAATCAAGTTTAGGATGCCTAGTACTAGATTAGGTTAAGAGACAAAGTGCTGAACTAGGACAAATGACATCTGCTAGTGTAAATCAGCTGAAAACTGGAGTAACTATCCCTGTAGATCAGATGTTGCTCAATCAGAAATATTCCTACCATAGCCAGCATAAAGCTAGTAGGCCAAGGCAAATACCTATTTGTGAGCTTGTCCTACCTGTATCAAATTTGCACTGCCAAGCAATCCAGTAATGTAGAGATTTGGTATTACTGAAAAATAGAGCCATCATCTGTCATTCTTTGTGGCACAGAAGTAGAATTTTAAGAGCCTGGGGTTAAGATACGGAAAAATTATCTGATCAATACAAAGTTAGGCTAAATAGGCTAAAATGATCAAGCTTATTTCTCATAATTTTAAGGGTAGCATCACCAGATCAGATATGCAAGGTAGAGTTGAAGGAAGGTATTCAGAACAGAACTAGTGCTAGTTTTACCGCAGGTAAACAACTTTAGGCCATTTCTTTTTACTATCTGTTGCAAGTACAAACGCTTCCCAATTTGCATTGCTTGTACATGCTGCTTTTACATCTTAAGAACTCTTTTATCTTCTACTGTTCTAAACAGTGCAGCTCTTCAACTTCAGCTACAGTATGTTGACTGAACACTTCTGCTAGAGAAGCACAACCCTGCCCAAAAATCTTCTGTTAAAAGAATAAATGAAATAACAGATTTAACAAGTGTTGCTGGGCAAATTTAGAATCCCTGCATCAGGAACCCCCACAGATGACAACTATCTGGCTCACAGTTACCCAGGGATTTGTTTTCCTTTGTCAGAAGACTTGCCAGCATACAAACTTTTATAGTGCCAATAAAAAGCTTTAAACTACCCCATCAGCTTCAGAGTCAAAAAGCAATCCCTTAGCACTGCTCCTAATTAGCTTCTAACCTGCTGGCTGTTGGGTTCCACCCCCCACACCCCTCCCCTCCCCCCCCCATTCCTTTCTTTTCACCTGCTAATGAAGTCTGGAAAATTTAACTTTTCCTTGATTCTAGTTTGATAGATTTAATTACAGGTCCTCTGCACAGTTCATAAGTATTCTTCAGTTACCGCAGCATATAGTACTCTTTTCCTGTAGGCTTAATCTTGTTTGCAAGTTGTGTTAAACAAAGGGCGTGTCATGATCTGAGTTAGTCATTTACATAGTTCCAGGTGGTTTTAAGCAGAAGATAGACAATTCCCTTCCAGTTCCACTGAGACAAGAGAACAGACACTGGACTTAACAGTTTTAGATGGAAGAGAATAAAAGCTAAAGCACTGCAATAAAAGATTTTTCTAGGCTGTTCCAAGCACTTCAGAAAGCATGTTCACAATAGGGGAGTTCTGAATTTAACCATTATTCATACTGGAAATCAGCTTCAGCATATCACATTTCTTACCAGATGACCAAGTATCTGAAGAGAGCTCAGACTTGCGCACTGTGTAATTTGTTATGTCCCCAGCTCTGAAATTCTTAGAACCCTGTGTCAATAGTTTATTTTTTATCCTTTCTCTATTTTTGTCTGCAACTGCTTCTATCTGATCATATATCTGTACTCAAACCTACATCCTGTCTAGGCCCTTGACTAAGTAAAGGTAACTAAAACGTAATTTTATTTCTTTGCATAATCAAAGAAAACCTGCACTAAAGCTTTAGAGTTCCTTATCTGATGTTTGTAACAAGGCACTCAAACCACTTTGAATGTTTATGTAAACACTAATCTGAGTTGCAACACTCATGACTTAGATCTATAGATGAAACACTAGTAGAAAAGTTAGTTATTCTCTTTCTGTTGCCCTGAAGCTATCTTACAGAATCTGGGCCTGCTATAGGTAGAACATTAACCCCAAAAGGTTTGCTGTATCAACAGGACAACCTGTTTCATTAAATCGATTAACTAGCAAAAAAGTCTAATTTAAGTAGCTGTCTTACAGCTACCATAATAGTGAACAATAATAATTTCATTGATGAAAATGAAATTGTCATAATTAAGTTTAAGTGAATCCTGTAAAGAAATTTTTCTTCATTTGAGCTGCCTTCTACTTCCCTTACCTGCATCATTTGGTTGGAGATGAACATGCTTCTACTACTGCCACGAGCCTGCAAAGAAAGCAGAATGACAAAACAATACCTAGCAGAAAGGTTCACTTTTGTCTTGACTTTTATCCTTCGCCACAATGACTCTCAATTTCTTACTATAGCATATCCAGCTGTACAGAAAGCAGTGACTAGAACCAATTCCATAAGGTTTATCTTAAGATCATAGATTTACTAAATGGAATATGCCAAGTGCTTTTGCTTTGTGCTGCCTAGCAACTCCTTAAAAATAAGGACTACGAACAGGAAAGCTATTACAGAAAAGCAACCACCATTGTACAACATGCTTAACTCCCTTTGCAAACAGCATTTTTTCAGACTGCATTTCTCTGCTTCTCACTACCTCACCTCTGGTAACAGACCAGTATGAAGCTACTGAAACTGCTCTGGCCCCTATGCCAGAAGAAATGCCAAAAGGCAGGTTTAAGCAGTGCTGGTTAAACAGAGGATTTATTGCATGCTATTGAATGAGAAACCAAGTTGGTTCACATTAAACTACATCTGGTTACCTTCATCTTGAAAAGGATCTCCCTGTTGTAGCTATGAAAACAGGTAGTTCCCAGTTCTCTACTGTACACTGACAGTGCCAACAAAGAATTCAGATGTAACACACTGTTAAACATGAGAATTTTGCATAAACTGTTATAAACTCCATGTTCATGATCAGTACCTACAAGTTAGGAAGTCAGAAGCTTATTACCAAATTTCCTCTTCCAAAATCATCTAAGCAGTTTCTTGTACCTTACCTCTAATATACTTCACTCTAGTCTTAGGATATCAGCCAGATAATGCTATGACGCACATCAGATAAGTAACAGTCCCCTGCTCAGAACACATAGCAGACTGCACTTGCGTGTGAAACAAGGGCTTGATACTACAGTACCCTAAGAACTAGTGCATTATAAGCGCATCAAGATGGACAGCTGGACAAGTACGCACAGTAATAGACGGTTATACAAGTTGCCCATTAAAACCTTCTCCCTCAAAATCCTGAAGCATATCTATTACTTCACTGGTTTTTTTAATCTATTGTGGGTCATAAAAAGGTCAGGGTCTAACCAGTCATGATCATTATCCTTTGAAGCTTCTCTATTCCTAGACAACCTCATAAAATGAAGGCCAGCAAAACAGGAGATTTTTTTTACTCTGGTTGATATAACCATACAAAATGGCAGCAGTAGTGGCAGTTGGTTATAAACTGCCTTTCCTCAACCTGCAAGCAGAACATTCAAACACAAGACTAGTATTATTGTAAACTGGGTAACACCCAGATTTAAAAAAAAAAAAAGACTCAAACTCACCAGCCAGCATGTTATACACCTCAGCACTATATCATAATTTGCTCCAATTTACTAATGAAGTCTAATTATCCAAATAATTCTGCATGAGGCTGTTCCTGACAACTGCAAATCATTCTGTTGTTCCTCAGATCCTGTTTGTTCCCTCTCCCTTCTCTTATGTTAAGCCCCTGACTGTTCCAAGTGCCTTTTATTTAAAGAGAAATTGGTTACCTACTGAGTAAATTTCTGCAGGGAGCCCTTTAACATAGACTGTTGCAATTTTCTCTAGGAATCTACTAATAATAAAATGGCTAGGGACTTGCCCTTTGTTATCTAAGGGGAAGCAACAAAAACATGAAGACAACTTATTTGTTAAGGTCCATACAGAAAACAAAAAAAAAAATGAGTGTGATGAAGCCATACTGTCTTCTTAAGCAGTAACGGGCTGGAGAACTAAGACCATAAAAAAAAGTCAGTGAAGAAAGGAGAGCAGAGGCAAACAATTAACTGCTCACATTAAGTGGGAAAGCATCTCTTCCTCTGTCTCCATGGAGCTTCTGCTATAGTGAGCAGGATTAGACTCAGCACTGCAGCATTCGGGATTTAGTGGTATTATTTCAACAGCTGGGAGAAGAGTGGTATATGTTGATGAGTAGGAAAGGAAAAGGGTGGGCACAAAGAACATATAAGGAGGAAGAAATGGAAGGAGCCAAAAAGCACAAGGTAAGGATGACATGTGGCTTACAGGGGTTAGAAAGAAGAACCTCGTATAATTAGTGAGCTGGCCAAGCCATGAAATATTATGCATCTGCAATTTTAAAACAGAAAATTTGTCATTTTTAATTCAGACTCATAGATTTACAGGTCACATTTTCAAGGCAATTTATGCTCAGCAATTTCAGATTTTGAATAGAATTAAAAGATCTGTCTAGGCACAAAATTCAGCAGCCAGATTCAAATTTCATGCTCCATGTAAAGCCACTGTGAGCTCCCCACCATCAACAAGAGAGTCACTGTTGAAGCAGTTGAGTCAAACAGTAGGTGGGTAGATGACTGACCATAGCTACCTATTAAGAGCTTTTCATCTCAGAATCCAGAGTTGCTCAAAGCACGAACTGGACATCTGTCATATTCTTCACCCTCCTTGTCTTTGCAGCCTAACAGCATCACTGTTTCTGTTCAAACACCTTTTTGTCTTCCTTCTCCTTGGTACAGATAGGCAGATAAAACTTAACTTTTAAACATCATCCTACTGACTGGACTGACTTCAGGCTTTCGGAACATGTTCTCAGACATTAATATTTTCTGTCTTGACAGTTCACACCTACAGACTACTTGCACATTAGCACACTGCCCATACCAGACTGCAGTTATATTCAACTATTAGGTAGACCACTAAAGAAAGGGTCTGCATACCAATTATTATCTTATTCCAGAAACAGATAAAAGAACCACCATTCTTACCCACCCCAGTGTATAAACTACTGAAGAGGGCAAAATGGCTGTCATGCCTGCAAAGACATGCATAGTTGGTCTAGGAAACCATTTAAGTACTGCCTTGGTTAAAAGGCAACTGTATGAAGGCTAGCAGTCCAGCACACACCTGTCACACCTCACAGAGCAATCGTAGGTGCCGTTTCTCTCTTTATGGAGAAGCTTTAGATCTACTTCAACTTCATATATTGTTACTATTAAAACTCTAGTTTACTGCAGAAGAATGTGATTAACAAAAAAAGAAAATACAGGCATGACCCACTATCTTAGTTATTAGATAAGTCATGAGGCAGAGACAACTATTTCAGCCCCTTTCTTGCCAACCACTAGAAGCCAGCAGTGAAATATTAATTAAAGAAGGCGTTAAAACTTGCAGAGATAAAAAACTTTAGGAATCATGTTTCAATGTCTGGAGTAGTTAAAAAGCAGAATACAATATCCAGGGAGTAATGCTTAATCTGTTGGATCTCTATCCCATTGGAGATTTTAAAGCAGAGATTAGAAAAACATGTGAAGAGTGTTAAGTCTTGCTGATACTGCCTTTGAACACATGACCTCAAGAGATTCCTTTCAGTTCTGTTTTACTGTAATTGCATGTTGTGGAAGGCCCTGAAACTCAGCTTTTATTGAAAGACAAATGTAAACCTTCAGAGAGCCTGAATATGCATATACCATTTCACCCCACCCCAGAATCTGGGAAAGTGATTAGGAGAACTCATGAGCATAGTTAAGCCTCATACCAGCTTACTACCACAAAACCTCAAGTCTCACTAGTGTTGTAATGCCTTATTTTAACTATTTGAGCCATCTCACTTTAAAATTGTAGCAAGGTCTCCACAGAAACGTTGTAAGAATGCTCAAACAGCTAATACATCAGGTGCTACATAGTGCAGGGGAAGCCCCCCTTCCCTCAAGCAATGATAATATTCAGACTGGACAGATGAGGGGAAGAAGAAGCAGACAGTAAGAAAATAACCATCCTGAATTCAAAAAAGGCTAAATGATGGAGCTGAAAATAGAATCTAGGTATTTTAGTTCTGGTCTCAAGCAGAATTTTAGCTCCAAAAAAACCAGCAGTAAAGAGATACAATATTTGGTTCAGCTCCAATTAGAAGAGACTGTTAACATGATGCTATAATACAGGAAGTCTATAGGCTGGCATGAAAAGATGAACATAGTGCACCTAGTAGCCAAAGAGCTCCATTTACAGCAGAATAGCACAGTAGCAAGTCTTGGCCAGGTACCTGTAACTTACTACTCCAATTCTTGTGGAGAAAGGCACTGAAGGAAAAGGGAGACAAGAGGAAAGACATTTCATCTGGAAAATTTTTATGGATTAACTTATATTGCTTAGTGTAAATCTCTTTGAGCTCTGTTCCTCAGCTTTGAGGATATTTATTGACTCCACCAAGACCAAGCAGAACCTAAAGAGAACCTCTTTATTAAGAAGTCCTTGAAGCCAAGAGGTTATTTTAAACAACTCTTAAGAAGGTTAAACTCTGCTACAATGACCTGACCTAGCTGTAATGGCTGTCTCTAATGAAGAACGAAAAAACAAGTAGCTGAACACTGAAAAACTTAAATAAAACAAATCCAAGCAACTTGATAGTTACATGGAAGTCGTACCAAATATCCAGCCTGATTGCTATTAACTAAGCTGAAGTTTTCCCTTTTCAGAGAAGTGATACTAGCTCTACTTTGTAACACAGTTCTTTGATTCACAAGAAAATCATGCAAAGAACTAAGAGTAATTAATCATAATACACAAAGAAACAAGAACCTCAACAATACACAGACCCACAGAGGAGAGCCAGTATGGCAACAGTACAGCAAACATTCAACCAAGGTGACAAGCCCAAGGTCAGTACCTCAGCCAACAACTCAAGGACAGGGCAGAAGACCCCTCCACACAACACAGCTCAGGCAAGAAGTGAGGCTGTAGGACTGAACCTGTTGCAGGACTGAACTTTAATGGAGCTCTGGAGCCAACAGGGAGTGGGTGTGTGGGCAGAGGTTCAGGTGAAATAAGGCAGGGCAGGTAAGGTCCCCTGGTTTACTTGGCAGCTCACAGCACTAGTGCTGATCTAGGCTTTTTTTTTTTTTCTCTCCTTTACTTAGAAGATATTTTTTCCTTCTTTTTCTCTTTTAATTAAAAAATACCAGACCATATAAAACAAACCTTTTTACAAGATATTTACATTAACATTTTCAATCAACATAAGGGAGGATTAGAAAGAGAAACCCCTTTCATAAGTAGTGATTCTGTCTTGGATGGTAGGCCTTCAAGTATGACCCTTTATTTTCTAACTTAATGAAGCAATTACTTTAGCTAAACAATAATTGTAGACTTTAATCCTTCTATATGGAAGCATGTTTGTCTGATAGAAGTAATTGTTTGCAGTAACTACACTTACAATTCAGCATCTTCCTTTTTTACAAAAGATCTATGCTGAAAAGATGTTTCAGTGATAGAGAACGTATGGCGCTCAGCTTTTCTGTTCCAGCTGTTTGCAAGCCTTGTGATATTTTTTTTTTTAAGTATTCTCTAGGGTTGCTGAAGATTGCATGTTAGTGGCAAAGGCCTATCTTCTTATTACCTATGGCAGTTTGGAAATTAGGGTAAGTTAAATGTGTCACACTGCAGCTGAGCAGGGAACAAAAGGAAGAGGGGGGAAAAGAGGAAAAAATCTACTTCAGGAAGCTTTTAGTCAGTTTGTGTGGGTGAATGTGGGCAGATAATGTAATGGAAAAGCAAATATGCTGTTAAAAGAACACTTAACAAGTTTCTTTTTCAACAAGGGATGACAGATTCATACTACTAACTCACTGTGAAGAGCAACTCAACAGATATTCCCCAAAAAGATACCTGCGGTCCCTCTTTTCTTAAAAAATTTTCTTTCTCATCTATTCTATGAGCTGCTCCCTTTCTGAAATTTTTTTATTATGGTAATGATTCTCCTATTATTCTCTCAATTTTTATTCAAGGCTTTTTACTTAATGCTTGTTTAAAGAAAAAAAAAAAAGACCAAATCTCTATAGCATTATATATATAAAGAAATAAAACCAGCAGAGCTGAGAGGTGGCTTCCAAGGTTGATTCTTTCTCAGTTATTAGAATTAGGAATTACAGAATGATATTAATGATGTAATGCTTCAGTTAGTGCCAACATGCATGTTAATAAATACCTCATTTGCCTGCTTCTGTATACATAATGGTCTTTTTCATAGCACTGCTCATGTAGGCTCCTTCAAACTGCAGCATTCAGACTGTCTTTAGTCTTAATTTGGAGGGGCACAGATTAGCTTCCCTACCCTTCCTTTGTTGTCTAATACTTGTGAAGATTTTCTGCCCCCATGTGAGTCCGGAATATATATTCACTGTCCCAAGAAATGTGGCACTTCTGCTTTCAGTTGGATCCCTTGAGGTATTCATAGTGATCACCTTTGTGCTCCTCCCTTTCAGTTTCTCTTACTAAGCCTTGCTAATTTCTGTTTATTAACACAGCACCACAGAATGGTCTTGGAATGCTTGTGAGATGCCTGTTCTGCAGAGTAGCAAGGAGCAGGGCACTAGCTAGATTTTTATTCCAAAGAACTAAAAAGACAATTTCACATACCAGCATTTAAATGATCTCTGTTCAGGTAACTGCTCTTCAAGCAATTCCTCAGACTCCTCCATTTTTTGAATGAGGATTACCCACCAGGAAATACAAAGGTAAGTAGGTATAGTCCTCAGAAACTGTAGTAATAAGTCTAGTTAAATAGGCCAGGCTGGCTTGTCGGCCAGCTGTAGAGAGGTGTTTCCAACAAAAACCCACCATTTATCAGACACCAAGATGAAGGCTTTTTGGAGGCTGCATAGTCAGATCACTGGTTACCTTTTTATCCTTAAAATACTGAAATAAGGGGAGACACTTCTTATGTGTCAGTGACTATAGCTTCCTGCTTCTTCCTTGTCACATAAGGGCAAAGGGGTACAGTTTCAGTGACATTGTGATTCACACAGGTATCGGAGGAGAGCCAACTCTGGTCAGACAGTTTTGCTTATTTGTATGCGGGCAGTTAAAGAAATTACAGCCCTGCTTTAGGAAAACAATGTACAGCCTCTCATTTTCATAAGGAACTTCTACTGAAAATACCAACCCTTTCACAACCCTGTCCTTAAATGGGTATGTGTTTATATTAAAATGTATGTCCCAATGTAAAATGTGAGTGCAGATAAGGCTCTGATAGTTTTCAGCCTTAATATGGCCAGCCAGGATACAAATGGGTGTGTGTGTGTGGGTGTGTGTGTGCAGGGGAGTAATGTGGAGTATAAATAGCTACATTGCAATACAGATGACTTGGGGTAAAGTTGGTGGGTTGGGGTGGAGAGAGAGAGCACAGAGCTTGCAATAGTAACAGTTTCAAAAGCCTTTATTATCTTTTTAAATCATTATGAGAATTTGACCAGCACAGCAAGAAAAGAACATAGGAACTGCCTGGGATCATATTTTCAGAGTGACTTTTTTCATCCATCAGACACTTCGATGATAGTTGCTATGTCTACATTATGCAGTTAAGACAAGATATTGACCAATCTTATGGATATGTCACAGAAGGGAGTCAAAAGGATTTAAGAATTACTTGCACAATCTCTTACCATGAGGTGAGATGATTTATTGGGTAGATGAAACCTACTGGGTCCACCACGTAGAAAACAGGCAGGGTGGGAACTGCATTTGGGGAATCTGGAAGAGATAGGATCATCTATTGCTAATGTGGGCCATTAGTGGGCTACAGGAGGCAAAAGGGATCTAGGACTCTGGGAGTCAACATCATCCGGATCAGGACGACGAAGGGCACACAACACTACCAGAGTTGAGCACAGCTCTAAGCCTGTTCCCAAGTCCAGATCTGCCCACATCACTTACATAAATTCACTCTGACAGTCATAATTTGCGTCCTTCTGTAACACAAAGGGGGAAAAAAAGAACAATTTTTCTCACCTTAGAATTACTCTTGGATAAAACTGTATTTTTAAATATTCACACTGTGTACTATCGTAAGAAAGAATACTTAAGGAAGAGAAATAGTATGATCTGCAATAAGTTTTTCTGACCACTACAGAGTTCTTCGGGGCCACAGGAAGAAGGAAAGAGAAGTAAGATTTAGAGGTTACAGAAAATTTTATTTCTTTGATTCCTTTTCTCTGATTCCTAATCCATCTGCAGAATGTGTTATTTTAGATGCTGTGTCTTATCAGGCTTCCTAATCCTTCTTCAGAGGAATTCAGGGAGGGCTTTTCAAACAGGTATTTTAGAAATAAGAGGGAAACACAGATTACCAAGATATGATCCAAATCCCATCTAAGTGTGGATATCCAGAGGAGCAAAGACCAAAACAGGCCCCCATTCACAGTCGTCAAAGTTTAATGCTGAGAATGCTGTGTTTTAATTTGGCACACAGCAGGCCTCAGCCATGGAGCAGAAGCCTGTGCAGGGAACTTAGGACTAGCTGGCATCTGCTGTGCCTCAGCTCTGGCTGTTAGGAAATGAAATGCAGTAAGGAAGGAGAAAGAGAAGCACAGCAATGCTGTGTTTCCAAATGTGCTCTACTTGCTAGTTTACAGCTAATATTTTTTAAGTCCCTTCCAGATGAGAGGTTTTCTTTTTTGTTTTAGAGAGGTGGACTTCACATTCAAATGCACAGAGATGTTACTTACACTATCTTCAAGAACTTGCAATTAAAATGAGAGGATGGCTGTGGATGCATTTTAATAATCTATGGAAACTTTCTTAGCAATCTTATTATATCAAGAAAAACAAATTCAGAACATACTTACACCCCAAACCTGCAAGCTTGATTTAGCCAAAATAGGGGACAGTATACGATGACCCACAAGAGTCTGTGGGACAGTCATAAGTCTAGGCACATTCTCCACAGGTTCTGCCTGAAAATTCACTTAGGTCTTCCATTAGTGCTATTGAAATTGGAAGAGTTGATTTCAGAGACATAAACCCGGCTAGGAGATGGTAATGTGCTTTGAAGATAGCAGCATTTGAACACCTTAGAGAGCCACTTTGTGGCAGGACATCAAGGGGATGATGCAGAGATTGGGGGTGTATACATTAGTTTACCTTCACAGTAGTAACACTTATTCTTGCAATTTAATTGCAGACTGTTGCAGAGTACAGAGCACTACCATAAATGTGTTACCTGCACGGAATACTTAACAATAACTAACAGCAGAGACATGCAAACATTTTTTATTTAATAGTAGAGTTGCCTGCAAGTGCTTCCATTGTTAAGAATTTTTCAGAGCTTTGTACTGTAATTAAAGGGAAAATGATGCTGGTAGAAAGTTGTTGGATTGACACTCCCTGAAAATGAAATCCTCTTATCTGTTAACAAACAACACCCACAGCTGTTGTGCTACTTTTGGAATAAATTTGGGAGGGCCAACCCCCAAACTTATCTAGGGATATTGCCTGTACCTTTCAAACATTGCTCAAAAAGATGTAAGGATGTATAAAGAATTTAACCAACAGGTAAGAGAGTTTTGCATTGCAGACTGGGCTTTGGGAGACCCAAGTTTTAACTCCCACTCTTGTGACTCACATGCTTGATGAGCTTGCAAAGTCACCACTGCTTCCTGGGAAGTTCAGAACACCTAACACTTCTAGGATGCCCTACTTCAGACCTGAGTAAGTCAATCTAAGAAAAGCACGGAAGAGAAATAGTCTTTGTTTCATGACTCACTGTTATGGAGAACTGCAACTTCTTCCTGTCTTGTGGCATGTTTCAAGAAACAACTGCTCGGCCTCGTGCTAGAGACAGCTCTTTGAATAACATAGCAAGATTTCAGAAACATGACATCAAAATCCTGATAATACCCATTGGAATTTTATAACTTGTATGTTTCAGCCAAATTCATAGCTCAAGCCTTAAAAAGTGTACTGATACAGTTCTTTTAGTTAAAGGTGCTTGGTTTTGTTTTTAACTAAATCATTAAATCTATACCCTCCTTGTTATGAAAGACTAAAAGGTAGTTTAGACTGGTCTATTTTTATTCCTGGTACAGAGGAATAGTAAAGCAGCAAAACCATCTTTATTCTGCTCTTTAACATTTTAGTCGTACCAGTAAATTGGTGTGAACAATCAGACGAATTCTGACTCAAACTGTCCCAGTATGAACCTGGAAAATGTTACAACTTTGCTAATTTCCTAGCGAATGATCAACTAACAGTTGCAGCAGCTGCGATAAGAGGATTCTTGTTTACAACAACATTCCAGATAGCCTGCTTTTGTTTTAATAGCACCTTTTTCATCTTCAGTCTAGGAGTCTGTCATAGCAAGGTACTATACATTACTGCCACAGCATGCTCCTTACCACCTACAGCCTTTCTGTGGAGATAGATGACCCATAAATCTTACTGACATTCTTTTCCATGGCTCTTTTCATGCTCATTATCTTCTCCCTTCCTCTCTCCTTTTTCTCTACCTCTTTCCTGTGAAGAAGTCCAGAGGTTCCACCAAAAGGAAAAAGGAAACAAACAAAAACAAAGGCAGCAGCATGAAACAATGCAATCGGATTTTGTGGGGAAACCTGAAGGTGAACACAGTAAGAAATTAATCCACTCTGGATACAGAGTCTTGCTTTTTTAAGTACTTTGAAACCTGGGAATCACTAAAGGGTTTGGCAATGACAGTAAGGTCTTCTACATAAAATACCAGCAATAGATTTGGTCCTAGTAATTCAAGAGATCACTCAGTGTTCTAAGTAGCTTCATGTTCTAAAGGAAATGGGATTACATTAACTTTTAGGAATAACTGTATGTCACTGAAGTAAACTTGGTCAGTAGGCAAGTGATGAGGTCCATTTTCAGCTTCACACGCAGTAGCTCACAAAGAGAGATATACAGACACAAAATGTTGTAAGAATTAATTTCAGCACATTTAAATTTAATAGATTCTCTCCAACCTACTAGCATTCTCTTAGCAAAGAAATTGTTTAAATGATTTATAAAATAATTTCGCCTTCAAATCTTCTCATTGGCCCACTGGACAATTTGACAATACCACAGGTATTTGTTTCTATTATTTCTTATTATTTATTTTGCTTTTTGTTTTATTACATTTATTCTATTTAGACAATCACATCTCTGTCAACTGCAGTTTAATTGGTATCTAAGGCCTAGTATGCATTTACATTTTACTGGAATAATAATGTTGATAACGGGTATGACTTCTTTTTATAAGAGAGTTATGCTGCTATGAACCCCTTGGTGGATGCAATCAGGTTAGTATAAAAGTGATTTATACTGGTTTAGTTCTTTCCCTACTCTATGGTAATAGCTAGCTAATTATGAAGTATGTTTATACTGACACAATTGTAGCCACAATCCTGGTTTACTTTTTCATTCTTCATTTGTCTTAATGTAAATTCTGCCGGAGGAAAATGACACATGCAGACACATACACCCACAAGCAAGATCATCAAAGTCCTGAAAATCCATTTAGTCGAATTCATCAGAAGATAATTCTGTCCCTGGGGCTTTAATCTCTAAAGAGCAAGATCAGTTTGTGGTGATCGTAACTGCTTGATTTGCATTACAGCAGTAATAAAAGACTCCCACAGTGCTTAAAAAAAATACCATTTATGGAACTTCCTTGAAGAAAATAGGATCAATAGCACAGTAAGGTGCTAAATTGCTGTTACTTAAAATGTATACCAGATTAATTTAACCCTTAACGCTCTGTATGCAGCAGATGAAATCAATCTTAAATTAAACAGTCTTGATAAGAGAATCAGGCCTGACATACAGTTCTGCATCTCCTGCAGAACAAGCAAAGCCCTGAACAGATGGCATACAGAGAACGGATAGTCCTTTTGTGTGTGTGTGTGTAATATGCTCCTCATTAGACACCACCTGGGATGCAGTGCTCTATTCTGCACCTCCCAGTACTTAAGACACTAACTATACAGAGGAAGTTACTCCAGGAGCACTTGGATTTCTGAGATTCTGTAAGCAAAAATGGAGCTTAGAAAAGGGGTTAGCCAGTTAGGGGAAGGGTTTGTGGGCATTTAAAGGCTACCACTGTTGATGTAAGTCCATAACAAGCCATAGGGATGGTGGCAAGACCTGCATTGCAATCATAAGCCCCTGTGCTGGGCACCAGCTGAGGAGCAGAGTCCCTCAGGGCTCATCATCCACCTCACCTGTGGCAGTGAGGTGGCAGGGCCAGTGCTTCTTCTCCCTGCTCTCGGCACACAGCCAGCCTGTTGCCAGAAGGTTCTGTGACAGAAATCAGGGCTTGTCCTAAGGCATTCGTGAGGTCTGGGCTTGCTGTAGTGGCCAGGTGCAGGAAAAAGCAAGGTGAGACAAGCGGTGTGAAAGAAAATAACTAACTTACCTTGCATTTGCTCTACTGAAGGCAAAAGATGCTGCTTCTGGGTTCTGCCTCAACTGGTTCTGGGCCACATCACATGGTGGGGCTCCTCAGGGAGCCGTGGGTGCTTCACATGGGGCTGCTGGCCCGAGCTGTGGGTCCGGCCACCTCAGGCACAACGTTGTGCTTGAGGCGGGAAACCCCCGTGGGCTCCTGTGCGGGGCCTGTGGCAGAACCCCACAGCCCTCAAGGCAGAGGAGCGAGGCCGGTCCCACAAAGCGGCGTGGGGGGAAAAAGAAAAATAAAATACAAAGCAACTGACTAAGCACTCTGACCTTAAAGTGTAGACAGGGGATGCCCTCCCTGTGGGCGCGCCGGGCTCTGCACCGCAGGTGCCGGTGCTGAGGGCAGTTAATGGCCGCCGCGCCGCAGGTGCCGGGGCTGAGGGCAGTTAATGGCCGCCGCGCCGCAGGTGCTGAGGGCAGTTAACGGGCGCCGCGCGCCGCAGGTGCCGGTGCTGAGGGCAGTTAACGGGCGCCGCGCGCCGCGCCCCTGGT
>JAVJGI010000041.1:1283881-1413457 GCA_035590275.1 Ibycter americanus
GAGGGGAGCGGCGGCGCCGGGCCGCGCCGGGGAGGCCGGTGTCCCGTTACACGTACGTGTGTCTGCGCTGGGGTCTGGGGTCTTGCAGCGTGCGGGGCGGTTTGTGTTGGGAGGGTTTTTTCATCTGTGACTTGTAGGTGCATGGAAAAGAAGTTTTTGAAGTATTAAGTGTGCACATTTACTTCTTTATTATTATTATTAGTGGTCTGTTTGCAAATCCAAGCCTGTTGTTCTGAAATAAAAAGAAAGCTTTGTCTTAAGATCGCTGTGCATTTTCAGATATGTCATAGAATGCAAACTTGGCGGGGAGAGCCCCAACCAAACCAGGTCATTGCTCACAGAACTGGTAAAAACACGGTGGATATTTTGGATTTTTTGACCTCTTTCTCTGTGATTGGAAAAGTGGAATCTGAGCAGAATAATTAGCTGGGCTGATGTGAGTGAGCTACATATGAAATGTAATAAATTCCTGTGGAAAGAAAAATAATAAATTGACCGTTACTGATGTTAAAAGGATAAATAAAATGGCCGTTACAGGCAGATCAATTCAGGGAAACGATACTTGATTAGATGCTGAAGAAACAATTGCATTAATTGATGCTTTCTGAAGAGTTGAGCAGTGAGGGAGGTGGGAGTTGGACAGCAAAAGAAGGAAGGGTCGAAGTTTTTAGCTCAGAAGTGAGCTGGAGCGTTTCTGTGCTCGTGCACTGCGGGACACCCCCCGGCGCTGCGCTGCGGAGGCCCAGGGGGCTGGCAGCCCGTATCTGAGGTTCTGTAGTTTTGAAGTGCTGTGTTGTAGTTTTGTGCAGTGAATTAACATGGCAGGCATGAAACGCATAGCTTAAAGAGAGCATGGTGTGTACAGTCTTGGGCAGGTCCAGCCTATGGCGTGACAGCATCCACAGCCTTGCCATGTAGGTGTGTTTTATGGAAATCCTTTCGCTCATGCTAACCCATCTGGCAGGTCAGCCAAGACCATTAGGTTGCCGCAGTATCTCACAAATGCAGCCATATTTCTTGCAGGCCTGAGTTTGCTCGGCTGTTGGTCCTGTAGAAGGTGTCAGTTTTCAGTGTGGTTTGTGTTTCTGGTATCTGTTTCAATAGCTTGTGCTGGATGTGGCCAGTGCCAATCTGTGAGACTGCATCCAACCCTGTGTAGTCAGGTAATCCTATTTTTGTTTGTTTTAATCTGATTAAATTTCTCAGTGCCACTCAAGACTAAAAACCATGACCAGACAGATGCTTGAATAAAGTGCAAGTAGTGTTCTCTGGACCCCTGTGTAAGAAGGCTTGTAATAATGTTTTAATATCCTTGTAGTCTGGTATTAGGATTGAAGAAGGCGAGCTGCATAGTTGAAGTGCTATGGTAACTTTTCATCTCCCAGAATAAAGATAAAATAAAGCGACTCTAGTAAAAGTTACTTGAATTGCCCTTAAGCCATACAGCATGATCTAATTCTAAGATCATAAAAGAAAAATCCTCCTTGAGGCATGCCCACAGTGGAGAACTGGGAGAGGAGGGATCCTCCTGTTTCCTGCTCTTGGGACATAAGTGGCTGATGGTGGGAGTATAGCTACAGCTGGTCCTCCTGATCCTCCCTCCTATACCAGTGGATGGGAAGAGATATGATGGGCGATGGGAAGAACCTGGGCTCTGTCTGCACTGGTGTGCTGGCTGGTGCCCTGTGCAATCCCTCTTCAGTTCCTGTATTTGATGGGGAGGAAAATCTGCTGGGATCTGGCTGAAGCTGAATGGCAAGAACCCAAGAAGGGAGCTAAAACCTTTCTGAGGTGCCAGTAGGACAGTAAATCAATATCCCTCTTATTCAAAGAGCAGAACAAGCAGAGAGTTTAAGGTGAGGCTAATGGGAGGCAGGCAAGGAAAGAAAAGCCTCAACTTCCCTTGCCGTGACAAATAATGACAAAAAACGACTGAAGCATTTTAAAGGTAATGTTACAATAAAAAAGATCCTGTGCATTGCTTGGTTATAATTGGGCTGGGCCCTGTCAGCATTTGTTAGCGCTCAGAGTGCTCTGCAGGATGCACGAGCAGTATGTGCACTGGGTGATACACAGAGAGGGAGATAAAGCTGTTGTAAAAAGGCCCTGAATTTAATTCATCTGGGAAGTCTTGTCTTGTCTCCACACACCCCCCCCCGAATCTGGATATCTGTTTCTATTCCTTCCTTTGTTGTTCTCCTGGCATATTGTTTTGGGAATTTACATTGCCCTTCTGTCACTTGGCTTATTCATCTATAAAAATGGTAGTAGGAATTGGAAATGTGTGTGTGAAGGAGTGAAACTTGGAAGGGGGGAAGAAAGGGGTTGGAAAACGGCTGTTGACACTTGGTGTTGCCACACTGTGTGAGAAAAGTTGAGGAGTGAAACATTCCTCGACGCTTCAGTAGTGAGGATTAGTTGTATGAAGAGTTGCACTTCAATGTTACAGAAGTACTGCAACAAGTATAACCATTTGGACTGCTGAATTACAATCCTAACGGTAACTTCTGTGGGTATACGTGCATTTCCTTTTCCTCCCACTCAGCCTCATGAATTTTAGATGTAGTCAATGTGGAACCTTCCTCTTTCAATTTCTCATCCATTTCCAAACTCAAATCTTGGCTGTGTGGCATCCTGAGAATGTGACGACCTTTGTTTTGCTGTCTCTGAGGCACATTCTGAGATGGATTATTTATGGCACCTTCAAACAATATTGTGTTTAAAAAAAAAAAACAAAAGCAGCAGCTAACTATTGTTGTCTGTCATGTAAGTCTTTCATGTGTTTCTGCTCCCTCCTGCTCCATCTGCAAGAATCGATAGTTTTGAAATAGTTCTTACAAAATGTTAGTCAGTTTTTGCATGCAGCTGTGTGTATGCATGCAGGTGTGTATGTGGGTGATCTCTGAATGTGTACACTGCGACATGAGTATTGGGAAGATGCAGAAATAGCCTTATTGTGGGATTATTTTTTTAATAATTGTGCCTGATCGCATTCTACTGAAGTGCAGTTCAGCTAGACACTGTAAAACTGCAATGCTGCACCATCGTACTCTTCCCCCACCTCCCCACCAACCCTGTGAACGTACAAATAGCTGCTGGAACTGAAATCTTAAGATAGTTTATTATAATATGAAGGGGAACTTAAGGGTGGCCAAGCGTGCATGCAAAACTGCAGGCATCTGGCATTGGTATGTTGGGGAGTACAAACTAAAAAGAAAAGGTAGTGTTTAAAAGAATCCTTGGTTACAATATACTGCGTCTTCCTTGTATTTTGGGCCCGCACATCTGCTAATCTTTATGACCCTGTGGTGCTAATAGCAGATGTCAGTACAGCTAAATCTTGCAATCCAGGAAGTACGAAGATTTTAAACAGATTGGACCAAATCAAATCCCAGTGGTTGGTAAGATTCCAGACAAGGTACCAGTCTCAAGTCAGAATTCACTGTCAGTGTTTGTTACAATGGAAACCAATTGAGACCTTACAGAAGTTTAAATCCCATATGGAACACTAGTTGGGTGTTGTTTGAATAGTTCCCATATTGAAATTTTCTGTAATAAACCAGGCCAAACTTGCACATAAGGTTCCAAGAAGGATTTTAATTTGGTTTTGCATGCCTTTGGAATTAAGCTGCTTTGGCCACTATAGCTTTATTAAATTCTCTTTGCTAGTCATCTTTCTAAACTGCTTCCCATAGGACAGTGTTTCTAGAATAGGAAATTAATATCTGTGTGGACTGAGATGACATGGGCTGTTTAAAATTTTAAAATAGTCGGTGCGCTTTTCAGTATGACAAAGGCATGAACGGCATATTTCTTGCTGTATTCAAATAATCCTGTGTATTTTTGGAATTTTTCCCTTCTTCAGTCATTCTAAATAGATTGTAAAAAACTTGAAGGTACCTCATATTAACAGGCTTGATTTTAGGCATTGTACAAATATTGATAGCTAGTACTTTCTTTTGCAGTTTCAAAGAACATACTTTTTTTCTCTGAGAAGCATGCTGAATGAGTTACTACCAATTTCAATGCAAAAAATAATCCACTAGTGTAGGAAGTATATAATTTTAATACTTGTACTGCTCCCGTTGGCCTGTAATGACCACAGTCTGTCAGAATGTAATAATTCCAATGGGGAGTGACGTTACAGCAATAACAGTATGTGTGAAGGCATCAAACATTCATGACCATATCTGAGGCTTTCTAGTCCATAAACCTTCTCTGAACTCAAGTAATAGAGTTATCAAAAAGGTAGAGCAACTGTTCATCATAAATGTGCAATATTCATAGGCTGCATTGCAATGTTACAGTGTATTCAGTACCTTGGTATAATTTCATCTGTTGTATAATATATTAACTAATAACCAACAGACCTAAACTTTTGGCTTCTTCCAATCTTTTCCCCCCTTTGAGGATAAGCATGTTATTTGGTGCAAGCTTTTTTGTGATTTGTGATCTTTCTAGAACGTACAGGATATATAGAATGTTGTAGCGTTGTTTCTTTGCTATTTTAGTTGAAAACCAAAACATGCACATTCTTATATTTACTTCCATTTCCAGAATCTTTTGGAGGACATTGTTGTGTCTGTGCTAAGATTTAGTCAATCTTAAATGTTCAGTATCTTTCAAATAATATTTGGACTGGATCTGTTAGCAGATTTACTTAATATAGTATCTGATTTAAATGGAGCATTACACACCCTGAAGTTTTCTACAAAGCATTTATACAACTTCACACCCCAGTCTATGAAAATTATGTTCTCATAATTCACGCCCTGCAGGATTTTGAGAATGTGGGGTGGAGCTTCTGTGCTGTAGGCCAGTGGAGAACATCCTGTACAACAGCATGCACTGGGCTTCACTCTCCCTTGTAAGTGGATATTGGAAATGCATATGGACAGTGCCATTTATAAAAATGGATTTAACAGAATCTCATAAAGTGAGCTTTTGCTTCAAGTTTTGCCAACGAAAAGTCCAGTGAAGTCAGTGAAACATGTTGTTACAGGCTTCAACAGATTTTTGGATTGTGCCTATAGGAGAGAGATGACAGACTGTGCTACAAATTGTTCTCATACAACACGACATTTTAGCAGTATTCTAGACAACCTTGAACAAGCTTCATCAGAAAAAAAAAAAGGTCATTATAATGTAGTGTGGAGTTTTGATGCTGTGGTGATTTTTATTAGCTTTTGAAAGAACTTGGGAACCCCTGCTGAAACTGTTGCTTAATTGAGTCTCATATCTTTGCAGGAAAGGATGAGAGATTGACTTTAAAGGGATTAAAATATTTTCCTTAGGAAAATCTCTCTCTTTTTGTTAAAGTAGTTTTTTATTTTTATTTTTTTAATTCAGAGAGGACTTTGCAAAAAGCATGAATACTGGGTTATCAGTTCTCTACTATTGTTTTTGTATCCTATGTCACTATTGAAATATAATTTAAATTTCAAATTGAGGGCTTGCATGTATATTGAATCACGAAAGGTACATGAGGGCATACTGTCTAAGATTTGCTTTGTCTCAATGTGTTTTTTCCCTAATTCGTAGTATTTTTTTCTGTGGTTTCACAGTGAACCTAGTACAGAGTAGAATTTTTTCTTTCTAAGAGAGCTCTTAAACTGTTGTTGTTTAGTGAAGGATAACTTCACAAGAAGCTGAGACTTATGGTTGTGTACATTAACTATCTGGCTTTAAGCCTATTCCCTGTTGTTGTGATCTTTCTTTCCATGCTTTCTGTGTCTGATTCACTTTCAGTACTTCCTATAAATTAACTGATGACCTCTTTGACATAAGTGTTGGCCTTTTTCAATGCATATCTGCAAGGAACCTGGCATAATTGTGCCTTGACCTTTATTTTACACTTAAGAATAAAGAAACTAATGTTGATCAAACTACTGTTGTCTCAAACAGTTGCTATTTCCAAGCTCTGAGATGGTGTGCAAAACCCCCATAAGATGACAGGTACAGAATATGTAACTGTAGGGGAAGGATTTCCTTTTTCTTGCTACTTTAACCTAAACTAATACCTAAATAGATACAACCTCTGTTTAAAATCTGCCACAGCAATTACAGCAATGTTGCTGGTTTGCTTGCAGTGCTGAATGTGTCCTGCGGATGCAGGACTGGGTGATATAATTTCATCTCCACATACCAACAGCCACGTAGATTTAACGGCAGTGATTCTGAGCTGTTTGCAAGGACAGAACAAGAAGTTCTGTTGATCAGGGTCGTTGACAAGGTCACTGTGACCAAGTTAACATTGAACATGCAGGTAAGTAGTCAGCTTGATAAGAACAGCAATTTTAGGTGATCAGGCAGTAATAGGATCTTAAACCATTCCAGTGATATAGCATACATTAGCACAAATAAAATAAAATGGAGTCACAAAATTTCATCATGCTGGATGAATAGGTTCTTCATGGCCAAGCCTCTAGTTACAAGCAAGGGAGATTCTTGAATTTTACTTGTTAAATCTTGTATGTGCTGAACCTCTTCGACTGCATTTTTTTGCTTCCAAATTAGATTTTTGACATCCAATTTATTATACTGAAATCGGCATTTAGGCTTATACGGTTTTTATGTCTGTCTATTTTCCTCCCTGCTCCCCTTGCTGCAGGATATCAGCAGTCATTCCAGGACCAGTCCCAGTGACATGCCAGAAAAGACAGGGAATAGCTGGGATGCTACTTTGGCCTAAGGGCTGTCTTGGGAAGCTGCAGGCAGTTTGGATGGAGCCAACATCCCTACCTGGCATAACTTGGTTCAAAGGGCAGAGGTGGCAAATGGCTCTTCATTGCCCTCTGAGAAATACATGACAAAACATGTTGCTCAGGCTCACCTGATCTTCTCATTGAAAAACACAAATCAAAGCTGACAAGGTTGATGCTTTTCAAAGCTTTGAAAATAATAATAATGCATCATCCCCATAACGGCACAATTGCTCAGTCTGTCATACTTGCATACCTGCGCACACGTGCAGAAAGGATTTCTTCGAGTCTCCTCAGCAGTAGGTCTGTCACCCTCCAAACTTCAAAAGAAAAAAAAAAAAAAAGAGGGGGGAAGGGGGGAAAAAAAAAAAGGGAGTGTGGGGGGGAAGGGTGTGGGACATGGACCAAGAAAAAAGCTTTCTCAAGTTTTCAGGGGAGGAGGAAGCACGGGAAGGAAGGATCTTGTGAAAGATACTTCATAAGCAGCTGAGGTTTGTTATATGAAAAAAGTAAATTGTTTCCTTTTTTGGAATGCAGTTTGTATTTGGATACTTATGTATAAAAACACCTGAGGTTTGTTATATGAAAAAAAGTAACATTGTTTACTTTTTTAAAATGCAGTTTGTGTTATAAAACATCCCGAAGAACCGGGATACTGCTGGTTTGTTTCAGATCCTTTGGCTGCGTTCAAGAAGTTAAATGTAGCTAGCAAGAGACGTTTCAGAGGAATTTTAGATTGGTACATGTTTCCTTAGAGAAAATTAGCCATTTCTATCTGGACGCTGTGGAAAGGGCCATAAAATTACAGCAAATTGTTCTGAGGCATTTCTTCCGTTGTGTGGCTTAAAAGCAAGATCACGGATGGACAGCTTAGTCCTACATATGTTTTTAGGAGAGACTTGCCCATAGAGGAATGCTGCTGTGAACCAGTCTGTTAACTGCTTATGAACATTTCTCCCATGTGGATAAAGAAGCATGCACATCCTCTCCATGTGTTGGATTTGAGTGAGGAGTATCACTTGCTTTCCCATCACTGTTCATTTTATCTTGTATTCTGAATACATCTTTTATTAGTGTCCTGAGCTGTGCCTTTCCTAGCCCTCCTCATTAAACACAATCTCTCTTTTTTCCTGGGTCCACCCGTGAATATGCCTTCTCCCTTCCCCCATCTCTGACAATAGCAAATTTTCCTATTTTATCTGGCAGTTCTGGCTCAGACTAAATTACATTGAATTTGACAGCAGTTTCAAGGAGAAGAAGGACTGGCATTTGCATGCTATGCTTTCCACTGGTCTGTTAAAAATGTGGACAGTAAAGCTAAAACAATCAAAAAGGAGGAGTTTTTCTGCTCTTTAACAAGTGTCTATTCACTCATCCTGCTGTTAGTAAAGCTGTTCGGCTTCCCCAAATCATGCAGAACATGTACAAAAGGTGCTTCTGCAAACCATTGCTAATATTCTTAGCTGAATGTAATTCTAGTGGTGCCTCTTGAACAACTGCTATTATGGAAAGCCATAGTAACATTCTGGGTTTTGGGGTTTTTTTTTGTTTGTTTTGGTTTTTGGTTGGTTGTTGGGTGGTTTTTTTGGTAAGAAAGAAAATGGTTATGGTGTTTGACAACCAAAGGTTAGCTTTGAAATTCACAAACTGACATAGAGCCTGAAATTTCTGATTGTATGACTTGGAGTCTTCATTCAAGTTCTTGTGATAGGCAACATACAAATATATCTGATGGATTTATAGTTTGTTTACAGTTTTGAGGGCAATGTTGGCTAGAACAGAAGACAAATAATGTCTCTTGTGCCTTTAAAACATTTGGCTAGTTATTCTAGTTTCATTGATTTAGTTACACAAATTGGAATGAGCTGAGGATCCAATCTATGGACTTTCAAAGAACTACGTCACGACTGAGCTTTCATTTGCTGTTCTGTAAGCAGCTTCAAAAGAAAAATGTTACTTTTCAGAAATACTTAAAAAAAACAATTACGACAATAATTCTTTCCATTTTGTCACTTTAAAACAGGGAGAATAGAAGAAACTAACATGGCCAAATTCATGCCCTGTTGTTTGTTGAGTTTCATCTTCAAAGCCAATTTTTATAACTCAGTAATAAACTTCAGAAAATACGCTGGCAGTGTGGAAATTGCCAACACAGGCTCAGCTAAAGCTGTTAGCAATTGTCACTAGAACACATGCAGTGCAATGGCCAGCTGATGAAAATGGTGAAGCAATGTCCTGTGTGCCTATTGTGGAATAACAAAAGCTGGAGGGCATCCAGTTCTAAGTAAACTCTGCAGCCATGAGCTCTATAGCAGTTACAGTCAGACTGTCAATACAATTAATTTGTCTTTTAATCTGTTTTTGAAAACCTAGCTGTTTCTATTAGCTACTGGAGTGAGACCTGAACTGTTCTTCACGTGCAGTGCTCCCTGCAATTTGTGATCCCTTGTGGGAGTATAGCTGCTGTGATAAAGCATGTTACAAGACCTAGAGGAGTGTGTGGTGGGTATCTATTTGCTGACTTCAGTGAATAAAAGTTGTGGATTCTTAATTAGGCCAACTCAGGAGCTATTAGTATTATACTGGTTCTAGCTGAATGCTTTTTAGAGGTATAAGTTAAAGGGCTTTACCAGAGGAATCAGAGTCAAACCTTTACTATTTAGAGCAAGTGTTAAATTTAATGACCCGTTCTGTGACTCTGTTCTATCCTTTAACTACAGCACATGAGCACTGTAACACTCCTGTTCTGTGCAAAAGGCAGACTGGTCAAAAAGTTCACGCTCTGAAGTCTGACAGGAGCTGTCACCACTTTAGATAAGTGTCCTTGGCAATCTGTTTCTAAGGCCAGTAGTGGTTTTTCTGATTTGGCATCTGTTTGGCAGAGGAAAGATTTTCCTCTTGAGCAGTTTGTCATGTAACACAACCTGCATGGGAAGCACTGCTGGGCTGCAGAAAAGGAAAGTACAATCTCACGATTCTAGAATTGCAGCTGATGTAGTAAGTATATTTAGAATGAAACAGACCAGGATTCTGGCACTAGCTTATGGACCTTGCTGGTATAAGGATCCCAGAACTCTCTGCAAAGATCAGTGAGGTTACAGAGCTGCTCTTTGTAGTTGGCAAAAAGTTTGTGGTATAGGAAGTTGCCCCAAATAAGGTGTGCTGTTATCAGAGGATAAGTCAGTGGAACAACGCAATCCAAGAGCGGAACTGTTTGGGTAATTTTTCAGTTAAATTCTTTTTCATTGGATGATGCGAGTAATCAATGCTATAGCTTAAATTCAAAGGAAGACTTCCATCTGTATTTCAGTGGCCTGATTCAGAACAATTGGAAACACATTTTGGTATTAGCATCTTTTGAGTCAGGCTCAAGGCTGTATTAGATGGAGAAAATCATAATGGCTTTACTTCCAGACATTTTCAGATGTAAAACAGAAACCAAATTATTCATTAATACTAATAACTTTGTAATAAGTGCAGAGGGACAGCAACAAGTTTGATGTAGTCAATACCAAACACTAGTGAATCTGATGTGACTGATGACCCCATCTCCGTACTGTACGTATGTATATTTCCTGCTGGGGACACTTAAGTAGTGCTTTAATAATACTAATTGATATGTTCCTTGGACGAACACGGTAGCAGTTCTAAGGAGAAGGTAGGTTTGTTGTTGTAAAGACCTATTTGTGTGCTTAGTATCCAGTTGTTACCAAGGGGATTCCCACAAGTATGTAAAATACAGAAAGTATCTAGGATTTAACTGCATTCATAACCAGGCTCTGAGATCCTCGCATCCATAGTGTATTATGTTTTCAACATCTTAGCAGTGCAATATGATTTGAAAGCATTTTGATGAACAGGTCTTGCTCAAAGCCTTGTTCCCTTGCCAGAGAACTGGAAGCCTTGCTGTTTCCATGTCATTTGCAGAGCCATGTCTTGTTGTGTGTCTACTCTTACGCATAAATTGTGCTTCTGCCTGTGGATTACATTAAATATCTCACTCTATGCCTGTCTAAACTTCTAAGCGTTACAGTTGTAGACTGTGCATGTAAATAATTTATGAAAAACATTGTATGGATTTTAAGTCTTACCCTTTTGGCATCTGCATTTTAATCTCTGAATGTTACTTGTGTATTAACATGACTGTGATAAATTAGCTTTTTAGTGAATTGGTTATGGTGGATTTTTAGGAGAAAGCAGAAGTAGCTGTTACGTAAATATGCAAAACTTTGCTGGTAACAAACTAGAAAAAAAAGGCTAATTAGTGTAATTACTGTCATTATAATTCTAATTTAACTGCATAGACTTGTACTGCAGCAACATCAGAGCTGTCACATTTGCAAACTGCGTAATTATATGTATTAAGTTCTGTCTCTGTTGCATCCATCCAATATATAAAATGGGCTGTTACCTTAAACTGCTCAAAAAAAGAAGTCAAATGTCATTAAAGGGCTGACTTAATCTCCTTGATTTTTGTGATTACCAGTGAAAGTTGAAACAAAAAGCCTGTCTAAATAAACATATTTTAAAAATATACTTGATAAAATTCATAAATAGATGGTGAGCTCAAAATAACAAATCTGAGTGTATGTGTGTATATTTATGTGTTCATGCCTGCATTAATAAATCCTGCTGCCTTGTATGTACTGGTAGTACCGATCTTCCCTTGAGTATTAGAGATCCTGTGCCGCACGAAGCTTTGTAATAAAAGTCCTAATCTAGTTGTTACAGGGAGCAGCTTTTCCCAAATGGGATGCTCTGAGTACAGTCTTGCTGATAACGTGTCACATTTTTGGGGGAGGCCATAACATTATTCTATATGTCAGCTATGAAATCCTAAGTGATTGTAAATGTGTTGCATGCTAAATTAAAATTTTGGAGGCTTCTTGGTTACTTAGAACATTTTGAGTTTACACAAACCTAGAGGGAGAGGTGGGTGTTGTCAGTGCTTTGGAAGGGAGGATATAGCTTCAAATAATTTTGATTCATTGGGAAAATGTCCCAGAATCAGTAAGATGACATTTAATGAAGATAAGAAGAAAGGAGGAAGCAAATACACAGATTTGTAATATGGAATAATTAGTGGGGAAGTAGAGGATATGCTATTGCATATTTGGCCCCTATCACACATGAAACACAGGAGGTAATTATTCCTAATCTAACTGAATTAGTGGCTGAAGACCTAAATCTTTTATGCGCTGTACTACACAGTGGTTTTAATAACTAGCATACAGATGATGCAGGTGCCAATTTAATCCAGCATATAATTCCTGCATGAGAGTTGTGCCTTGATCTTCTGGGGCTTCTCTGAAAATGAGCTCCAGTGTGGTCTGAGGCTGTAGTTTGTGTTTTTGTTTGGATTTTTTTTTTTCTTTAAACTTATACATCAATATACAGTCTGCTTCATAGACAAGTGTTGTATTGTTCATTTGGCATATGTCATAAGGAACCATCATTCAACAGTTTATGTCCCTGGTAGTGATTCAAGTGAAATGTACTTGACACAGCAAATCACGTGCATCATGGATGTTTTAATGTATAAGGTTTCTTGCATGTGTCAGTTCCAGAATTGCCTGAAACTGCATGAAAAGTCAGAAAGAGAGCTCAGGGTATGCCAGGAGGAACATGAATTTCTCTTTGATTTTGTTATTCAAAAAACAAAACCCAGGCCTACCCCAGCAAAAACTGTTTGTTTCAGCAGTTGACGGTATACTTTAAGCTGTCAAGCTTTGTTCGTTTCATAAATAAAAAAATCTTTGTAAATTTATGTGTTCCTGGATCATGTACTCCCTGCCCATAACCTCCTAAACCTACCGGTCTTGAAGAGTAATCTAATGATAGTGGATTTGGTATAGCCTGAACTGAGTGACTTAACCACCTATGCGAGACAGCATTGCCAATGATCAGCGTGCAGAAACCGTGATTCAGTGCCTCTGCTGATCAGGATCTTAAGTATAATGATAATTTTAAATAACACATTTGACGTTGCCAAGCCTTTTTAGTTTTGCAAAGCTTGGAAACTTAAAAATAAAATCCAAGGGCCCCACTAATACCGAGACTCCAGTAAAGAAAACCCAGCGGGCTTTTAATTCTAAACTAAATAATTCAAAGCTTGTCAAATAATTTCAAGAACTAGTACCGCAGTTAGTTTTTAGAAGAGCACCTAGGAGTGTAGTAATATGTTTTAGTTGCGTATCTAACGTGAAGTTCTCAGATAAGTGCACGTTTAGGCGAAGGACAACTTAAAAATAGTCACAAAGTTCTACCTTGGTCAGACCCTGCTGTAAACTGCAAGATTAACTCGTTTCTCAGGCAGCATTTCATTCTTCTCATTTCAGTCTTCAGTGCTGCATGTTTCAGAATTGGGCTTGTATTTATCACTGAAGTGTGGGTGCAGTGATGGCAACGCTTTTTTTCTTTTTTTTTTGCTTGCCCAGTGTTCTCTACATAACACACTTGACTAGCTAGTAACACAGACATAACTTGCCCCAGGACCTCAAACCAAAATCCTCCTGAGCTTTGAAGCCAATGGACCTGAACCCAAGGTTACGTGTCTTCTAAGGCTGAACAGAAAACTTAAATAGGAGCAGATACAAGTTTTGAGCACATTTTTGATTTGGAATTCTTTAACTTGGTTTCAGTCCCTGAGACCATGACATGTTGCATACCCTTTCTGAGCCCCCAACCCTCTTTCAACAGACTGAGAAAGTCCTGTGAGACTTCCTTACTTAATATGTATTTATGCTTCTGGAGCACTCTTGACAGTTTGTTTTTTCCCCCTTTCTACATAAAAAATGAGTTGCTTTTGTACTGCTCGGCATTGTGTTATGAATATTAATCCAGAGGGTTTATTTTTGTTATTCTAAATCTGCCTGTATCCTTTGTAAGAAGAAAAATGGGACATAATTAATCTCTCTGTTAATCTTGATATTTGCATGGAACAAGTGAAACAAGCTCTTCAAACCACTTGCTTGACTCTTAAGAAGTATTTACACTGCAGTTCAGAGGGAAACTCGAGGGCCTATTTATTTATTTATTTTCATCATCTAAGGTTCAATACACACAGTAGGAGGCAAATTTTATAATTCCTAGTGAGTTTTATCTGGTTCACTGTAGTGGTCGGAAGATAATTTCAAAAGTATCTGCAGAAGAGGCGTGGGAAGTTACCAAATTTGAAAAGGCAGCTCATTTAATAAAACATGTAGGTCGTCATGTACAGCTTGGGGCTCCAAATGCAGCAGGCCAAGTAAGTGCTCTGTGGTGCGTGTTTAAACTTAGACCTGGTGTTCAGGGTTACTGAGAATCTGCGTTAGCCTCAGTGACAGAAGGGACTTGGATACTCAGTTTAGCTCTGTGACACACACTTATAGAGTAGAACCTCAATTCCTCTGTGTTTTGTTTTCCTGTTGTGAAGCTGGGATAATGCCAATGGCACAAATTTCATGTGTCTCACTAGGCCTGTTTCCTCTGGGTTTTGTGAAAATGTACCTGAGATCATCCTGTGTGCTACAGTCCAAGGCGTGTAGGACCTTGGTGAGTACAGGGAAGGGGCAGAATGACTGAGCAGCCCGATCACTGCAGTGATGTTGTCTTTGGAATGCAAGGTCTGTGGGTATAGGTTCACAAATGAAACTGTAGCCTCTTGGGACTGCGTGGGTTTGTGCAGCCTTGCAGCTGGAACCTGTTATTCGTGCCTGTACTCTGTATCAGGTGTATTAAAGTAATTTTTTGTCTTTGTGCTGTATATAGCTGCTACATAGTTGGCTTTTGCTGATGTGAAGATGAAATTGGGGTGTCTTTAGCCTTGTCTGTCATTCCATAATTCATTGGTCAGTGATGTTGGTCAAATATCAGGGAAGATACGTGCTGTACTGTAGGTCGTGATACATATAATTGTATTTAGCAATATAGTAGCCTTGTCTAGAGTAAAATCTAGAGTTGTCTAGAATAAAATAAGATTGCATGTATTATACTTGCACTAAGTCTTAACTTCATTTTTTTTAAAAAAACCCTATTGGCAGATGACTAAAATAGCATTATTTGGACTTTGAATGGTGACAATGCATTGTAGGTTCATTTTCTAGGCTTTTGTTATTGATTACTTATTTACAATGGCTGGCCTCTAGTAGGATAGAACCTGTGCTAGAGAGTTTATAATCTTAAGAAGAAGTAGGAAATAGGAAAGTTGCATGAGGAGAAAGAACAGTAACTGTTCTATACAGAAGTAGGGTGCAAATCCCTGTAACCTTCAATCAACAGCATCATAAATGAGGACAAAGTTGAGATAATGAGTTGAAGTTTATATTATTTGGCCATGTACAGGAAAGTCAAGAGGAACAGAAATGGGATACAGTTTTCTTGAGTAATAAACAGCCTTTCACATGAAACCATATTTTCTTTTCTAGCAATTCTCTGATTTAGAACCCACGTCTTCTAAATTCTGAGGCAAATAAAACAAAGATCCTGGAAACAGCATTCATCTTGCAATCCAGATATTTCCACAGTGCAATGAAAGCAGCGTGATCCTTAGAAAACCTGAGGTAACTATTTGTTTACAACATGGCCAATGTGTTTTTGTTTTTCTGCTCTGAATCTAGGTAGTATGTAGTTGAGTGGTGTGTGCTTTGGAGGAAGCAGTAGAACAGCAGAGAAGCCCAAGCTGTATGCTTTCTAAATCATAAAGAGCAGTTTCCTCAGGATACAGATCCTCTTTACATGTGTAAATATGAAAAGAATTGAAGCTTTGTAGTACAGTACCATAAGCAGCATACTTTCTAATACCTGGAAAGTCATGATTTGCGTTCTGTGAGTTCTGTGAAGAATCTTGAAGTGTCGTGGAAATGCGAACTGTCTGCAGTACAGAACAACAAGTGTCTTAGTATTTGTATACTTCTTGCATACATTGAACGTTGGTGTCCCCAAGCAAAAAAAAAGTTGGTTTGGACACTGTATGTTCTAGTTGCTGTAATGGACATAGCAGAGGAGCACAAGCAACTTTCAGAAATCTTTGAAATTTTAATAAGCATCATATGGTGTGAAGGAATTGAAATTTGTTTGATCTCTTGTTGCTGCTGTTAACAAAAGAGTGATGGGGGGGTGGGGGTGGGGGAAAGGCTAATTACAAGAAGGGAAGGATCTGTTCTCTATATAAATCAGTAGTATTGGTGCAACCATGAAAACAGGCTCAGTTTTTTTCCTCAGGTTGGTCAGCAGTTTGTTTCATTTCACAGTGTGTGGAGAATTTCTGCATGTTGAGCTTTAATTTCATCAGAATTAAGAGCCTCTCTCCCTCAGTGGGAGTTTACTAACTGCTCAGGAGCAGTAGTCTTGTGGGCTGCAGATGGTGCAGATAACTGACAGGACGCAGCTTTAGCCTAGTTTACTTGCCAGTAACACATCCTCTCTCCAAACTTCATGCCTTCTCCTTCAGAAAGTTCATTAAAAGAGGAGATTAGGAGAGGAACCGGAAGGCTGGTTTGTAAGAGTTAAGGTGGATCGAAAAGCAATGTTTGCTTTTGTGTATGAGCATCAGGGTTCAATTCTGTCTCACTGATGGTGTTTTCAATGGTCTTTCCCCTTCTGCTGCCCTGCTCTGAAGTAAATGCTCTGCATAAACCAGAAACTATACCTGGGTCTGAGAAAGCTTCATGTATGAATGCTTTGTCAAAGGTGATATATTGATACACTGAGTTTAGACAGGTGGCATTCTTTTAACTGAAAAGTCTGTTATCTTGTAGAGAAATTAAAAGTCATTGTATGTGTCCAATGAGGAGGTAGAAAACTGAATGAACTTTTAGGACTGAAGTCTGGGTAAAATCTCTGCATGTTTTGTTGATTTGGAAAGCCACTTTCCAAGAAAGCATTTTTAGTGTCCAGCTGTGTTACAAGAACTTAGAAGTGTGTATTCCTTGCATTCTGCTAGTGCAGTCTACTCAGTAGAGACAGATTATTTCAGATCACTTTTCAGAAGTTCCTAATGCAGAGTGCATAATCAGAAATCCCATTCTTAGATGAAGCTATAGTTTTGAGAGCATGTAAGTTAAAGTATCTGCCTTGGAGGAAGTGGTTGCAGTGTACTGCTGCTGCTGACATCTATCCTTTAGTCTGCTGTAATATTTATTAACTTTGTACTACTACATGGACATGCCAGGTAGAAGTGAGGCAGGGTGGGTGCTGGGTGGTGACTTTGACAGAGTATAGAAAGTATTTTAACATGAGTCCTGTGATCCAAGGTTGTTGCTTTCTTATGAACACGTGCTATCAGTTGTTCTTTTGGGAAGTCTCACCTAGTCTTCAGTGAACACTAAAGGTGCTGTTGTCTTTGAGAGACATGCCGCAAATCCATCTGAAGAGTAGCACAGTGAAGTAATGGGTTAAGCCTGTCTGTAGGGTGACTACCAGCTGACAGGAATAGAACTGTACTATGTGCCATACAATGCAATACGATTAGTAGGTACAGTAACAATTGTTTTTGAAGATGTACCCTGTATATTAAAATTTGTGAACCAAAGTTAGCTCTGGTGTCTGACTTCAAAAGACTTGCGATGGGGATGACGCTTGGCCCTCCATCTGAAAAATAAATTGGAGCAATATTGAACCTTTGGAAATGGTAACCCTGCTTTTGAAGGCTCCTGTTTTATGAAAGGTGCTTTGAAGGTATTCATTCACTCTGAAATGAATTCATGCTATTCATTCTGCCACTCACAGAATAAGATATAATAGCAGTCACTCATGATTGCTGTCATCTATCAACAGTTCATTACATACCAGTTAGGCTGAGGATATAGCATCTGTGAAAAATATTACTGTATGCATCTTGAAAAGAAAAAGCCAGTGACTTTATATAACTGGATGCTGAGCCTGTTTCTCTACAGGACTGGATATCTGATATTTTGAATGGGTTTTGTCAAGTGAAGCTGCTGATATGCTGAACAGATAAACTGGTAGAAAGCGGTGCTACTCCGAGGAGTTGCTTTACTTCAGCTGAGGATTAGGCCTGTTCTGGACCATCTTATCCCATGTAGTGCTTTACTATATGTAATGACTCATACCAGTGCAGGGTAGCTGTGAAATACAAAAGGAAAACACTGTTTTACTCCCACTTTCCACTAACCAGATGCAAATAATACTCCTAGCATAATTTTCCTTAGAAGCTAGCTCATCTCTTCAGAATGTGTTTGCCAAATTGCGGATGCATCTCTTCTGCTTTTGCCTCAGGAGTTCAGTCAAATATCCTTTAACTAGGTAGGGAGGTGACAGCTACCAGTTTGACCTGTCTGGGATTTATTTACAAAGGATGTTGGATTCCTGTTGTTGCTCAAATGACTTTTTAGTCATCTGATGGTGGCATGAATAGAGAGCACAAATGGTGGCACAAATAGTTAAGTACCACAGTGTAAGCACCACCTAGTTGGACAGTTGCACTAAGTTTAAAAGATTAGCCCAAAAGGGACCTGTACGTCTGCCTAGGCTTTTTTCCCAATTATATTTGTGGTAGTAAAATCTGAGTAGAAGTAAAGATGACAAGAGGAACCCCCAGATAAGTCATTCATGCACACATTTCCCACTTATAAATGATATAATATCATTTTGCTATTATTTAGGAATGATGTGACTATAGATTCATAATGTGTATGATGGGACTGACAACTGCATGGAAAAAGACTATAAAAAGCAGTATCTAACACATAATCATTTTAATTGGTATATCTCAAAGAACAGGATTGCTGTTGCAATTGTTGTTTCATGGGTGGGGAAACTAAGGAGGAGACAATTACTAGGTCTACCAATTATTTTTTTTGACTGAAAAGAAAAAAAAAAAAGCTGCTTGGAATGTGACCCTTTTTAAAGTCTAGTGGTGGTAAAACACTGTAGGGTTGACTGCTGATCTCTCCTGGGATCCTTCTGCTGTGTTCCTATCAAGTCAAACAGTTGATTCAGCTTTGTACTTTTGTACATACCAAGGCATGTGCTGTTTTTACTCATCTGCTTGCAGTTGTTGAATACACTGGCTCTGTTTACTCAAAAGACTTTTGAGTTTTGATAATATATAGCCAGAATTATGACAAACATAATGTGGAGTGTTGCCTGTGTGTAACCTCTACCTCAGTTTACCTTCCTTTAAAATGGATATAGGAGTATTTCTCTGTGTAACTTACAATACTTAAGCAGTGGTTATAATATGGTTTTAATCCTTTCAACAACTCTGTAAATTGAAGAACATGCAAAATGATAATATACAAGCTAGAGTGGACACCTTAGATGGGAGTATTTCTCCCAAATCTCTGAGGAATGATTGAGTTAATAACTAGTCAACTGCTTGCTAATGTATAATTTTCTCATTTAGACAACTAAATTGTAATTAACACATATGGCCTACAGATACATGCAGGAGGGGAAAGATATCTAATTTTCCTCCCTCTTTTCCCAAGTATGGATAGATTAAAATGTCCTGTTTTGTGGGAATTACATTTTAATGAACCCTAATATGCAGAGATCCCTTTAATGAAGGCTTTTTTATCAACTCTTCTAATTACGAGGATCAACTTGAAGCAAAAGGATCTGAAAAGCTTAGCACTAGAAAAAAACAAGGCGGGACGGGACAGATGACACGATGACACACAACTGCACCAAAAGTATTTTGACTTTTTTTTTCTTCCCCACCCCCCCACTCCCCTTCCTGTTACATGTATGGAACCGTTGTGTTTGCGGTTACTATCTTTTAGGTCAAAACTTCACAAACATCAGCTAGTTAACATCATTATGAGGTTGGAAAAATAGAAAGCAGAAATTGAGTGAGGTGGGGTGTAGAGGTAGTGACAAAGGTGGTCCTTAAATCTCTTACCTCTGATGTTTTCATGGGAGAGGGTTGATACCTGTCCTGGTTTCAGCTGGGAGAGAGTTAATTTTCTTCTTAGTAGCTGGTGCAGTACTGTGTTTTGGATTTGGTGTCAGAACAAGGTTGATAACGCACTGGTATTTTTAGTTGTTGCTAGGTAATGTTTATACTAAATCAAGGACTTTTCAGTTTCTTAGGCCTTGCCAGTGAAAAGGCTGGAGGGGCACAAGAAATTGGGAGGGGACACAGCCGGGACAGCTGACCTGAACTAGCCAAAGAGATATTCCATACCATATGATGTCATGCAGAGTGTATATAAATTGGGGGAAGAAGAAGGGAAGGGGGAGATATTTGCCATTATGGCATTTGTCTTCCCAAGTAACTATTATGCATGATGGAGCCCTGCTTTCCTGGAGATGGCTGAACACCTGCCTGCCGATGGGAAGTAGCAAATGAATTCCTTGTTTTGCTTTGCTTGCATGCTCAGTTTTTGCTTTACCTATTAAACGGTCTTTATCTCAACCCATGAGTTTTCTCCCTTTTACTCTTCTGATCCTCTCCCCCATCCCACTGTGGGGGGAGTGAGCAAGTGGCTGTGTGGTGCTTGGTTGCCAGCCAGGGTTAAACCACAACAATACCCAATAATTTACTAGAACAAGCGTGCATCCTGGTGAAGCAAACTCAAAAGTAGAGCCATGTACAGGGCACGCTGTCTAGGTATTTTTGCATCACACTATATACATCTTTTGCTTGCTTTTGTTAGTAATAGGAAGTGCTAGAGAGCATGAAATTGAAGTGTTCTCTACCTCTGAAATACGTGTCAATTTATGCATCCCAGATCCATACAGGGATGTTATTTTAGTGGTGTTGGTTAGTGCTCTGGTATGGGCAATGACTTCTGTTTTTTTAGTGCAAGAGGTTATTTGTTGGGATTCTTATTTTCAAAGCAGAAAACCACTTCTAAAGAATTTCTGGCTAATAGATTTTTATAAAAAGGAGTGTGGAAGATAAGGCTCATAAAGGAGCAGCTTTGAGGCAGGTTGGCCTTTTATGGCAAATGTGAGCATTCAAAGAGTTAAAGTCCCTACCTTTGTATGGATAAAAAGAAGAAAAGGTTGTAGTGTTTTTTTAACTACAGTGCCGTGTCTGCTTTCCAGTGCATCTAATGGAGAAGTTGCTTCTTCCCCAGTGTAAAATGTTGTAAGATGAGCAAGACGAGCTGAATTAGGGGAGGGAGGTATCCTTCCACTAGTGTGGCATCACTATAGCAGCAAAGCACAGCATAGTGGCTCACAGAGGCAGTCCAGTAAGGTAAGTTGTTCACTGTGTCTGAAGGATGACTTCATGTCCCTGGTTTGTTGACATGGTACTTTTTTTAGCCCCTGGCATAAGCACTGGCAGAATGTGAAATGTGCAGATTTGCATGGGGATCCTCACTCGTGTCTGGGCATGGTCCAGCTCCTGCTGTCCATAATCTCTGTGGACAGGCTATGTTTGTCTGGAGCCTTTGACTCTTAATAATTCAGTGTGAGGAGGTGTCCACCTACCCTAGAGTGGTGCTCTTGACATGCTGTCATCTTGTAGATCCTGTTCTTTACTTTTTTGTCCAAACACTCAAAGGTGCTAACTCCAACTGAAATCCACTACTGTATGTATGCTTCTGAGGGTGCTTACCTCTTTTCCCACAGTCAGCTTGGGCCATTTCCTGCCAAGGCAGAATCTTGCATACACCTAGTGTGGGTACCTTTGCTTCAGGTTCTTTGCTCAGCAGGCAGGGCCCTTATGAGAAGCACGACAATGCATTTGGGTTCTAGCTAAACAGCATCTTCCCGCTTTGCAGATGCAATACTCAGTTTACCTGTTTTAAGACAGCCATAGAACCCAACTAGATAGGGTTACCCTGATGCAATTGCAACTGAATCTTGAATTAAGCAAGGTATTTTACGCTATTTTACTACAATTGCTCCAGCCTCCAGGCTGTTGATCATTGTTCAATCGCAGGCTGTAATATCATTTGAGGTTCTCTTCCTACGACCATACTCTGTAACATAGGGCTGCTGCTATGTGCTTGTAATGTCACCTTTTGACAGCAGGTGTCCCTTCAAGCTCACCAATATTCTGCATTTATTGAAGAGATGCTGTGTGGGCTATTAATGGCAAGAAGTTATTTTTTATAATATTGGATAAAAATTCAGAGAGCCCGTCCTGTTTCTCTGAGCTTCTAGTGTGCAGAATGGCACTATGTAAACCGGTGAGGTATATCCCAGAGATTATCTTGAACCAAATGCCTTGTGTGAATGCCACCAATTTTAGGAAGGTTGTCCCATCTGGAGGGAGGAGGGATGATGCAACTAGAATGTATTGTGGGGCCCCGATTTATTTCTCCTCTCAGCTTTTAACTCTGTGTATAATCCTGAGCTGCTCATATGCTTGTATGCATTGTGTCTATAAAGGGATGAAAATGTTTTTTTCCTCACAGGATATCCTTGCTTGCTGATGACTGAGATGGGCTCAGATACCTTGAAGACACAACCTTTAAAATATATAGGCAGATTTGTTTTTAAAAGTCAAACCCAAACACTCCTGAAATAGTTTCCCTGAGTTTGCTAAACAAACCCCATGTGTTTGCTTGGGGGGAGGGGTAGGGTGGGAATCCTCTTTGACCAGCTCTAACTTTATAGCATACTCCATCATATACAGCACGAGAGATGAACAAAACATATTTTTGAAGGGGAGGGTAAAAAGCTGCAAAAACTGCCTTGTGAGAGTTGCCAATTTTAAAACTAGAGGCTTCTGTAGCTCATGCTCAGCTAATGTCTGTGAACCAAATTACTAGTCTTAACATTTTTGGTGTGTGGGAAGTTGCTTAGCTGGTTTGAATATTTTTGCATGTTACCATTTAATAAGTACTGCTACTGTAGTGGTCTCATACAACTAGGAGATTCAGTGATGTGGTGCAAGGGCTCCTGCCTCCATTGTATGTGATTATGGAAGAGGAATTGGAGGTTGAGTCCCTGTTCCTTCTTGTATTTGTCATAATGCATCAACTTGTCTGTAGTGCTGAAGAACCTTAAGGGCGGTAGATGCCTAGGACAACATTTTGATTCAAGCTGACTAATAAATGACACTAGACAAGTTTGAAACTACTTTGTCAGACTAGATGACTGACAGACCTGTGAGGAGCAGCCTGTTAATTTTCTGGAAGGATGTGTGTGATAATGCACTGAACAGCTTCTGGTTCTGAGGTGTGGGGGGTTGACAACTGGACTTGCAGATTTAGTGGATTTGATTTCTTGTTTGTAGTGGAGGTAAGTGAGCTGAGTCAGAATGTGAGTGATTAGAGAAATAATTCTTCCTGTATACATTAATGTACACTACATTCACATACACAAAAGGACTAGGATCTTCAGGGCTTAGATGCTATTTGGATCTTGCTCTCATCAGAATTATTAGTGTCACTTTAGAAAAAAATAAATTGTCATTGTGAAGAGAACCTGCATTTTTTTGTTTCAGAGGTAGGTTGTTGATTTTTTTTTTTGGTGCCTTGTCTGTAGTGCCTTTTAAAAAACCCTGACTTTTTAGATGAGCGATAGTACATTGCTCTGGGTTAATGGAGCTATAGGTTTTATTGGACTCTTTTGTAGATTGGATATAGGTAGGTATAAGTTTGGTCCCCAAAGGAACAAATACTGCCACATGGATTGTCCTGAGCAGAGTCTGCCTCATCCTCCAGAGGTAATCAATGTTAATATTCTTCATCTATACTTACTGCTTACACCTGTTGGAGCCCATGGCATTTACTGGATTATTGTGAAATTGCTTCCTAATGAACTACAGATGGTTACCAACGTTCAGAAATATCCATGAACAAATGCATACTATGGTAAGAAGCAATATACTGTGTCAGAATCTCTGCTGTGTGATGTTTTCTCCTCCTGCACCTCTCCCCTCCCTTTACTCTTTTGGAGTTACTTTTCAAAAAGCAGGACATCCATTTCCCATAACACTGAAGTCTGTATAGGTATCTTTATGCCATTCTGTGCTTCCAGATTTGTAAATAAATGCCTTGTTGTCAAGGTGACAGGCATTTCATGATAGTCAGTTGAATAAATAAATATGCTGGGAAATTAAACCTCTTAAATTTGTCAGTCATGATTAGTATTCCTGCTCTGTGTGTTGCTGCTAACATGGAGGACATCTGAAAACCATTCTTACTGTTCTTCTATGTTCAACAGAAACCTATGTATAAATCTTACCTTGAGCAAAATGCAACATAGGCACCAGATAGCAGCGCCACAGCAGAGGCTTTGGAATTGACACTGCAGAGGTCTCTGCAGGCTGCCAGCCCAGGTCTGTGCCACCACCAAGTGTTTCAGGGAAAGAATTAAGAAATCTATATGGAAATGGGTTCAGATTATTCAGTTCATTTTGTCAGACGTGAGGTGTCTGAATGTGCTTAAACGTCTGCTTATGGGTCATCACCTACTTCATGATTATTCTTGTTGAATCTTACTGGTCAAATTACACTTGTGGCAGTTTATCAATTTCCAATTATATTTACTGGAGTGAAAGTATCGTTATGTTAATTTATTATTGTAACTGGGGATGAAAGCAGCAGTATTTGAGGACAGACCCAGTTGAAACACCTCACAAACAATTCCTCAAGAATTCTTTCACTGTATTTTATTCCTTATGAGTTTGTACACACCAAGGAAATGAGTGAGCCTCATGTTTTTGTTAATATGCCTGGTTAGGGGTGTTATATTTCTTCTGAGATGTGTGTTTATGCTTCCCAGTGTTCTTAGTCTGCCCTCCATTACAAACAGTGAACTCAGCCATATGATGCTGTCATTATCAGACTTGTAATGAATTCCTACCCAGATGGACTCCATTTCTTGTCTTCAACCCAGAAGCTGATGGAAACTTCCCCCACTGTTAGTAGCATAATCTACAGAAAGAAAAACTTAAAAACATATGATAAGTTGTTACCCTTGTAGACAACTTGTGACCACTTCTGTCACAAGAGCAATCTGGTCATCTATTCATGTTATGTTAACAGTTGGTGTTTTGATATCTTCTTTTTTTGTTTTGTTTTGTTGAAATCTTGACTGCTATTGACTGCAGAAAATACAGTAAGGGGTTATCTTAAATAGTGTGTTAAAAGTTTTTAAAAGTTAAAATTAACTACAAAGTTAATCTCTTAACCACCAAAACTAAAAAACACCTTAACACACTAGTATACAAGCTCAGTGGATGTTGGAGACACCCAGAAAACTCATATTTTCTACAGCATTCATAACATGGGGAAAAAAAATTGCCTGAGACTTTGAGTTTTGGATTTTTTTTTTGGTAGCTTAACTGCTTACATCTTTTCTTCTTTCTTTTCACACTGTGTCAGATACTGCTGAACTACACTACGAGAAATGCTTCCTACCCTGAAGAGGTTGCAGTCTAAATAGACAAGACAGTACAAAGTGAGGTACATAATGTCTTGCACAGGGTCCCATTACAAATCAGTGACAGAGCCAGAAATAGAATATTTTTTTGTAATTTTTTTCTAGAAGTTGGACCCCATTCAGGCATCTAAAACCTGCTCTTTCTCCTTCATTTCTGCTATTTTAATGCTGCCCTAAAGCCATCACCATGCTGCATACTTGGCTTCACTTCTGCTTCTTGTCTCATCTGCTATTTAAATTGTATGCACTTTGGAATAGTGGTTTATCCTTTGCTATATATATTTTTTTCTTTTTTCTTTTTTTTCTTTTGCTGAGTCTAACATAGAGGTCTCTGTGCAGGGAAATTTTTTGTACATGAGATGTGAACAAAAGTTTATTTGGGATGCTGGAAGATAATTGTGGTATGTTCATGATGATCATCACTTACTAACACAAATTTACACATGTACACAAAGTAAGAGGTAGACTTGTGTGGTTTTCCATTTTACCTCCCACTCAAATCAACAGTCTCAATTATTCAGAGTGCCACGTGTTGCACAGCTTAGCAGAGTACTTTAAAGGTCAGTGCTCTGCTGGTTTTGGTGGCATTTCTGAATCTGTTGGGACAGAGTCAGGCAGCTCTGGAGCAACAGGGCTTGGAAGTGGAGGGAATGTAATTTTTGGAACAGCTCTTGTAAAGGTTTGAATTGATCTGGCTCAGCAAAGATAAACAATTTTGTTTGCTTGAAAAGATTAAATAGAAATAGCACATTAGTGCAGAGGTCTACAGCTTGACAGGAAACGCTGAAGCATAATAAGATATTGTGTAAATTAGTTTTACTTAATTTGAAGTAATTAGAGTCAGGGCTGTCAGCACTCAGGCCTTGTTTTCCAGAAACATTGTACCATGTAACTTACCTTTGTCTTTAAACCTCTTTAAAGTAATATGGAAGGTTAATCACTATTAAACTAAGTTAGGATGAAATGTACCTGTCCTAGGCTGAAGTAAGGGCATCCTCTCAACATTCTGTGCCAGTTTAGTTGGTGTGGTTTGAAACACCTAAATCTGGTATGAGGCTTGTATGTACATTAAGCTGTAGCAAGACCGAGCTCATTTGCCCTGTTTTCTCACTTTCATAAGTCAGAATCTGTTTGACTTTTAATGTGAAAACACGCTAAGATCATGGACAAGCTGTAAAGGATCAGTATTTTAATGGGGGAGGGAGAGGAATGCTGGTAACAAACATGAGTGTTTCAAATCTGGAGTTCACATGGAAGGTAGGTATGTTCTGAGCATGAAAGCTGCATGCCTTGAATAGGAAGTTAAAATCGGTATGAACCTCAAGGCATACTGTGGCAGTTACTGTGCTTAGAGCCTTGTTAAAGGACTCTTTTTTTTTTTTTTTTTCCCCTAATGTAATTAATTGCAGACACTTTTCTCTTATTTGCAATTCCTTTATTTTCTGTTTATTTTAGTGAGAACTTATTCACACAGAACATGGACAGAAGGGGAAAACACACAAATAAGTTTATGTGTATTTCCAGGATTTATTCTTCAAGTGTTCTGCAAGGTTTTAATCTATTATTCATGAAATAGCATGATTGTACATACTCAAGAAAAACTTTTGGGCAAAGAAAAAGTGATTTTTAAAGCCCAGAATCGTTTAATTGGGAAATAGAAAAAAAAACCACCACCAAAAACAACTTGCAAGTGGTCAGTCCAGAAAATAATGAACAGGCTGAGGTAAAACATTATGTAAAATAAATAAGAAATGTTACAAGATCATTTGGCAAATGATGTTCTGGTACAATGTTCATGAAATAATTGGGACTGAAAAGCAGATTAATAAAATCAAAACTCATTTATTTGGGGTGGGGGGGGCGGCTACATGGGGCAGATAAATTGTTCACAACAAACAGTGTAACCAGCCGTAACAAAGAGCACTAGAGGAAACAACAACTATTGTTTGCTAATTTCAGCCATGCTAATGTAGTAGGATTTTGAATTAAAGATGACACTTAATTTGTAGAAGGAAGAATGTGTCATGTGTAATTAAATATCAGAGGACTGTTAAAAGTATTTTGGAAGAAATAAGAAGCTCAAGACAGCAGCTATCTTACTGTATTTACACAAAATTACAGAGGCAGCAAATGTATAATTAGGGTGGAGAACTGTATATCCGTGTACCATTGTGGCATAAAATTACAGTGTGGTTGCTCTGGTTGCAGCAGGATTAATGCCAGTGAACAGGCTATTTATTTTGTGTTCTTGGGGAGTCACGATGTGTGTGTATAGATTTTTATATACATTTATATATACGTATACACAGTCTACATGTGCATTTGTACACATGCATGTTTGTGTGTAAACAGAATACAGAATCACAGAGTGGTTGAGGTGGGAAGAGAGGTCACCTTGTCCAACTCCCCTGCTCGAGCAGGGCCACCTACAGCAAGTTGCACAGACCCTGTCCAGACAGCTTTTGTGCTTTTGCGTATTTCCGAGTGTGGAGACTCCACAACATCTCTGGGCAACCTGTGCCCATGCTTCCTTGCATGTGCACACGCTCTTGCACGCCTCTCTATTTTCCCTGTTGCTCCCTCATTGAAGAGTTTGGATAGTTTCTCCAAAAGAATCTGTTGAGCAATGAAGAATAAACTAAGGTTTGGTGAAATACTGTGGGCTTGATCTTCATCTCACTTCCATTGCACAGGTCAGTAGTAATGTTACATTTTTTGTAACTATAATATTTATTGTCTCTTTGAATATAACTGAGTGGGAAAAGCTCAATTCTGCCAAAAATATCTGGATGTTTCATGGTAAAGTACTACTGCTTAACATCCTGGTGCATTTTCCTTTTCCTCCAGTTGTCCAGTGTCTCAAATCCAGAACTTTCTATATGCATTCATAGATCTAACATTGCCCACCAATCTCATAAGTCCACTTGAATGAAAAGGAACATCTTTCCTGCTGCCATGGTGGAGTTGCTTCATGATCTACTCTATGTCATGCCATAGTTAGTATTTTCTCCTTTCAAACTACTGACTAAAGAGACTAGAAGGCTTTTATATTGAGTGTGTAGGACTGGGAAACCATTGACATGGTAACGTAGGGGATCCTTGAACAAGCTCTAAATGTACTGTGTTGGTTCAGCAGTCCAGCTGTGGTAGCACTGCATACAGGCTAATGTATCTGGTAAACTCCTTTTGGGATGTCAGGCAATTGATTTAGAACAAATTCTGCTATCTGGTATTGTATGGCAATGAGCACATCCTGACGGACGTAAAACAGGCAAATTACAAGATCAGACAGAAAGCGAGTTAGGTGTTGGTTTGGGGTGAGGGAAGTTAGAGCTGTGTTCCTGTCTATGCAGCTTATCTGGTGTTTTTTGGTATTTTCTTTCTTTAGTTGTGTTTGGGTTTTTGCTAAGATTCTCTTAGCTTGAACACAGCACTGCATTTACAGGATCTGTATCACCGTTTTGGAAAACTGGCGGAGGAGCTCAAGCTTTCTTATATCTGTCCATGCTGACACTGTTTGTGTTGCCTCTGATTTTGCTCAAAACCCGTGCAAGTATTTATTTTTTTGGTAGTTAATCAGACACTGCCTATTCACAGGTTAATCTTTCTCCATTTAACCTTTCAAATAATAGATAAGCAGCCATGATGTGAGAGGAGAGGGAATTAAAAAAACCCCACCAAACAGTAATGTTTTGTTGGCTTTTCCTCCATTAGTCACCAGAAAGCAAACATCAACAGCGTGTTACAAATTTGAAAGTGGTTCAGGCATGATCTCTGTCTTTCTATTGAGACATGACCAGTATGCCAAGGGCAAAGACTGAATGAAACACTTCATTGCAGATTGCTGTTGTGCAATGTTCCAAAGAGATTTGCAGATACAGCACTAATAAAAGAAGTTCCACAAGCTTATGGTTTCATATGATGTGGGGAGGAAAAGAAATGGCAACGGAGCACATTTTTTCTGTCAATTAGTTAAGGCAATGTACTGAATAAATAACCAGTTTTGGCCTTTTCTCTGCCCTTTGCTATTAGCGATGGTCTGCTATGAAGGATGGAGAGGAAAAGACAAGGACAGTCTAAACAGATAGCAGGAGATGGATCATTTTCATTGCAAGGTGGTCATTTGCCATGGGATGTGCAGAATGAATCGTGTTAAGTGTAATTGTTTTCCTAACTGTAAATTGCAGACTGTAGTATAGTGTCGAGAAATCCAAGCGAGATGAGAGCTAGTCTGATCTGTTACTGAATCCTTCTGTTTGCCAATGCAGAGCTCAGTGGTGTTGCTATTTTACTGAGCAGGTCAAATGACTGAAAGGTTTTATGGCAGGAGGTAGCAGATTGGTGATAGCAGTTGAAATGCTTTTTTTCCCCCATTCCTGTCTTATCTCCCCAGCTGTAATCTTACTTGGATTCCAATGCTGGATCTTACTGTGTCAGGGTATATGTCTCCTGCAAGAAGTGTTGCTGCTTTGTATGTTTCGTTCCTCTTCCACCTCTAGGTATTTTTCAGTTTACTGCCTCCGTATAAGTGTAGTGTGTCAAGTTAAATAGAACTTCCTCCTTGCTTGTATGAGCAAACTCTTGTGTGTTTTCTGTAAAGACGCAACAAGAGAACAGAACAGACCTAGGAGAGGAAAGAGTGTATGAGCTTAAAAAAGATAAAATTAAAAAATGATTTCCTGTTGTGGTTGAACCCAAGAGCACAGGTTTGTGGTTTAAATCAGTGGAACTTCCACTGGTGGTTGTACATTGGAAGTCGAGGTGGAACATCTTAGCAGAATTCTTTCCAAAATAAATGGGCAAATACAGTTCCTCCGGCTTTGCTGAGCATATGTCAGTGGCAGCTATGGCCGGGATCTTTCAAAGCTTTCAGGTAATGTAATTCAGTAGCTTGTTCTAGAGCATGTAATGTCTGCCATGAGACTGGGTTCAAGGTTGCTATAGCCAATAGTTCATACGGTTCCAGGATTCATTGTTGAAAGGAAAGAGGAGGAAAAGACAATAAACAGAAGTAGAATTTACAAGAGCAGTTTACATGAAGTATTAAATTGAGTGCTTATGTCAATATAAATACAAAACAAAAAACGCAGCTGGACTGGAATACCTGGGACCGCCTGCTATTTCTCTTAAAGTCTTCAGAATCACATTAATCCAGTTGCCAGTAACAGGCAGGGATTTTCCAGTTGTTGTTAATTTTAAATGGTTTTAACAGCTTTGGAAGTATTCATGAATTCAGGTTTCCTCACTCCCCTAATCATGTTGTCGGCTTAAAATTCACATTTAATTAACCTTTTCACCCAAGGCATAAATCAATGCTAAACCTCCAAATGCTAACCATACTGATAGTGATTTTCATTTGGGCTAGCCTGCTGAAAATTAGGAATTAAGATGCCTGCAGGAAAGGAACAAACTAGTTGTGTGAAGTGAAGCACAACTAACTTGTAAACTGTAAAAACGAATGTCCTTGGATGGAATGGGAAATCCATTCATTAAGGTTCCAGGGAAGAAAGTGAGAACCAGACTAAGCAGAGCATGTGCTGCATTCAGGACAAAATTCACCTGAGTGGCTGGACTCATGTTTAAGTACAGATCGCATGTGTGTTCTAGAAGTCTTGAGAGTCCCAGAAAGACAGCTGAAGTAGCCATGGCAGTGCAAAAGAAGTTAGAATTATATGAATTTGCACATGTGCAAATTTTTACAACCAATATCCTGTATAGTGTTGTTTCCTCCTTTTTATTACTGTCATCTAGTAATGCTACAATGTATTTTTAGTATAGCAGCTCCTGGGAGCCTGATGTGCAGATCTCTGTACTTGTACTGAAAGAGGGATGGGAGACACTTGATGTTAATGGTACACAAAAAGAATGTATCTTTATTATTTTTCCTAGGGCTGGGGAGAAGTAGTACTCATTGACCATTATACAAATACTGTGGCATCCAGTGTAGAAGTGGTTGTAGTACACTGTTACAGAGACTAAACAAACTATTTATTTTTCATTTTGTTGGTGTATTTTGCAGGGGCTTAGTTCCTATTCAGAATTAAGGATAGGAGGAGCAGAAGAAGTGGGTTCCTGTATTTTTATGCTTCAAGAATTTCTACGTAGTTCTGAAATTTATTATTTTTTTACCTCCTAAATAAAGATTTGGTGTCAAATAGAGATTTCTTTAGCAAAATAATTGTGAAAAGACAAACTAAAAAAATCGTAATGCTATGAGCTTGAAGTCTCCTTGATCTATTGCTAAAGCCCGGCCATGCCCTGAAATAATAACAAATGATAATTGAATAAATAATTAATAATCATCTGAGATTTAATGAGATGAGGTAGTAGAATGAGGTGGTTTAATGAGATGTGATAGGTTTCACGACTACCTGCTGGAGTTAGAATTCCTTTTGCATGAAGAATTCAAATCTTTGGCCACCACAGAAAACAGCTCTTAAATTTCTAGTACACAATCAGCTGTATTTTGCAAATGAGCTGTCAGCTAAGCAGCCTTCAAGCACTTAGACTATGTTTTAGGAGGATAGTCAGTGGCATCCCTACCTGTAAATATGTGAAGTGAGTATTGTCTTTACTTACAGTATGTACTTAGGAGTCTTGGTCAATCTGGGTCTTGAATAGCAGTGATAGACGATGTATCAGAAGCAACTGTGCCTCCACAAGAGTATATGTTTACATTCTGGCTTGAGGTTTTTCCTGCTTCTGTACAGTGGAACATGGCTTCCAGTTTAGTGACTAGTGAAGTGGAGTCTTTGTAGAATTTGGCATTTTCTTAGAGCAAGAGACCTAATTTCTCTCTGTCAGGTACTTAGAGTAGTAAGGACAGTGTGTTACTGTGTTTTGAGAACATACAATATCTTTATTCCAGCATGTTAACACAGAGTGCAAAGATGTAAGTAAAAGTTGTCAAATGTTAATTTTATCTGCAGTATTAGTTTTGAATCTCATTTATACTGGAAAACTCAGGATATTCTCATAACAAAATATATTACTGTAAAGCCCTGTTGCTTTTAAATGGTAAAATCATTTCAGGGATACTTCTGCAAAGACCTTGAGAACTCTGTGGTCAGCTTTGCATATCTTGTTTACAGATGTTACTTCAGGTGCACCTTTATATTTTGCAGTAAATAGAAGTCGGCATACTTGAACCTTTAAACTACTTGAATTACACACCTCATTTTGCTGGAGTCTAGTGGTTGGTATATCTTCAACAGAACCATTAAATAAAGTCTTAGCTCAGCAAAGTATTTAACCATGTGGTTAAAGCTCAGCACACTCTTAAGTCTCTTGGTACTTGAGGACCTTCAGGCAAAGTTATGTCTTCAATTACATACATGTTACTTCCTTAGTTAAAACGGAATTGCTCAGGTGTAACAAAACGCAGAATGGAGCGAAAAGAAGGCCATCTCACATATTTAGTCCAGTTTACTTTTCCTTGAAGTTGGGTGTTCTGGTACAAAAACTTGGACAGAACAGAGATTCAAACCTGCTGTGTTAGCTCTGTTTGTTTCAAATGCTCAGATTGGATAGAATGTCATTAGGGCCTGTAATACAAAATGGAGTTTATATAACTGAGTAAATAAGGAGTGGAGAGGGAAATGCAGCCCACTACTTAATGCGTAAGCTAAACACATTTCATTGGGAAACTGTGACAAATATGGAACCCCACAATGATCTTTATTCAGAGACACTGTTCAGAGTGCAGCAGCACTGTAGGCCCATAAACTTCTTGTTCTGCCCTAGTTGGCCAATTAGTCCTGTGCTCTTTATTACCTCTGTTCACATGCAGGTAGATTCCTTACTGATTTCCCTTCTGTTTTCTTTAGATTGAAAAAAAGGCAGATAATGTTCAACAGGTTTTTGGATGGAAGTTCTGAGTATTTCTTTAGAGTCTGGGGAGTGGGATTTTCTTCTTTAAGTGGCTGGGGCTGTGACACCTATGCCAAAAGCTACATAATTTTCACTTCAAACCCTGCTAGAATCAATACAGTGTTGCTGTTGCATCCATCCTGCAAAAAGAAAATATGGGTTTAAGGAACAGTGTCCTGCCTTTATCCTTTAACAAGCATCCCCTTTCCAGTACCTGTAAGGTTGTTTCTCAATAAACCATTCCGGTGCATAACGACAAGGTGCTTCAGAGCTCAAGGAACAGCAGTTACTATCTAGTTTCCTTGACCTGAGAAGTTATCATATTCTGTAATAGTCTGTTTTGAAAGTATTTATTGCTGAAACAAGCTGGCTGTGTGTGCTGCTCAGGTATTGACTGGTTATTGCTTATATAAGCAGAGTCACTTTGCTGTGCTTGTTGAAGTTTTTGTTGTTTTTCTTTTGTTTCAACTTGAGTGTGAAAGCCTCCTGTTGTTGCCAGAGTTGCCCTAAAATTCTCTTGCCTCTTGATATGTGTAAGGGGAGGAATTTTGATTATTTATGAGGTTAAAAAAATCCTGAAAGGATGGTAGGTTAGGGAAAAAAAAATGCACTGATCAGTTGACTTATACATTTCTGTATTTCATGCATACAGTATTCTCCACCCTCTAAATCAAAAAAAGGAAAAAGCAATTAAGATCCATTTAGGAAAAAACCCTCAGAATGGAATTTATTAGGAGGAGGCCTATATGTACTTGTAAATGAGGGTTTATTTTCCAGGGTTTAGGAGTCTAAAAAAACCAGGTTTGCACAAGTTTGGGGCCAATAAGGTGGCAGTAAAGAAATCCCCATCATCCCTGTATTCTGCATGCAAAATATATTTTAGAGTTTTGTCAGTGCTTCCCTTATGCGCTTGCAGCTAAAGAGCAGCACAATGCGTTCACATATGATAGCCATCACTTCAGGCTCTATTTCACCTTGTCACATCCCATTTATAAACTGGGTTTTTTAATAGGATGACAGTCAGTCACTGAAGGGGGAGGGCCTTAGAAATAAATAAAGGTTGAGGAAGTCAGAGATCATTAAAGCTGACACCACCTCACATGTTCATTAATTATGAATCTACTTGGAAGAGCTTTGTTAGACTGCTGGCAAGTGCATGTGATATAATTTTTGAAAGCACTTGACTCAACTCTTGGAAGACCTGAAATAGGGGAACCCAGAAGTGAAATTCAACCTGAGGGTATTTAAAGTCAGGTCTGCGCTCAGCCCAGGGTCTAAGTTTGCTTAAGGCTGAAATTCTTGCCAGGTGAGCTTTCTCTACAAACTGACCTCCAAGGTTCTTTCCTGTTGTAAAAGAGTTTTTTTTTTTTTTTCTGTGGGCCATGTTGTCACAGTTGTACTGACTTGCCTAATAAAATCCCAGCCAGTCCCCAATATGTTTTATGTAGACGACTGTACATAAATGAATGTTTTGGTTGTCATGTATGGCAAAAGCCTGGAGGAGGAGATTGCTGTATTTATTCTGTTCCATACGACATCTTTCCTGAGGGAGTCTGCCGGTTGACAGGTGACTGCATGTCACAGGAGGTATCTGGGAGAAATGGGGCCATGCTTACTCCTTACCTCCTTTCATTATTTTTTTAATTTGGTGAACTACATCTTGGTTATGTTCTCCTTCTCAAGTCCCATGTACCTTTTAGGCTTCAATTTTAATAGTTTGTGAAAGCTCCAGCAAACCTCAGGCTTCTGTTAACAGTTTTTTACCATAGAATTGCATGTCCGGAGGCAGGTTAGCAGTAAGACCAAAGTCTCCTACATACACAGATTAAAACTTCCTTTAAAAAGAAATAAGCGAAGCCAGGAAGAGGCTTGTGAAACCAGACAAAGCTGGCCTTGAACCGAACTCTTGTTTTTAACAATATATGAACAGTTCTGCTCCTGGAGTCCATTCAAGCTGTACTCGAAACTTTGATGTTCCATGTTTTAGCTTCTTGCTTACAGATAGGTGAATGTTGATGATGGGGCGAGGGCAGATATTTTCATGAAAACAAAACTGAAATACCTGTGTATCATAAGGAAACTGCTAATTTGTTTAACTTCTGTTCTTCAGTGAATAAAGGGATAAAGGAAGGATACTAGTGTGCCAGCTGGGGTTAAATCATGACACATACTCTCACGTGTTGCCCCACGCATTGCGCTGCTTTTGCTTCTGAAAGAATCGCCCTCACAGCCTCATCTTTTTCTCTGCCTTTTCTTCATAGGTTTCTGTGGGATCTTTGAAGAACAATTTCAGCCTGAAATGAACCATCTTCAACTTCTGTTGCTCCTGGAAGGAGGACACCAAGCACCCCACAGACTGCACACCAGAAAATGTAAGTGAACAGGACAAAACCACATATGTGATCCAGGCTTCATTCATTCTGATCAGTATCATGCCACCAAATGCACTGCATGACAAACAGTGATGCCTTTCTGACCCTCAGTGTAATGGTCATTGTAAATAATAGCCTTGTAATTACCTTCTTTAAAGAAAAGCAGAAGCTGAAAACTAACCAGGTGAAAACTACAGGTAGTATGTGGGACAGATATTTCTGTAAAATGAGGTATAGTGTTCCTGTGCTCTGTGACTCTTGTGCATGCCAGCAAAGCGAGGGAAAACAGGCCAAATGTGCACCCAGCCATAAGTCTTCTTATGATCCTAGCATCTGTACAACCAGCTGATGAAGAACAAATGAAGTGGGACTTCAAGTGTGGAATTTTTCAGTGTGCTAGTAATCAAAAAAAATCCAAATATGACAGCTTGAATTTTCAGCAGGGGTTTCCTAGAACCAAACACTTAAATAAATCATTGCAACTTATTTTTCCTTCCATGATAAATACCTAGCTTTGAAGAGATGTTTATGTTCAGTCTTTTATTAATGGAGGGAGAGAAGCAACTTGGAGGAATGTTGAAGTGATCCCTACTTGGACTTCTGCAAACTGCTAAGTGTGGAATTTCTGTGAAAATTAGATAATTGAAGCTGAGGAATCATTTGTGTGCAGAGTTGCATAAATTTAGTTAAAGAGTATAGACAAACTATTACTGTGGCCATGATTGTAGCAGTGACTTATGTTAACCAGCTGACTTTACGATCAAGCTGTCTATAAGCACTTAGACAAATCTTTGGCTGGTGACTGCCTCTACTGATAATGAACAGTTGAGGGTGTTAAGCTTTAGCAGTTTTAGATGGTGTAGTGTGAGGTGTTACCTGCTCATACAGCAAGGTGTGATTAAAGTCTGTTAATTATCCTGACAAAAGACTTCATTGACATTTTACCTTAAGCTTATTTTTATTTAACTTAAGAAGAACCCAATTAAGTCATCAGTTTAAAGCAAATGTGTCTGCATCAGGGAGTTGCCTAGGTTTAACTAAAACACTTGAGATAAAATGGCAGAACATTCTGTACAGGAAAGACCTTTTTTTTTTTTTTTTTTTTTCTTAATAATCTTGGCTGTGGTACAGCTATTCTTATGATGTAACTTCTCCTATCCTCCCTAAACTAACTGAAACATGAAGGCAGGATAGTGAGCCAGCACTGAGGAGCTAATACATTTCTTTATCCTGACTCCTTTTGAGTCAATTTATACTTTCCTTATTTATGCAAAGGCAGCTAGTAGAATCCCTGAAGCTTATTCCAAGTGCCAATCTGTAACATAAGCTAGGGAAGGGTAGACTTTCAATGCCGCAGCTGCTGTCTGACCCTGAGTTGCTTAGTTAGTGACCTCTGCAATATGCACAGTCTCCACAGGCCTTGGGAAGGGAGCCTGTGGTTAGCTGCCATATGGTCTGGTTTGTTGGCCTAGTGTGCAGTTCCAGGCCGCTGAGATACCTAGAAATCATTTACGCTGTGCACGTCATAATGCCTCTTAGGTTCCTACTCGCACATTCTCAGTGCTCTCCCTTTCCTGTGTTGTCCTGTTTACAACGGCAGGGTTAAATATTTCTTGCTTTATAAGCAAAAACTTTACTTTCATACTGCTTTTTTGCAGGTTGTCCCCTTCCATGCTTACTGCTACTAGCTCCTTAAAGCTAATGGTTTTTCATACTGACAAAAGAAATTCATCTTCATGTAGTAATGGCTGACTGTGCGTAACTTACATAGCACCTTTTAGCCGAGGACTTCAGGAAACATTTAAAACATTAAACTTATGTTATGAACACTAGGGAGTCATGAAGTTTTTAATCGTCCTGTATGAAAAGGTCAATTAAAGCGAACAGAGCGATTTGTCCAAAGTCAAATAGTGAGTGACTGATAGAACTACAGTCCAAAGCCCAAGGGTCTTGATTATCCGTTGCATGTGATATTTACTATAGTTGCTATGTCACAAAATCTCTCTGGAGCTAGTGGTAGAACTTAGAAGTCCTGACACTGTCCGCTCCCAAATAAACAGTAGCATTAATGAAGTCTGGTTTCTGTGTCCTTAAGGTTGTACAAGTGCACCCTGTACCAGTGCCGTATCAGTCAAAGCACAGGCTTCCTTTAGCACATGGAATGTGCTGTGGGTCTGAACTAGTGTTTGCCTTTGGGCTTGGACCAGTATTTAAAAAATACCAGTCAGTTGTTCAGCTGGAATCTATAGGGTAGTTCTGAAGTAGGAAAAAAGAAGGAAAGAAAGAAAAGCAGAGGGTGTGATGGTGATTCTTGTAATCATTTAATGATTTCTACAAGGAGATAGTGCAGCATCTTAACCAGGGTGCACGGTATAGTAAATGAATCTGGATTTAGTTTCATGTATTCTCAACAACGTACCTGCATGTTTGTAAGTGTTACAAATCAAACTCAAATGAAAACTATTCCACTGTTTAAACATTCTTACATGTAATTGCATTTTGACAGAAATAACATTATCAGAGCATCTTTCAAGCTCCTATTAATGCAAACCTAATTCCCCTTAATACCAGTACCAGGAGGATTTAACTTAAGAACATACAGATTTATCTTGGATCTCCTAGATGATTTTCAAATGCCTTTTATACAATTTTTATACTCTGTGTAGCTTATGGAATGCAACTATACTGATGTAGACAATCTACATCAATTTAAGGACCTGGCTTTACTGGTTGCTGTTATTTACACTGCAGTTCCTTGTGGAATGGTATTGTGATCTATGGAGAAAATTTTGATAATGCCAAATAATTAAAGACAGACTCTGAGAATTAGCAGAGTTTCTCTGACTTCTGTTCTTAGATATTGCTGTTATATCAGATAAGTATATAGAATTATTGGTGTTTCTATTTAAGTACAGTCTTGTCTCAGAATGGGGCAGTACTAACTTAATTTACTTCTGATTGCAGGATGCAGTTGATAGACTATTTTTTTTGTGGTGGCCTTTTTTTCTGAGGTATTTTAATACACTGTTACTGAGAATATAAAATTTAAATGCGCATAGCAGCCAGTGTAGCATATTTCAGTCATGTCTGAAGTTTCATTAACATCACAGAAGTTTTTGGTTTTCTTTTTACGGGTGCCCATGAAATGAAAACAGGTATAAAATTTGTGTCTGGTTTAAAATTTTATAAGTGAAGTTATATTGAACATTAACTAGGTCATTTCCTAATACCATAAACCATAGTGACAGGAGGGGGAAAAAAGAGACTTGAACTGCCTATGCAAAACTAGGGAGATCTATATCAAGTAAGAGGCTTATATACCTTTCAGAGGTAGGCCAGTTGAGAGGGATGCTGAGAAAACACAGATCACTTTTTGCACTCTGCGTCTTTAAGTCTAAGGTCATCCAGAATCATAGTAAGTTTTATATTTATTGCTGAAGTTTGTGAATTTCAGGCTGAGACATCTTGCATGCTAACCCTAGCAGAGACAGTTCTGAAATTCAAATCAGCATAACACCATCCCTGTGCTGCTGTAATCAGGCTAATGAGCCAGCTAAAGCAGGATTAATTTGCCTAGACGTAGTCTAGCAGATTATCCCCATGAAAAAAAAATCCTCATTATTAATACTGCTGCTACATCCTGGATTTGTACTGCTGCTGTTTCGCTGACCTATCCAGTACCTTTCCTCATGTGTTGTCCTAGGAAGACAGTGGCATATGAGCTACTAAAAGTCCAAAGGGTCTCTCCTCATCCAATATAGTTAATTGCTTCTGTGCATAGACATTGCTGTGTTCTCACAAATCAGTGTTTTTCATGTCAGTCTCTTTACAGTGCAGAATGGGAAATGCCTAACAGTGAGGAGTTGTATGCATGCACATATACATGCATGTGCACAAACAGTGCCCACTCAGTTCTATACCTTGGCTGCAGAAGGCAGGGGAATAGAGCTGAGTTTGGCTGGGTGATGAAAAGGGACTGTCCTCGTATCTCATGCTAATCTTGACTGAGTGGGACTTCGTGAATTCCAGAGTTCTGACTATTTCATGGAAGAGGGACTTGCAGAGTTTTGGGCAGGATTAAGGCAGTGGCTCTGAGGTTTACAACAGTTTCGTTATACCCAGGCAAATGCTGACAACTATTTTCTGAACTTTGGTTGCATAAAACTCAGGTGGATGGGAGTTTTTAACACCTGATCCAGGTGTGATGTTTACAAGTTTGTCTGTATTGGAGACCTCCTTAGTATTAGCTAAATACAATGAACGACTGAGTGATTTCCTTCCCTACAGCCAACTTCATTTTCTGGCTGATACTGGCTCAGACCAAACGTGAAGCTGTCACTCATATCTACCTATGCATAGGGTTTTAATAATGGAGAGTGCATGGAACAAGTCAGATTTAGAAATACACACCCATTCTTCAGGAAACTCTCAATTTTCAGGGAGGTTTGAAAGGTAGGCAGATACTATGTTTTAGCTGGTGTATTTTTCAGCAGTGTTGAAGGGAAATAGAGGAAGCTTAGTTCTACTTTAAGCTGATGCTCGTTTGTTACCATTTCTTTAGTATAAGGGGAACCTAGACCACTTTAACAAAAAAATTATAGGTCTACGATTTTGATGTTGTACTTGACCTTAATGTTTAAGATTCAGTGAAAAAAAATCAGAGGGCTTCTAAATGTTAAAACACAGACAGGAATCTGGAGCAGTGTGTCATTTCAGGGTCCTTGGTTATCGAGGTACAGTGTGGGTCTAAAGAAATTTCAAACTAGCCATCTTTTCAGTGTGAATTGAGCAGGTCTTTAGAAGAAGACTCCCTGAACATGAAAATACATTGCACTTCAGCATTTAAAACTCCAGAAAAGAGACAGAAAAGACTAAGCTGAAATCTAAAGCTGGTAAAAGCAAATTTATCTCATTAAAACCCTTTATTTGCTGCCTTCAGAAGATCTGCAAAAGCGTTGAATAGGATTAAGGAAAGGGCATCAAGATGAACAGAGTACAGCCATATCAGCAAGGGGTTTTGCAGATGGCATCTCTCCCTCTTGTGGAAAGCTTTTTATACCTTAAAATTATGTTCAGATAGTTTAACATAAGGTAATAAGAAATGTGGACTCAGGTGGGTGAATATGCAGGAAACCAGTATAGGAGGTCAAGCTCAAAGCAGAGAAGATGATCTTCTGTGTCTGGAAGGATTTTACAAGTAATATGCTCTGCTTTAGAAAAGCATCCTTATTCTAACATTGCTGACTGGTGACATTTGGTGTTTCTTCTTCATCTTTGTAACAGAGGAAAATGTCCATTCAACTGCAGGGCAAAGCTTAAAAGTCTGAATTCTTTATAGGTATAATAATCAAAAAAGAGAACCTCTATTGTTGCAACTTCTTAAAAAAGTAAAGCATTTTGGAGAGCATGGATGTATGATTTCTTCAGTATACACAATATCAATATACTCATCCCGTTCCAACAGTGGTTATCAGTTGAGCAAGGTGAAACACAGTTTCTTTCTGTACTGGAAAACTTTTAAATTGTAATATTTTCCCATTCTGTCAGGAAAGAAACAAATGTTGATAACTTCTAAAGAGCAAAACTAAAGCAGTGTTGAAGAACCTGATTCAAGTCCCTGTCTTAATGTGTTTTCCTATAAAAACACGCTGGTTGATGGCTTATTTTGATATACAACCAGGACATTAGACTGTAAGCTCTCCTGGGCAGAGAATCAGTTTTCATTTATTCTGTAAAGCCCAGGCATACATTTGTGCCAACATCAGTAGCAGCCATTTAAAAGTAGGGGACCCTCAAGGCCCTGCTGGTGCAGGCATGCAGATAGAGATTTTTGGCAAAAGAAGTTAAGCTAAGCTATTTCAATAAATGTGAAATAATCAGGATTTTCGAAGTATACAGCTTGGTATGAAAGAAAGTGCCAATCAGGTAGAAAAGCACAAAAATAAAATCCTAAAAATAAGTTTCTAGATGATATCTTGCAGACCTTTAATGTTCTGTACCCAACTGTCAGAAAAATATTTACAGCATCAAAGTAAGGCCTGCATTTGTTCCTATCTGGTCCCCATAAAGGAACAGTTAATTTCCTTTTCCCCTTTTCTTTTAGTGTCAGTTAGTCACGAGACTCTTAAATACAGCTTGCAACCAAATGTTATTTATGCTTCTTTTCTTAGCTGTATCCAGTAAGTGCTAATTAAGTCTTTTGTAGCATGACTCTGAACTAATTAGGGTTAATTGAGCCTGGTTGTGCATTAGCTACTCTAGCACTTGTCCTGATAATCAGGACTTTTGAGTGCATTGAATATTTTTGTGATTAGCTAGCCTAAATTAATGTTCTGTGCTGTTTTTCTGGCTCTTATGGCCTTTTGTGATAACTCTGATAGTAAACATGAGTATCCCTTTCCTGCTGTCTTATTTCTTGTGGGAAAAATAAATTACTGGTCACTATAGAGGCTTTTTGTCAGGCTGCTTGGTTGCAGTAAGGACTGCGTGAAGTGGTAGATTGAGAGTTTCATAGCTGTTCAGTTGCATGTTGAAAGCTGCAGAGGTGCTAAGCTGCCATAATTTGAGATTAACTAAAAAAATTATTTTTTGTGTATAGCATTGCATAGTGCCACAAGTGTGTGTTGATGAACTACTGCCATAGAAGGAAAAATGTCAGCAACTGGGTGATGATTCATTTGCTGCACTGTAATGATTTTTTTCTAAAACAAATTCTGCCTCCCCCGCCCCTTCTTGCAGGTCCTTCCATCCAGGTTCTTGCTACAATCTGTCTATCCTTAGCTCTGCTGAGATTATTGCCAAATTAGGCACAATAAAGCAGTCAATCAGCTGACAGTTCATCTGCCTTCAGGGTTATCTGTGGTTACTCGCTGACTGACCTGTGAGATTCTAATCAGGCTTTCAAAGGTGCTTTGATTTAATAAAGTAAGGCTGGCATTGGCTCACTCTTGTCTTCAGAAAAGGTGTTGGAGCTGTAACTCTAAGCCACAGACCACCACTTGCCAATTAAGGTCATATAAATGTTGTACGTCTTGAAACAGCTTCACGTCAGCTGTGTCCTGTGGCTAAGCCCGTGTTTTCCTAAGCACATAGTGTTTCCTAAGCACAATACTGCTTTAATACAGAAATGATAATAGAGGAAACAAATGCTTAGGTTCAAATATTTCTCATGCTGTCAGGATTTTGAGATATTTTTTTCTGTCCTGCTAGCACCAGCAGGAGGATTCCTCAGGTGTGTTAGTGAGACCTCAACAGTTACAAATACATTAGATTTCAAACTTCCCACCTCAGAGTGAGAACATGTTGTAGTAGCCCATTAAGCAGCATGCTGTATATGAATATTCATTTTTTTGCTTCTGTTATTTGCATAAATTTAGTGCAAGGCAGGTCTTTTTATTAGTTTTAGCTTTTTTTGATGCAAATGCAGATACCACTGCACACGCTTCCTTGAATTAGAGCAATACCTTTTATTTTTCTCTGCCTTTTTTTCCTCTGTTGGAAGTGAAAATATTTTTTCTTTTCCTTTTGAATGTTAAATCTGGAGCTATATAGTTAGCTAAAAGGATTGTATATGTATTAGATTTTCTGAAACTGTCTCAGCTTAAAGACTTCAGAACTATGGGTTCTGAGCATGATGACTTTTTTTTTTTTTTAAATATACCAGAGCAAAAGTACTGATTTCAAAAGTGTTGTAGTGATCAGAAAATAGTGTAAAGGCAAGTTAGCCACATTTATCCAATTTTTATATGTACATCCATACATATGTGCAATGTAAATACTTCCATATTGATCCACAGACAAAGTAGTTCAGGCAGACAGCTCATTCTTTCATACATGTGTGCTGGTCTGGCTGCATGTGGCTGCGCTTGGTTCTGGCAGGCTGTAAGAGCGTAGAGGTGTGGGGACACGCGAGCCATAAGGGAAGACTGAATGACTTGAGCCAGCTTGGTCTGACAGACAGGGCGCTGGGGTGGGGTGTTGCAAGTTATGTTGAGTCTTCAAATACATAAAAGGCTTCTCATCAAACACAAATTTGGTTTAGAAATGAGGATTAAAATTGTACCTGTAAGGGGGTATTTCCTGGAGGAGCTGCGGCATGTCCAGCAGTGGAGAGCTTTGATAGCCAGGTGAGCAGCACAGATAGAGCTGATTAAACCCCAAGTTAGGTGCTTTAGATCCTTGTGAAAAATGGCTTTTTGAAGTTCCTTTCAGATGTTTGCTTTTCTCATTCTGTAAAAAGTTACTAGATCAGATCAGAGGTCTCTTCCAGCCAATCTCTTGACTCTTGCAACTGCAAGAAGTAGATGGGGATAGGAAGGGTTAGAGGAAATATTTAATGATGCTCTGAGAGATTCTCTTGGCTTCCAGCAATAGGTAGCTGCATCTGAACCTTTGTTTCTAATAACCAGGGGGAATGATAACCTGAAATTGAAAAATAGGAAGTAGATAAAGAGAAGCTAATATGGAGATTTATGATTATAATAAAGCTGATGTCAGGGCTTATTTCATAATGAACACACTATGATTCTGGGAAATGGTGATCCTAGCAGAGAACTGAATTAAATAAATGGATATCCATACTAAATTCCTTTCACAGGGAGAGGTGTTAGAATGTTCTGGCAGTGCTTACTGGATAAATCTTTCTTGTCCCACCCTCCTCCTTTCCCAAAATGCTTTAATAAAATATGAATAATATTAATTGCTCAGTAGAATCCTTCTTGTTTGTATGCATAGGAGTAGTTTTTGCCCTGCTGTCTGGTTCTTTTTACCCGAAAACCCCAACCATACCACAATGTCTTCCTGTCTGAAATGACCAGTGCTCTCCCTGCCCCTCATTTTCCACTAATCATCCTGCTGTTACTGAAATTGCAGTGCAGTGTGAGCAAACTGAAAAGATATTTTAATGCTCACACCTTTACCATGCTCACCCTTTTGTTTCCCCAACTGAAATTAAAAAGAATTTCACTCAGAATTCCACCACTAACTAGGAGGTATTTCTTCACTCATAAGTGATCTTCAGTTGAAATATGCTTTGTAACCTATATGCAAAATGACCATACAAGAATATTCAGCTGCAGCAAGTTGTTTACTGTTCTGATTCAGTCTACAGACTGGAAAATTATTCTGAAAATAATAAATTGACTTTCTAACCTAATAATGCCAGTCAATACTGAAAAGTCTTTGAGAGAGCTACAGCAAAGTGACTACCCCCTGTTCAACCTTGCCCTTTTTTGCAAAGGCTGCCAGTAAGACTGTTTAGTTATAACTTTTTTTTTTTTAAGGTATTAGACATCTCTTTAAATAGTCTGAGATCTACAAATTAATTTCACATAGAGCACAGCACCAATGAAAATAGTATCTCCAGCCAAGGTATAAAGAATTCCATATATTACTGACATAAAGGAACACCATTTGCTGCAAAAGTTTTTCCTTTGGGAAGGAAAGCTTCACAGAATTACTTTAAGGTAAGGACCTGCAGTTTAGCGTGGGGAGACACAGAGAACTTTGGCAAAAGCAGTATCAGAATCAGCTAGTCAAGTAGCAAATTTACTCTGTCTATCCGCCCATGAGGCAAGTAATCTGTGGAGACTATACATATGCATGTGTCTTTGGCTCTGCTTTCCCTGGTTATTTATTTTCCATTCGTATTTGTGGTGGGGGTTATGTTCATGTTGTTAAAATATTAGGCTTTACCTTCCTTTTCTCTCTTGAAAGCATCTAGTATTACGTGTACTCATTGCTGAAGTATTTGTAATATTGAGTAGCAGGAAATTGACTTACCATGGTTGGCAAAGTAGCATATTCTATTGCTGATATTTCAAAACAAAACAAAAACAAAACCCTCAACCAACCAACCAAAAAAACTGAAACTGTTATGCAGAAAGTAATCAAAAGAGAAATTTTAAGTTATTGCAGTGCCTAGGCTGACATTGTTTACTTTGTAATTGAAACAAACAAACCATTTCAGGTATGTTTTGTACGGAAATACTCAGTATCATGTAATTGCTAGACTAAATTGAAGAAATTGCTAATAAAAACTGATGAAAGCAACAGCAGAGAGTCTAGGTTACAAATTAAATCCAGTGACATAAACTGGGGGGAGGGAAGGCGTAGATGATGGATGGACATAGACAGATGGACGGACTGTAATTCCTAGTTATACTTTTGAATGCCAGGTATGCTCTGTTTTGTCCTGACTTGCTGCCAGTAATGGATGAGAAGTAAATGGCTAAATTGTTTATGATACTTTCTGTTTTTGTAAACACACTTGGGGATGGGAGAGAATCTGGGCTTTTGTCCTGCAAGTTAAATACCAAGTTATGGAAACCTCCTGTTACTGAATGTGCCAGTGTGTTAAAGTGCTGCAGTCACTGTACCACTTAGCTAGCCAAAAGGCAGAAGCAGGACCAGTGTTTGGGTTTGGATATTGAACTTTTAACTCAGTCACCATTCACTCCTTTGTGTAGTGCTTTGAGTAGGGATTAATAGCCAGTAGTGTTGTGCTTTAAGATGTGCCATGTCTGAGGTGAAGAAATTAATTTCTTTGACATTTCAGAAGAATAGTTTTTATTATTATGCATCTGCTGTGAGGATCATGCTTTGTAATTAATCTGCATATATACTTCATACATCTGTAAGGTACACTGTTTTTATAAGCCCCCGTGCGGATGGAGAATCTGCAGCAGACAGGATTTACATGAAGCCTGGAGTCTTGAGTACCAGTCTATAATAATGGTCAAAGCTCTCTATCACTTAGAGATATTCTTTTAACCTTTGTAACCCCTTAACCATTTGAATTCACCTGCCCCTATTTCTGATGCTATTTACATGCCTTAAATGCTGTCTGGTACTGTGGCTTGTTACCTGAAGCCTGACATTGCTGCACTCTGTATCAAACAAGAAACAAAGTTGTTTTCTGCAGAAAGCAACGTAATTACCACTTTGGCTGCATCCGGTGTCTAATGAAAAAAAAATCACATAATTACTTTCATTACCATTTTGGACACACTTTGTAAACTTTTCCATTTACAGTTTGTGTGCCTTTACAACAGAGATCAAGGAAAAGGAGTCCACAGACCTAAACGTAATGTAGGTGAGTTTGTCTGCTCTTCCTGGTGTTACTGCATTGAAGGTAATTTGTTCATTAAGTACTGGGAAAAGTATCAAGTAACTGAAGAAACAGCTTGTCTTAAAATGAGTAATGCTGTGTAGTCCTACAAGATTTTTACTGGTTTCATTGCTAGGAAGTAAGTAAATCCAGCCATGTAACAACTATTGATACAAATTAAAGTACCTGACCTTGTATGAAATGAACCAGATATTTCCAGAATGGCATGTCTCTTTTCCTGAAAGTTACAATTGCGTGTTTACCCCACCCTACCAAGTTGGTAAAAGCAATCCTGCAGTGACAGGGAGAGTACTCGTGCATTTTTAGGGGAGGATGAAGCTAAATTTGCTCAGGCTGAAAAGATTATATTATTGTGAAGAAGAGGGGGCAAGTAAAATCTTCTAAATACTTCATTATCTACTGTAGTGGTAAAAAAAAAAAATCACTGCTTGCTGGTGGCTGGTTAACTAGTTAAATTTAGGCAAAAACTAATGCAAACATCTTGGATTGTGCTTGCTTTTTGGTCTTTTGAAAGAAAATGCATTTTCTTTTGGAAGGTGCTGTATATTGGCCCGTTTTACACTAGATCCTTTTGTCTTGGTCAGGTTGAATCTATACTGCTTTGGTCCATGCAGGGAGCCAAGGAAAAGGAAGAGCAAAGAAATGAATAGCGTGTACAAAAGCACACATGATTCCCTGTTGTCCATGCATCACAAGACTATTGGCTCTTTTGAGTTGTTACTGTTCATGCCTTGTGTGGGGTGCCTGAAGCAAAAATGAAATAAGTTTATTAAGGAGCAACAAAGCAGCTGTTGCTGTTGTTGGTGTGCAGCCAATCAATATAATGGGATGCTTTATAAAGTAGGCTTTAGTCCTTATAGCATGTCCAGGATTTTTTTCTTGCTTTAACATCTGCTCAAGGTCAAGAACTATCTTTATTAGAACCAAATATGTGTTAGCGGTTGGAAGCTACCTCTTTTCTAGCAACATTATTTTCATATGTATACAAAATTTAGATAATTGGTTTTCTCAATTACTGGAAAGATAAGGTGTATAGAAGTTGAGAAAATACTTTACACTTCTCTGATACCTTTTACTCCAGTGCCTCAGTGTTTCACAGACCCTGTTTGGTTCAGTCAAAAATGGGCAAATAGCTACTTTACAAAGGGTCCCAGCATAGTGAAAACTCACATTTTGAAAGCAGAATCTGTGCTGTGGGTGCATCCTATTTATGGATGTGAAACTGGAGGTATCCCAGCCTGGATTTTCAGGGAACTTAAGTACTTGTGACTTGTTGCAGAGTTAGTCAGACTGTTAAAAGCAAAAATGAGCTCTCCAATACATTGCATATAATCAGAACTTTTAAAAAAGGCTAAGAGGCTTAAATTTTGTAGTAATGGAGAGCCGTTGCAGCAGAAGGGCATTTCCCCTCTTTGGTTACCCTTTATGACAGTCTTTGACATACTGATCTGAAATCTGCCATGTAAAATCATCTGTGCCTTATGTTTTATGGCAGGAAAGTATGAGGAGCTGTCTAAGTGGTGAGTTCGGATTGTGTTTTGTACCACCAGCTGGTTAGCAAAAGCTCATGCAGGTGACTGGGTGGAAATGCCCTGTTAATTTCATTATTTTACATTCCTTTTCCCTCATCCGACTGTTTTTGATCCACTTCAGTCTGCCTTGCCAATTCTGATCATAAACTTTCTTGAGCTAGACTTCTCTCCAGTCATGCTTATCTGGTTTGCAGCTTTTACATTTTTTAATCCAGAATAAAGGGAAATGCGTGCCTAGGAACTGTTAGAGTAATGAAGAAAACAGAAGTGTGCTCCACACAGAATAGAAACAACTCTGTGACAATCAGGAACCCAATCAGAAAGCTGATTTATATAGAGGTGAAAGGGTATATACAGGAGGCAATCATTGCCTTCGTAGAAAGAATTTAAGCACTGAAGCTATTTAGATTAACTGCTCTGGTTTTCTCCTAAAATACATTCACCATCCTACCCCAGTGGGAGTAACAGAAAATCATTATCAGTTATCGCACAGAGATTTAAATTAAGATTTTTTTTTATAAAACTGAACTTCTAAAACAAAATCCCAGAGAAGTAGAATTAATTGCTGGATCTGCATTGAATCACCAAGAGACATGGTTTTCTTTCTGTGTCGCAGCAGAAAGTGCTTCATCAGTAGGAATTCATGTGGAGTAAAACTAAGCATGTCCCACTTATTGAACACAAGTATGTCCAGGATGTTTAATTATTTTTTGATTAATTCATTTAACGTTAGAGAAGTCAAGGACTGCAGCATATTCAGCACTACACAGTTTGCTGCTTCTGTGTACCTCCAGCTCTTCTTAGTTAAAGGCACCTTGTGGTTTTTACCTGCAGCTGTTCTAAATGAATTACTACTTCTTTTGTAAGCTACCTTCATTACCCTGAGGAAATACACAGGAACACACTGGAACTAAGAAGATTTGCAGAATCTGTGGTTAAGATTTAATATAATATACTCTATGTTTTCAAGGATAAAACATGGCGGGTCAAGAGGGGGTCAGTTAAAACAAGTGTAAGGCATTAGACAAACTGGTAGGAAACCTTTCAGCTAAGCAGTATGCTTAGTATGAGAAATAATACAACAGTATTTTTGTTGGATTTTGTGCATATTTGATGTAAAATTCATATAGATTAAAAACTGGGAAATTGAACTATATGTAATATAATGTGAACTTCAGTGCCTACTATTATATATAAGTTCACTAACAAGATATGAGAATGTCTTCTGGTGATACGGTTTCTTGGTAGCAACAACTTCGTCATGCGGAGATACCGCAAGCAGGTCAAGCCCTTGCTGTGCCTGGTGAAACACAGACACAGGCTTTACATGTGCATAGTCCTAATATCACCCGTCCCTCGGTGTTGTTTCTTCTTGTATGAACTGTTGCATCTCCTTTTGAAATGTACGAGTGATTAAAGGACTGAAGTTCAAGATGTCACTGTTGAGTAACTCTGTTGTTACTGTAACATGGTGGCGGTAATAAAATAATGTGTTAGATCAGTGGTCAGTGAATAAAAGCCCCTGACTTGGGATCACTTGGAGTCTCAAGTAAGTAATACCTGCATGTTGCTAGAAGTCACCTGTAAAGTCAAGTAATTTAAGGACCTGGTGTGGGACAGGCTGGCTTTGTGCTTGCTAAAAGCTATGTTGCAGTCTCATCTTTACTAAAAGCCTTGCTGCTCTTCTTTCTAAAGAATTAGACAAGAAATGAGGAACACGGGCATTGCTTTCTAACGTATTCTCTTCCACTCTAGGATGAAATGGATTGGAAGGGGGCGATGAGAAACCCTTTTGCCAACATCACCTGGTTGTGGTTTTTTTTTCCTGGACTTTATTCTCCAGGGCTTTGAGTGAGCTAGTCCTGTAAGCAATAAGTTCTAGAGTCAGAAAAGCAGATAGAAAATCATCAGCCTAATTAAATACACAGAGTAACTAAGTCAGAGAAGTGTGAATCTGGGAACTGAGCTTGAATCTCCCAGAGCTGCTGAAGTAACATATCATTTATGCTTGCATAACTTGGATCTGCATCTATCATTTACTGCACAAGATAAAAGTGAAAATGTAAAGTTCACTATGTGAGCATCTTCTGCCTTGGAGGAAAACACATTGCAGACTTTATGTTGCATTTGGATCAGCAGCATTAACAAATGGTCAGGTTTCATTAGTGAATAGCCTCAATTTATACAGTTTTCCTTAAAAATGTTCATGTGTAACGTTGGTGTTGTGTGAGTAGTGGCCAAATTGTTATCAGATTGTGTTCCAGAAACCCTGATCACCCGTCAAGCAATTGACATTGCTGGATTGGTGGAGAAAGCTTTGGAATTGTTGGTGTCAGGAAGTTTAATAAGTATTCCTTTGATTCTGTTAATTAGATCAGATGATAAACTGCCAGGGAATGACAGCTTCAATAAATCTATATCAAAAAGGTGTTAGGAGTCACCAGTCTCGGACAAAAGTCTGTTTGTCAGTGAGTGGAAGTCAGGGTTTCCTAATCGTTTGATGCTTTGGCTCTAGTTCTCTCATAGTGTAGTCAATGGCATGATGACGTATGTAGCACAAGTAACTGGTCAGAAAGACTTGCTGACCATTGTGCTTAAAAAACAAGATAGAAGGGGTTAAAGGAATCTCCAGCAAAACTTAATGCAGTTCCTCATCCTGATAACATCATGTATTTTGCAGAAAGTGAAATGAAAATGTTACAATACACTATTACAGAATAATCAGCACCTCTGGGATTAGTGTCCTAATCCCTGTCAGTTTGTAGGTGCTTTTTTGCCTTGCAGCCTGAAGGTTTTACCTGTTGGTTCTGAATCTAATGTGATGCTGTGTTTCTTGTACACACAAATGTGTAGCCCTTCTTTGAGTAATCCTAGCACGAACTCTGTGATGCCTTATGTCCTGAATTACACAGATTGTAATAAATGCATAAATGTTTATTAGTAATCGTTAAATGTCTTTTTAAAACTATGTCCCCCTCTACATGCAAACTGAGGATAAAAATGACTGAACAAGCTTTATTTTGCCAAGTACCACGCCACTTCCTTCATCTCCCTTGCTATGCTTCCCCCGCCCCGCCATCTTCTCTCTGAAATAAGCAATTATAATTTTGTTTTCTCATGCAGAAGGCTTTCAAGGACTTTTGTCACTTGCATGTTGCTTCAGTAGCTCAGCTGAAGGTAGTTCATTATGGTGTCACGCCCAGGGTTTGCTTTAACAGCTATTTTCTTTTCATTGTCGGTTGTACACTATTTGATCTGGAAGATGAACTGCTGTACTGACTCAGACCAGATCAGAGCTCTATGCTGTCTCATATTCTAGCTTCAACTCTGTGTAGAATGTACAACATGTATGTATGTATGTTCCTACCCTAGCACACTCTTCTAGATTCCTCATGTCTTTGATGGACATCAAAGTTTTATATCTAATAGGTATTGATGAATACCTACTAATACCACTGTGTATACAACTGTGCTCTGTTAATGAACCTCTGTATGCTTTTAGCTCCACAGATATGTTGAGTTCTATGGATTTACTTGTAATGTTTGGAAAAATTACTTCAATGCTCTTCAAAGTGAAACAGGAACTGTAGCTTCGAAGTGTTATAGGTCCTGGTAGTGAAGCTTATGACTTTGGGTCCTGAGTCAATGACGTTTCAGGCATATCACGTGGAATTCCTAAAGAATGTGACTTTCTGAAACAAACACTGAATACTCTGAAGCCGAACCTGTCGCTTCAGTGTTAGAACACTGCATCACTTGCTGTGCCACTGAGGTAGAAGCTTGCAGCTTCCACGAGCTCACTTCTGCTAATTAAGTTTCTGCGTAAGAAACTGAGCCTAATTCTTTTCACACTAGCTCAGATTTGCCCAAAGAGGGAACCACCATGGGCTGCCTGGATGGTAACTATTATAACTAGAACAGAGTCTTGCCCAGAGCTGCTTTTTCTTTTCTATGCCTTCTAAGTGCTGGCAAGTGAGACCAATCACACACAGTTCTTTGCTGATTTCTCAGTAGTTTTGTTATGGGGTAGGGGGAAAAAAAGAGTAATTTTGAGTATGAAATACTGAATTCCACTACTGAATTACCCGTTATCCCAGAGACTAGAGTGAAACATATTCTTTCTGCTTCTCCAATTTGGACTGACTCAATCATTAAGAACTTGTTTCTTTTAATTAGCCTCTCTCCTTCATTTCCTCTAAATTAGAATCATTCTCCGCATGCTGGTTTGCATGTATATTCTGGTGTACATTGTAATTGTTTGGGAGCTGTAAGGAACTCTCAGTTTTTACCTACCAAAATACCCCTCAGAAAATAAGGTACAACTGAAGTCTGGCCATCTTTGGTTTTTTTTTTTTCTTCTTGAGTACCACAGGAAAGAAGGTAATAGGCACCTGAATTCATTAACATTAAAGTCCTTGTAAACAAGTAAGGATGTGGTCTGTTCTGAGTCCTTTTGTAAGGGCTGCCAGATTGCTTCCCCACAGAAATGAAAACTGTGACTGGATATAGATAATTACTACAAGAAATTACCAAGCTCAGGATTCTTCTCTGTGGGCCAGTTCCACAGGTTTTGAAATTTATGATTATAATCCTTTACTTTCAGTGGAACTGTCTTCATAGTCGAAACACAGACATGCAACTTTAGGGTTAAATTTGGCTTCAGCCAGAGATATAATTTCCATGTCTGTAAAGGAAATGTGATGTTTCAGATGCTTCTCTGCACTCAAAAACTGATTGAACCTTTTTTCCCCCATTTCCTTGTAATTTTTTATGCCTGTTCATTCCTTACAAGGGAAGTGTAAAATACTAATACAGTGATTTCTTTAATCTTTTTTTTTTTTTTTTTTTGTATCACTTTAATAGCATTTTGTGCTCATGCCTGGCATTTGACAGGGTTGAGTTGTGAAGAATCACTTGTGTTGAAATATTTTGTGGGGAAGCCTGGCTGCTAAGAAGCTGTTGCTCTTATTTCCCGCTCAGACCAGCAGCAAAAAGTCACAGCCATTTCCAGTACCATTGACTTGAAGGAATGTTAATCAGTATTTTCCAAGAGGGTTTTTTGTTATTGTTTATATGTGTTTTCTTTCCTCTCTATGTTGCTGTTGAGAATTCATGGCATCACAGAGCAAAAAATATGGGGGAGAAGATACAGAAGCAGATACTTTGCTTGAAGTAGTGGGTCCCCTGACATTTACAACATACTTGGACTTTAATGTGATTATGTTCAACTAATCTAAACCTAGGGAAACATAGGTCAAGTAATTTCCCCCAGCAATTCCCATACAGAAGTCCTTAGGTTCAAGCATGTGTCCCCTGCATGCGTGTATACTTCTGCATTCCTCGCTATATGTAGTGCTTTGTCACAGGGCACTTGCATTGCCATCTTGGTGGCTGTGTTCAGTCTTTCCACTGAGTCCCCCTGTTCTGGTTGCAAGTTGACTTGCATTTTGGTTTAAAACTGGAGAGAACTGATACCTGTTTTAGAAAGTATTTAAATGTATGGTGCTGAGAATGGAGGCATAAATAAAATATTTATGTGCTAGTATACTGCTTATTAGGCTTAAACTTAAAAAAATATAGAGAAGACTTATGCTAATCTGGGATTGAAATCCACTGTATAAAGATATGGAAATTTTCTAGAATTCACGATACGAACATTCTCTGACACACAATCTCTTACATTCAACAAAATGTTTATTTCCCTGTACTGTACATTTTTTAAAAAAAATTACATTTTTAAATGTACAGTTGCTTGCTTATACCTTACTTTTATATCAAGAAAATAAACCCAAACATGTGCATTATGACCTAAACCAATAATAGCTCAACTGACGGTGTGGGTGAGAAGACGCACTCTGGCTGGCCATATCTCTAGTTCTGCTTTCTGTTGCTTTGCTGGAGTTCACCTTGCTGCTGCTTGCTCCAGTGTGAGAATCTATTCAGAGAAGATTGTGACAAGGACAATATATTACTGACAAACCTTGAGAGAATATTAGAAAACATCATTCCAGCTGTTAGAGTCAATGAGCAAAACTGTGAGTCTTGTCAAGTCCTTTTGCTATTTCACAGCATAAAACTGTCACCTCATTAATCAGAGGAGCATGTTGCCACAGTACTGCAGTGTGAATAGCATTCGTCACTGATCTTGTCAATTTCTTGGAATAAAACTATGATTTGATGATCCCCACCTTATGCATTTGAAATTTACAGTGAAATTTCTGTTTACTGGTGAGGTACTTGGTTAATCAAACTGGTGAGGATTTAAATACGTCTATTAGAAACAATAATTAAAAGGCAGAGAACTGTTACAGAGGAAAAAACCCCTCCATTTAATGCAGAACAGAGAATCTTGGCTGCAGCTGTGAAGCACTACTAGCTTAGCACATGGAAATGCGACTGGGATGTTTTGGAAATGTGATGGGGCAGTGAAGGGATGAGGTTCTGTTTCATTAGGTACATAACCCTGACAGAACTTCCCGAACAAGGATTTGTATTGTATTTCTTGCTTTTGGATTAGTTTTTGGTCTTTCAACCCCAAATTCTTTGTCTGTCCCTCAAGATGAAACAAATCATGTAAGTATTGGGTTGAATTTGGTTCTCGTTAACGTGTTGAAGCCTGGAACAATTTCATCATGGTTAATGAATAAATAAGAGAGGTCTGGTAGTAAAATGTAATATTCAACCAAATTTGGTTCTTGTGTTTTGGAGTAATCTAAATAAAGATGGAGTATATCCAAGACACCCACAAACAGAAATAGTGATAGGGATCCAAATTTCATGGCTTAGCCTAAGCCATGGGACTGATGCATCTCATTTCTCTTCAGTGTTAGGGAAGTGTAAGTCCTACTTAGAAGTTTGTGCATTCTCTGTAGGCCAGGGAGAGGATCTAAATAAATAATAATAAAAGGAGTCAATATGCAGTCACAGGATATGACTACGTGGCAATTCATGGAGTGAGTTGCGCTTGCTCTTCCCTCAATCCGAGCCACTGAAAGCTCTTGTGGTTGTGTTAGCACATCATGAATACACCACGGTCCTCATCAAAACAAACCTGTACTTTCTCAGTGTATGGGAGTATAATCTATCATCTGCCTAAAAACCAGTATAAAGACATAATACAATTGTTCCAAGCACATAGCATGCCATTTATAGAAGTGTTAATAGCCAGTGAAAGAGAGGTGACAAAGTACTGTAGCAATGCTCAATTTATGCCAGTCTCATAGGCGAAGTTTGGAATAGCTCACTGTATAAGCAATAGCTTTTGCAGTGTTGACAGATGACCTCCTCCTAGCTGTGGAGGGAGCTCAGACCTTAGCTGGAGAGGATAGGGAAGCCCATTGTGCCAAAAGTCAATGAAAAAGACGTTTACTGGAGAGTAATCATTCAGATCTGCTCACTTCCAACATAATTACAAAACACCTTCACATTATGAAAAGAGCTGCAAAGCATGTGTTGAGAGGGAACAAGCAGAGTAGAATATAGAGAAGGTAAGCATTCATTCATTCATTCTAATTATACAATAAAGGAAGCCAGAAGGTCAATTTTTAGTCTGGAAAGAAGATTTTTAGGTGGCTGTGAAGTATATTCAGTCTGAAGTTGACAGAGAGGGAAATGAGAAATTACAGAGATGAAGTGAACTGCCCGTATTAGCTCAGCTGCTGAGCTGGTGCTGGTAAGCAGTCCATAGGTGCCAGAGAAAAGATTGAGGAAAGGTGGGTGACATCACCTCAGCTGCTCTGACAAGTAGAATAACTAAAGATCATATGGTATCTGCAACATTGCCTTTTTTTTGGAGTAGGCTGCTAACAATAATCGGGAGATCAATCTGCCTACAAAGCTATTAATTTTATTCTACCTTGGAGACTTCCAGACTCTAGCTTTGTTTCTTCCACAGCTTTTGATCATGTCGTGCTAAAGTAATTCTTTGCCCAGTGCAACAGATGCCTTCATCATGATCCCCTTAAAAAGGAAAGAAGAACTCAAAGTTACACGCGTTTAAACATGTCACTTCTCATAAATGTCATCAGCTCTGTCTGTTGTGTTAAGACATAGTGAAGCCAATAAGTTATTAATAATTTAGCATGCCGTTACAGAAGCAAAGTCATGCTTTGATCAAAAACAGGTCACACAAAAGCGTGGAGTGTTTTGCTCAGTAAGTTAACAGACAAAATTTAGAGACTTGACACTGTAACTGGACTGAAATTGCAGTACACTGGAAGGTTGTTTTCAGAATTCAATGATAAAGGTCAAACACTTGCCATATCAACTCCTTTACAGGGATGTTCATTGCTTGTTCATTGAGGAAAGTGTCTTTAACTCAAGAGGCTGAAATTAAGGATTACTAAATCCTAGAACTGTTTAATCTGAGTTAAGCACTATTAGTGCATGTGCCCACACATCCCTATCCCTTCTTGCAGTTGTATCCTGAGTAATGATTAGACATTCAACTTTGGGAGTGGAGAAAAAGTGGTTGGTTTTAATTTGTGTTTGTGTGCCACCAAGCATAATGGAATCTTGATTTATGACTGAGGATCAGATACGTATAAAACATAGTAAAGAAAATTTCAATTCTAACCCTTGCTGTGTAGGACTCACCAGCCCTTTAAACTTGGTTTATTAGTCTTTGGAAAATTGGTAATAATAATCTTGAACAGCTGATGTGTATTCAGTGTTTGCAAAGTGACTTAGGGTGTTCTGTTGAAAAGTGACGTAAATGAAAAGTATTCTTTCAATAATAAGGCACTGAGTTTGAAGTACTCAATTTTGGAGATGGATTTGAAGCTGAAGCATGAAGTAGTGCAGGAAGATTGTTTACAAAATGCAGAGCAGAGCTAGTAGGACTAAAAACTGCAATGCAGGTGCAATTCTAGGATGCTTGCAAAGCAGGTAATGAGCAAAAAGTTACAGTGCAGCTAGAATTTAGCTTATAACTTATTTCATAAAAAGGGCCTAAATTGCATTTTAGTAAAGGCTCCTATCTAGAAATAGGCAAGAAAATACTTTCTGCAAGTAATGTACAAGTAAAAAAGAGGCATTACATGTTTAGTTGATAAAAACTTTCTGTAAAGTTGCCTTTATTGATTAAAATGAAAGCTGCTTTTCCTTCTGAAAACTCACTTTCATGTTTACATCTTGATGTATAAAAGCCCAATCAGATATCTTTGTCTAGGGTAAAACTACAAAGAATTACTAATTTTGCTGTGGAGAACTGTGTTCTATGGCAGAAGAATATTTCTCTTTGTGTGTAATCTTGAATTACTTTGTAAAGTTCTTTTGCATGGCAAAACTCAGCCATTCCTCAGTAGAGTTTCGTTGCTTGGGTTTTTTTGTCCTGAGAAATCAGAGTGAGCTGAAGTAGCTCTCACAGTTAGTAAGCATCCCAGAGATGCAGGATTGAGTTATGTTCGGAAAATCAATGATCTAAACCAAAGGAATACCCCTTGCAATAAACAGTAAAGGGGTGGTCGGGGGGAAGCTGCAAGGAGGGACAGAGAGGAAAAAAAAAAAAAAAAACCACCAAAAAACCACCACCAAGCAGCCACAAGGGAAAAATAAAGGGCTAAGCAAAAATGATGTGAAGAATGGGTCTGGGTCACATGTTCTATGTTATATTGACAGCTGGATCAGGAGGAATCTTTTTGAGAACAGGATAAAATAAGCACAAAGAAAAAAAATCAATACTTGAGTCACTAGGACCCTCCTACATTATAACAATGAACATAATATGAATAAATGCTCAGTTCTTGCCAAGCAAAAGAAAAATTCTCTGTAAACGTATGTGATAGGGAGTAGAAACCAGTCCAAGCCTGACTGTAGAACTACAAAGTTGTGACACAGTGGAAGCCTGTGCTCTGCTGGAATGAAAAGTTTGTCGAAAGTGGGTCATAAACCCAGCTACATTTAAGTTTCTCTGCTTCCAGGGGTTCCTATACATTATAACTCTATAATTGTATATATAGAATCTCCTCATTCTCATATATGTGGAGTACATATGGATGTAAGGCAGTAGAGAATATTTTATTTAAAATGGGATTCCAAGATCTTCCTAAGGGTTTAATTGCATTTTAATTTCTCTCCCTGTGGAAGCTCCTGAAGGAGAAGGCATGACCATACAGAAGAGCTGCCAGCTTTGAGCAGCAAAGTGACTGCAGCTGATAGAGCGCAGTCCTGGGAGAGGAACATGTAACCATGCGTGTGCACTTGAGGGGGAAGTCTGCAGACTCTGTAAAAGCCTGGCTGCAGGAGGGCTCTGGTTATTTGGTAGAGACTTCTTTCAGGATAGAGATATGGAATAGTCAGTAAATGCTACTTGATATCGGATGTATTAGTTTATAGCTAAGACACATAATATTAGCTCTCTCTATTTTTATTGTTCTGTTAATGAACAGTCTCTGATAGAGATAATGTTTCTGCTTCTGGGCCTTCTGTAATATCAAAGGGTAGGTTTCTAGCTATAATTACATATGCATTAGGCTTTCCTCCTTTCAGCAGATACTATTAGGTTATTCTGATAGAGAGAGACAAAATACAGTATGAGTAGACCAAAAATGTAATTTTGATCACATTTTAATCTAGTGTTTTTAGTTTTGTCAATATTTGTAGGAGATGTCTGAGGCAATGGGGTAGGATAATTGGTGAAGCAAAAGATAGGACAAAGCATTTCCAGGAAGCATCCTAACAGGAATATTAATCTTTCAACCAGAGAGCATTCCTAGTAAGAATGCATAAAGATCTCTGCCTGGTTTTAGCAAATCCTATGGTAAATTTAAAGTCCTGTATTATGAAAGCATTTTCTACTGGTGGAAGATATGCTCTAATCTCTATAAAAGTTCCTTAGCGTTAAAGAGGAAGTATTTTATGGGACCAGACAAGTTGATTGCTCAAAGACTGGTAGTCTGCAGTGCCTAATTAGTCAATCAAGTCAAATTGTACTTAGCAAGCATGACACAATTACATTACAATGGAAATGCAAAGGGAGTTCAGTTTTTATTACCATGCAGAAGGTCAGTGGCTCAGGAGAAATGTGATGGTTTCTTTGGAAAGTACAAGGTAGTAGTTCTTTAGTATTGGCTCCATTAGTTAGCAAAAGGTTTGTTTTGTGAATATCTTTTCTTTCCATTTGTAATTTCTTTAAATAGTGGACTGATGTGTAAGATAATATTCTATTACTGCTCTGTCTACCTAAAAGTGGATAGAACCACTGGCAGAAAGGAGAAGAGCAAACACCTTCTAACCTGTGGCGGTTGTGTGTGCTCTTAGTTATCCAAAGAGTACAGCTTGGGAGTCTCCTTTGTTGAAGATCAAGCAAAGACACCTGCTTTGGTCCCAGTGCCCTGCTCGAACTCTGGTTTGAAAACAATTTATTTCTGGCTTTGTAAATCCCACCTGCATTTTTAGATGGGCAGAGGTTTCTTCTTCCTACACTATTCTGCATATGGCCGTGCCTCTCTGGGATACTGCACCCCAGCACTGGCTGTCTTTCAAGTAGTTGATGTAGCAATGGCTTGCACAGTGTTACACTTACAATTAAAACAGCTTCTGTAAGCTAGTACTGCAGTTTTCCCCCCTCTCTCTCTGTTTCCCAAAGCAGTCTGAGCAAATGGAGAGGAGTGGGGAAGGCAGGCAGCCATAATTTCATAAAAACTTGAAACTTTTAGAAGTAAAGTTATTTTGAAAATCTGTGTTAATTAAGGTCCTGATCAGCTGTAATATGAAGTGTGGAAATCCTGAAGCTAGAGTTTGTATAAAAGGTGAGATCCAGAGAGTTTTCCTTTATATGTGCACTGACATAGTAATATTTGTTGATTTTTATTTTTTTTAACTTCCTCATGTAGAAATGTAGACATTTAGAGGACAATGCAATGACAGTGTAGGGTTTTTCTGCTGTTTGTTTACAGACATTGATACACAGGATCTGTAATTAAACACGCATGCTTTTGAGGATGGAGAAATATATTTACTGATATGTGATGCAAAAATGTTAGAGAAAGAAACCACTACATATATCATCTTCCTCTGTTAGAAAAGGATTTTAGTTTCCCATCTAAATATGGCAGCCTAGTAATAAAACTTAATTTATAAATCATAGTTGGTTTTGTTTTTTTTTTTTTTTTTTGTCTCCGACATAAATGCTTAAATATTTAAAATATTCACCATGCAGGTTTGGTACTCAGAAGAATTAATCAAACTGTCAGGCTGTAGACCAGACACTGCAGAGAATACACAGTGGTGTGTCATGGTTACTTAGCAACTATAGCTGAAGAGGTTAAGGTAGAAAATACTGTCATTTCCCTACGTTTGAGATCTCCTCTTCCCCCCTCCTTTGTATACATATTTTTCCTCCAACAGATAAAGTTGTTTTTTATGTTTTAATGATCTTATGTTATAGCTTTCAAAAGAACCTATTATTTCTGTAGACCCATTTGAATTAAGTGACGAATTCTGATGATTTGAGCATGGCTTGTAACAAGACCAGGAGGTGTTATCCTAGAATGTATGTTAAAAAAATACCCACTGTTGAATGGGAAGCTGTTTAATTTTACTGTAATTTCTTTTTTGTTAAAAATTGAGATTGGTAGGGGTTAAGTGCAGTTTTGACTAAATTGTCATTGAAACAATGTTCTACCATGGTGGCAATGGAAGTGAGAACCGTTTTATACTTATATTATTGGTGGTAATATTTATTGCCCTGATAAGGAAATTGAGTTTGCTTACTAGGAGGAAATAGATGACCTCCTAGAGCTGTGCTCTGCTAGAAGATTTGCCTCTGGCAGTAGGTTAAAAATAATAGCAGTTCTGAAATTTTTATGAAAGCTTCAGGGTAAGTGTTACTTTAACATCAGCAGCTATAACACAAACAAGCCTTAAATACTGCAACTTATGAAATGATAATGAGAAAAGGATCCAGAATTTCTGTTGTGTTTATGAAGGGTGCATGTCTCAATATAGGAGTATGTATGTCCATGTTTATTATACACAATGGGAACCTTTGTGGAAAGAGTAGGATGATTGCCAGGAGCTGAATGTAGGCATTGAGGCCATTCCATATTACTAATCTTTAGCTCTTCAGTTTTGTATTATACAAAATGTTTATTGGACTAGGTCTTAAGAGCCAAAGAAAACTGGGATCCTCCTCCGCTACCTTCTCATTACAGGATGAGGCTGCATAGCCACTGTCACGTGCTAGAAAAGTGTTTCTCACTCTGTGCAGCACTGATTGGGGTACTGAAACAGAATTGTCTGAAACTACCATGCCTTTCTTTTTCTGGCAACACAGTTGGCATTCTAGAGGTCTGAACGTGTTGCAAAATGAGCATCTTTTGTACAGGCATAGGAGAAAGATATCCGACATTGCTTTGATGTGAAGTCTCACAGCTGAGCTGGGAAGAAGTATCCAGGAAGCCTGAACCTCCAGTTCACTATTCTCTGTGGAATGGAAGCTATGGTCAGTTGGAGAGTGGGAAGGTGGTTAGATCATAGGGTTTTTTTGTCTGCTGTTAGTCTTGTGAATGTCAGTGATGAGAAGGGCATTAGTCATTTAATTGTGAATTCAGTGATCTGGACCAGCAGTGCTGTTGAAGCAGTCGTGCTAAGGAGCCAGCTGTTACTGTGTCAGGCACAGAACAGACTGGTATCACTGACCAGTGTTCAAATTCTGCACAGCATTTACTAACATTCTGCTCACTTCTCTACAATTTTGTTAGTGTTTTTCCAGGTCTCATTTTTGCTGTGACGACAATGCTTGAGGAAAAGTGTCTGAATGCTTAGTGCCAGGCACTGTATATCCAGGTCCCACATGAGAAAGAGACAACACAGCATCTTCAGGGCGTAGGCTGAAGCGTTGTCAGTTAGGCTGGTTTTTGAGAGAAGAGAGAGTAGAGAGAGTGAAAATACCCCACTAACCTTTAACGTGAGTCCCAGTCCATTTCTATGTGTACGTCAGGGCTCCCTGTTTCCACATGATGAATGCACCTCGGCATCCAGATGACATGACATGTCACCTTATTGCCTTTATTGAATTTTTACTACTATTTAGGATTTAGGTTCTGAATGTTAGCTTCTCAAAGAAGAGTATTGTAAAATCTTTGCAAATGTCATGTGGGAAACTCATGGCTTCTATAGTAGCACTGAGAGGCAGACAAAAATGAGTGTGTGCAGAAATAAGTTGTCCCGCTGCAATCAATGCAACCACAGAGATGCTTAGAGACGCAGTTAAGTAAACTGTTACAGGTGAATCAGTGAGGAGGTAATTGAGCCCCTTAAGGACATAGGGTCCGATTTTGGTTTCCGGAAATAGTATGAGCAAACAGTGCAATCAATGCGTTCTATTAATATACATTAATTTATCTGCAGTTCTCTTTTCTCTCCCTTTGTCTTGAAAAAGAAATGGGAACAAAGAAAAAGCAGAATTTAAAATAGTTCTGAAATATTTGAGATGTCACCCTTGAAAGTGTGTACATCTTTTCGGTATGGTCTGATTTGATTGCCAGACATATCCATCCAGCCCTCTCAAATACCGAACCTAATGGAAATGGCAGTTATGCTACAGTGACCTTTCTGGGGAAAAGGAATAAGGGGGCGTGTGCTACATTCAGAAACTCCAAGGTATATAGAGGAAATGGCTGTAAATTTTGGGATATTTGGCATTTAAGGGGAATATGAGAACATGTGAGATCTGGATAGCTACATTGTTTGTAGGCTTTTATTTTATGATAATAATTCGCTAAGGTGCCTACAGTGTGCCCAAGCTCTACTTTTAGACATAGATAGCAAGACAGTCCCTAAATACGGCTTTGCTTTATTTATTGTTTGCAGGATTTTTATAACCTAGTGTTACATCTTGTGGTTCCATTGATTTCTTTTTTTTTTTTTTTTTTTTTTTACGGGTTGTGTAATTTAACTGTGTATTGATTCATTGGCTTTCTAGGACTCTACATCTGTTTCTGTAATCACCCAGCTTTGGGGTGGGTATGTGTGAGAGAGATGAGGAATAACTATGAAATCCATGTCTGTTCTTGCCAAGTTTATTCATCAGCTTCTCTTCCACCCCCATCTTTGCTGGTTTATGCATTGCATTTAGTTCTTTTTAAGTAACTAATTATGATGCTTACTTTATTGTTTGCTCTTTCATTGCATCAAACCAGATGAAACTGAACAAGGGTCTGTAAGTTGTGGTAAGGAGCTGTGATCATCTGGTTCATTGTGTTTCTCTTGTGCTAGCCCTTTGAGGAAAGTGTTCTTTTGTGCAGGTATTATGACTGCAGGTGAGAATCCACATACACCCAGAAATTGGGCAAGAAATCCTGAACAGTTGGCTACTGTTGTCATTGTCCATACAGGCAGTTAGCTTGGTTACTGTACAGCCCATGGTGCTGTGCCTTGCCAATACATAATTTTGTTATCTGATGCCTTAAACAGCTAGTCCTCAGCAAGCCCACCCAGAACCCCTCCGGATTCCTCCACCATACAGGAAGCAAATGAAGTTAGCAGATGGACAGTGGGAGGAGGTCTCAGCCCAATCCTGCAAGCTTCACGGTACTTCAGGAACTGACAGTCTTGTGCAATTCATCCATCTCTGAGTATCAAATACAAGTCAGTGAAGCTTTTGGGTCTCTGTCTAAATGCACAGTTACAGGTGTTTTTTTTATAATTTCTTAGCACCTCTAAATGCTTTTTCTTTGTATAACATCCAGTTAGACCACACATTGCCAGAGGCAAGAAAGAAAAGTTTTATCTTAAAACTCCAAACAGAGATTGATGCTAGTAGGCATGGTACTTACTTTGCAATTGTAAAGGACTAGAACTGGTGACCAGGGCACAGGCGTGCGCGGAGCAGCATGTGGCTAATCTGCAGAATAGAGCAGTGGGGGTGCTTTTTATCAACAGGGCAGCAAGACAGGTGCAGCATCCTCCTAGAAGTCTGGGTAAAGCTGATGATTTTGCATGCTTTCCTGCTCATACGAAGAGTGTGCAGAAAACTTTCTCTGACCCTCCTCATTGCTCAGCATTCACTCGCTTCTTAACAGTTTCTAATGTGTGAGGCTGCATATCAACTATGTGGCATACGACGCAAAGGATGTAATGTTTCTCAAGCCGTGTTGTGCTGCTGGTACCTCATTGCACTACTACACTTAGAAGTAGCCTTGCTATGAAAGCGAAGTGTAAAGATGGAGTTTTCTTATTTCCTACCAGTGCAATCTTTGCAGGCTGAAAGAGGCTTACTGGGTTACAACTAAGATTTATTGCTTTGCAGCAGTGAACTCTTAACTGTTAAAAACAAGTATAAAAACATTTGGATGACTTCAGGTCATTTCTAAGAGCAAAATTATTTAATTTTTCAGTGGTGTTCTAGCAATTCACCTTTAAACAAAAAAAAATCAAATCTTAACTTTATGAAAATGATAAAAGAATTAAACTAAATTATGAACTATTTTTAAAGGGTATTAAAGATTTGAGAACAAAAGAGGACATTCTGAAGTGTTTAGTGATTCAGGGTGTAGCCTTGCCCATGTCTTTTGATTCACTGTTTAGTGTGTGTCACTGTGGCTTGACCACAGATCAATTCCGCATCACCCTTCCCTTCCCCCTGCCGCCAGTCAGGTTTTACTCTTGCATGTTATGGCTTGTGGTTATGGGTGATATAGGAAAATGCTGTATATAAAAATGAGAAACTGCTCTTCTGGAAAAAAATATCCATGCTAACTGATTACTTGTGAAAGATGAAACTGGGGCATTCTACAGTCTTCCACTGTGCACTTGAAAATCAAGTCAGAAGGGAGGAGGAAAACCATTTCTAGAGAATGAGTAATCCTTAAAATAATAGGATATTCGACTGGCACAAGGAAACCAGGAACATGGTTGTCATTTCAACACTTGTTGCATAATCATCAGACTGTTTGCTTTCATTTTATGTTTGAGGAAACTTTATTGAATTTCCTAAACTACTTTGGTCTTACTCTTCTCTCCCACCCTTTTCATGTTAGCACAGTTCCGCTACTTTAAAGGGAATAGGAGCCACATATGCTTTCTGAAATGCAACAGCATATGCAAGAGAAAGTAAGTGTTAAAAAGTTTTCCCAAGTGTAGTTTTTGGTAGTCTGTCTGTTGAAATGCCATCTCTTTCAGAAGAGGCAACTTCAGATTAACAAACTGGCCATCGTCTTTCTGTAAGAATATGAATGTTAGCCCATTGTTTGAATTATTATAGCAATTCCTTTAGCCACACTTAATCTAGTGGGCTCAGTCATGTCCCGCCCACCCTTTTATGGTGCAGATAGATACACTAGCACAGCTGTTGTGTGTGGGGCAACATACAATTGTATTACAGCTGTTAGTAGCCAGCAGAATAATGTAGGAGCTTGTATTCTCTTGGATACTATCTAGCCTGTATGATGGAGGATTAATATGTTTTACAAAAGTAAGACTGACTTCAATGAGTTTTAAAATATGCTTTTAACATTAAGCATATATTTTACATGCTTTCTCCACCTGAGGTCTATACAGTTTACGTAGGACAAGGAACTTCATACAGCACTTAACACAATGGTTTGCCCAACCAGTAATATCAATAATACATTGGAATCTCACTGGGTGACCTCATGAAAACAATTAGACAGTGCCATCATTTTAGATAGTATCATCTAAATACCAGTTTAGCATTACCTTTAAGAAATCTGAGTACCTCTCAAAAGTGTTGAAAAAATTTGTAATGCAAATGTCATCTGTTGTCAGCAGCCATTAAGAGAGAATATACTCTGGTGGAGTAATTAAGTGGTGTAAGGACATCATGTTCTAACCCCAAGAAAGAAATTGCATTCCATTGTGGGCCTATTTTTTTCTTATTTATTTCTTGATTTTTCTTAATTAAAAAAAAAAAAGAGTATTGCTTGCACTCAATTTACAAAAGATTATCATGGAATGTTTATATCCTCTGAAGACTTTCTGACAAGAGAAGGGAAAGAAAATCATTGTTTAAGCATTTCCCGACTGTTAAATGGTTTGGAGGTGTTATTATTGATGTGATTTTTATTGGAGCTATTTTCCCAAACAGGTTCTCAGTGGCAGTCCACTGGAGTGCAGTTAATTCATTAGAACAGGAAGAACTTGAGTTTAATGCATTATAGATGAACTGTTCGTATGTAATAAGGTCAACTCATGCAGGGCAAATACTGTCCGGGTTATTAGCATTTATTACAGGATCTTACCAACACATGCTTTTGTTTTACCTGAGTTTGAGACAATTGCTGCCTAGCTATTTACTGACTTTGCTTAAAATCCCTTTACAGAAGCTGTTTAAATATGCAGATGATGCTGTGCGTATAGTTCTTTGCTAAATAAAAGTGTGGGGTCAAGTGTTAGGTTCACAGAGATGTTTGTATTCAAAGATTGATACTATAAAGGCAGTGTTGTTGATGTAGGTGAGCATCTACCTTTTACATCAAGTATTAAGCTTCAAGTTTCCACAGCCTTCGGGTTTTTTTTAAAAAACAGACTGAAATGGAGATGGAAGAGGGATAATGCTGGCATGGGCTTTGATCTCAACTTCCTACGTGACCTTTTTTTGGTGACATTAGTTGGATTCGCACTATCTCCATATTTGCTTCTCCAAGTTGCCTGGTAAAATATGAAAGGTGTTCAGTACTTCATATAGTAATAGTCCTAATAATTTTGTACATACTTCCAAGGAATACCTTTGACCCAATATAGCCATGACCTCAAGTGGTGTAAATTAGCAAAGCTCCTTTTGCTTCAGTGAAGCAGTGCTGATTTAGATAGTCTGACCTGTTAAAATGTACTGTACAGGATGCAATTAGGAGGAGAATTGGATCTCCAGTGCTAGGAATAGTGCCTTCTGTATTGTACTGGGGGAACAATAGGTTTAATTAGCTATTTTGTAAAGGACTTGAAGAAGGTGAAGTGTTAAAGCAATGTTAAAGGTCAGCCTGCTGTTTTCCACATCTAATTCCCTTGGGAGAAGAACCAGAGCAATAGAAAGAGAGGAAGTCTGAAAAGGTAAACTGTGAATAGCAGAAATGATTGTGTTTGGGCTTCTCAGTGCACTGCTTGTATGTGTCTTGTTAAATCTGTAGCCATAGTGTTGAATGGCAAAGATCACTCTTAAATCACATGAATATCTGGGTTGCTTCCAAACCAAGCCTTACAGCTACTGCCATTATGAGTGTCCTGCATCCCTACATTCTTTATTATTTGTATTATTCTATGGACCACATAGTTCAAGCTGTTTCTGAGAACTCCACTTTCCACAGGGAATATATGTAAAGGGTAGTTTAGGGGGATTTTGTCCGTGGTTATTTTTTTTTTCTGGACAGGATAGCAACCAGTTAGTATAATCAACTCACACTCTGGATGTGTAAGAATTATTTCTTTAGTGGCATGGGAATGGCCATATGGCACTATCAAGTCTGGTAGTACTTTTAATGTAATAACCTCTCCAATAGTGGCTACCACTAACAATTATGTTGCAAAGTGATTTTGTGCACTTTTTAATTAAGACCTGCTTGCAGGAAAAATCCTAATCCATTAGAAGTCGATTTATGCCTTGAAGCAAGGTCAGTTTTTCTTTTCTTAAATCAGTGCAAAGGTAGAGTTTTCTCATTGTGTATATGTTAAGTAGCTTGGTTTGGGTTTTTTATCTGTTCAGTAGTATCTGATTAGTGCTTCTTAGCGAATAGCACAGAACATTTCCTAGATTTTGTAAGTTTTCTTTGTTTCTGTTCCACTGATCTCCCTTGCTCTTGAGAGAGCAATGAGGACTGGAAATGCAAGTGTCTGATCTGCCATTTTCTTACATACTTTAACTCAGTGCCTCTTTTATACGTATATTTATACATATAAATAGATACAAAATATGTATAGAAAGGTCCCAGCGTCTACAACTCTTTTTCATTGGTGATCCCAATGTAGTCATCAATTTTCTGATAAGGAGAAATCTCGTGCAGTTTAATAAAAAAGTTGCAAACCTGTAGTCATTCCTGAACTTATAAAAATAACTGAACACCATAGTTGACACCTACAGGTTTGCTCTGTGTCTTTCGTTGCTTAAACCATACTGTGATGAAGGAAACAGAACGCGTTTCTCTTGCTGTGTTTTCCAGTAAGATGTTTTTGCAATTCCTCAGCAGTGCTTTCTGGCCCTTAGAGAGGTCCAGTCATGTATAATGGCTGTAGCAGAGCTAGCTGCTAAACTCACCCTGATATTCCAGACCCTTAGAGACTGCTACTATGCTAGTGAGGCATGGATTAATTCCCTATCAGCTTCTGCTTCCACAATGCTGCCAAGGTAAAAGTCATGTCCAATTACCAGGACTGTGTGAGTACAAAAGCTGAAGAGCAAAAAAATACTTTTAAAAATGGAGCCTTGATAGACTGAAGAAAATTCTGGATGTATATAAACCCAGCCAAAATTCACTTATGATACTACCTTACTTAGAGCTGGTTGGCCCATTTCTCACTATAAAGCCTCTTGTTTTCTTAATGATTTAACAGTAGAAGCTTGGGATTTTTGTCATTCCAGACTTACATTTGATAGGGTATTTGCAAGAGTGTGGCAGATCCATCTATAATAAAATGGGACTACAGATGGGATTTCCTCAAAGTGGAAGAACATGAAACAGGTGACCCAATACTAGCAGTCTGTGCTTGGGAAAAACACACTTTCAGTTGTGAGGCTCAAAATGAAAGTAGTTTTTCAAGTAGTTTCCACCGCAAGGTTTTGTGCCCTGAAAACATGGGGCCAAACAGTCCAGACTTAGCTGGAACAACAGGCAGGTTTGCAGGTCAGGTATGCTAGAATGAAGAGTGGCTGACCAGCACCCATTTATACATTAGGTAGTTGTAATACTCTGTGTGTTTTACAACTGTGAAATACTGCAAGACCCTGAGAAGAGAAGTTGTTGGAAAATGGACAAATTGCTGTCAGTGATCATAGTGCACTCAGTATCAATGCATCAGACTGAGATTCTGATTTTCTGAGTCTGAATTCAGATTTTCCTGCAAAGGTTTGAAGTGTAGGCGTTGCACAGCTAAGCTGTGTGCTATAACAGTTGTTTGGTTGAATGAGTTGAAGGCTAGCAGGGATTATAGTATCACCTAATGTGAATTTCAGTTTGTATGCAAACCATACAAATTTATGCAGTTTACCTGTCGTAAGCCCAGTAAATTGAAAGGGCTAGTGATAAAATTATGGGCACAGAAAAAAATAGAGAATGAAAAATAAGTAAAAGTATTTCAAAAAGGATAAGATCCTTTGAATTGGGCTAATTTCAGTCCTAAGAGAGTAGTATGGGTGTAGAAAGGTGAGCAGGAGTTTATGATTTAAAGTGGCCATTTAAGAAGAGAGCAAAATTTGTTCAACCTCTGAACACTGATTTTTGAGTAAGCATCTATTTGCCTGACAGACCGGAAAATACCCATCTCTGAAGAGTTAACGTTGTATATTCTTCAGGGAGTGCAGTCACAGCTGGTGGGGGCTTTGCTGAAATAAAAAGCCTCTGGCAACTTCCTGCTCTGCAGGCTGCAATGTTCTTCAGAGCAGGGCAGACCTGAAAAAAATGTATGAAAAAGTAGCAGTTGGTTTGCAGAGACAGATAAAGTTGTTGTGCAGAAGAGGAGCTGCTATTTTCTGTCCAGCATCTCCAACTGCTAGTTGTATCATTCATATTCACTACTTCTTACATAATGATATTGTATCCTCTGAAGGTTTTGGGGTTTTTTTCTGCTTAGCTCTCCAAAGTTCACGTTGCTCTTCTGGAAGTTGCATTTAACCTTTAAGAAACAAGCTGAAGTCTCTGTCTGTGACCTTGAAGGACAGGGGAAGAGAGGGTAAGAAATATCACTGTGTCTCACTAAAGACACCTTTAGAAATATCTAACAAGGCATTTAATCTAAAATGGGAGAAAAGGACACTTAATGTAAGTGACAGAATCTGTAGAGGGGCAAAAAAATACCTTGCCACAGTGACTAGAAGTCATATCTAGAGCAACAGATGACAGACACGTGAGTGGGAAAGTAGTGTCCTTTTTGTCACGTGAGTCTGTTCCTGAAAAAGATGCCAGAGAAATGAAGATGTGAGCAATACAGGTATGCGAAAGAATAGAACCCAGTTCACATGGCAAGGTGATTTTTCATAATAGATGTAAAGGTTACCAGTCCTCAAATTTCAGGTGATAAGGCTAAGAGGAAACAGCAGTTTTTTTTCTTGCTTCTTTATTCTTGCCTTTCTTTTTCTGTTGGTCATTCAGTGCACAAGTAGGGAACACTGCATGCAGTTTTGAAACATCTACATCACTGCTGGAGGTGGAATACTGATTGTGATGCAGACCCATTTGTCTGCTGTAATGCAGGAAAGTAATTAGGTCTTTGTGAGACTTTTGAGCCTTCTCGAGTGCTCAGCCTCTGCAGCTGAATAGTAACTCCAAAAGTACTTGGTGGGAGAGAGAACTGGCTATAAATCATCAATCTTCATGACCATTAATCTGATAATAACCTTAAAACAGACTTTATCCATTCTGAGTTGGAGCAGCTGATAACAATTTTTGTCTCTATGTTGTTTAGGAATCAGGAAGTACAGTCCTGATTTTACAGATGGGGAACTGAGGTACAAACAACAGACACTGGGTTTTGTAGTGTCAGAGTGAAAATCTGTAGTAGAGCAGAATGCTATCTTTGGGGTCAAGTAGCTGAGCTCTACCTGTTAAGTCATGCTGTCCAGCCTCCTCTGAAAGCTGTGATCCCCAGTAGCTGGAGGCCCTGTGAGTTCACTCATCCTGTCAAAAGCTACAGTTCTCTCACCAAAATCTTCTTCCTTTCCACCTGTCACATTACCATTTTGCTCAGCTCGGGATGGAGCCAGTGAAATCAGCTTTGTTCAGTCACTAATCTGTTGATGCTCTCATGTTGTATCATCATCCCTCCTCAGGAGGCTACAGTGGGTGGAATCATAGGATAATTTTAGTTGGTAGGGACCTTGGGGGTCAGATGTGGTTAAACAAAAACCCATTGCATTCGTTTTGTACCTTCTGACAGTCATTGCACAGTGGTTTTATTTTTGTGATATCTGCTCCCTACTTCAGTTTCAGCGAGAGTTACCTGCTTCTCTGTCATAAATACACTGCACCTCTTTGTAGATCTATAATTGAGTTAGGAAGGTTACCATAGCAACCACTGCAATTAATTAAAGTACTTGGGCATGGTAAGTTTATAGATGCAGAAAACATTTTCATGTATAAATAGTGCAGCCTGTTTATGCTCGAAGGATTTGCCCCTTCCCTCTTTTTCTCTTCTAATCTCAGCTGAGAAATTGCACTCTTTTTTCTTTTGGGGATTGATAAATCATTATGCTATTCCCCATAAACTGTGTAAATAAATCTTTGCAGTTAATGTCCACTGAAGACCTAACGAACGCTAAGTGAGAAGCATAGTGTTGTACTCTCCATCGGAGCGAGCGTTTTCAGGTCTGTGAGGACAACAAACTGGGCCACTGTCTATAGGTGTCTTCTCTTTCCCTATGGTAACATAACGTAGGCATGCTGCTTATTCTTCTGCCTTACGAGGCCTGCAGTTCCACTGTCAACATGAGCCAGTAGGCAGCCTCTTGTCAGCCTGTTTCCAGCTCTGCCGCCAGCTGCACGTGTGACCTTGGACAAGGCAATGCAATCGCACTGAGTCCCAGCTGGGTGTGCTTCCCGGCAGCATGGAACGAGTGGCAGAGCCAGGAGTCCTTCAATAACAGACTGATTACCTCTAAAGACCAGAAGATGGTGTGTAAGTTCTGCATCTTTATGGGCTGTTGTAAACAACTGGAGGTTTCATTCTGTAAGATTCAAAAGAAAAAGAAAAAGCAGGGGCATTCTAGTAAACAAAGCCTGCTAGTGAGTCCTGTCTCCTGAGCTCTGGCTTTTGAAGGGAGGGATGCTTTTCCTTCTGATTACTTTTTGTCACCTGTAAGCACTGGACAGAATGCGGTGTGTACGCCGTGTGGTAAGTGAGTACTGCAGGAAGCGTGAGCAAGGTGGAGGTGATGATCCCAAGGAGAGTCACTGGTCAGACCTGGGGAGCTGCAGGTTTCATGTGTGAGAAAGAAAGGAAATTGAAACTCCCCAAAATACAAGGCTTTTTTTTAAGAGTTTGTTAAATTGCTGGTTCTTGTACAAAGCTTTTTCTTTATTCTTACTCCTAGATCTATCAACAGAAGAGACGATGATTGGCTTGCTCTGTAGGGTGTTGTTGTTAATAATTATTAATCATTAATCCCCCTTCCCTCCAAAAAAATTTGCATAGCCGCACCGTTTGTGCAGAAGCACCACTGCTGTTCAGTGCAGGATCAGATTCTTTACTGCACAACAACTTACGCTGTTGTAGGTAGTTGGGCAGTTTCAGATGTAAGTCACTGCCTAATGAGAAAGGGGCTTGAGTCTTTTTTTCATTTTCACTCTGCATTACTGTCAAAGTGTAAAAGGTATCAAGCATCAGGGAATTAATTCTCTGCTGCTGTGTTTTTTATGTAAAGGGACATCTGAAATCTAAAGACAGTAGCACCAATAATGGATGTAACATAAGCGTATGACCTTGTCTGTGCAAATACCCTGCTTTTAGATGTTTATTTACTCCACTTTACAAAGGAGGAAAATTATATACAGCAGAACAAGGTATTCCCCCTGTAACTTGCACTCAGAGCTGAAAATAAAATGCGAGTCTTAGTAGTGTCCCTCTCAAACCACTGGCATCAGACTTCAGTTATTTCCCTTTCAATGACAATATTGTTCCTCCTGTTTTTTACTCTGAAAGGCATCGTTGGCTCTGTTGGACTGAGGAGAAACTTTCCTGTGCATGTTATTTGTAGTCTGATATGTGTATTCCTTTGCACTGGCAGCTGAAAGATATTTTGAGAACTTGCCTATACCTTCTTTCTTTGAAGTACTTGGAACAAATCAACATGAGAGGCAAGATGGATAGTAAACAAGATATAGCAGGGAACTGGTCTTATTTCAGTTACCAAGATGAATCTGTACTATCTAGAGGAACCCTATGGGTGAAGGATGGTATAACTGAGAGCCCCATAGAATATTTTAATACAGTAACTTAATCAAATCTGTCTGGTCAGTAGAAATGCCTTTGTCAACTGTTTGCAAAATCAATGGAACAAAGGCAGCATTGCTACTGAAAGGTTGAGCTTTGTGCAGTCAGCATTGAAATTACGTTCAAACACCATCAACTTCCAATTTCTCTCTCTGTTCCTGGAATTTGCTTCATCAGAGTCATTATCAAAGCACAAAGCATAAATAAGCTCCTTAGTAAAATGCTTTCAGAATCTAATGTAACAAATTGTTCTGTATCACATGAACAGATGCTCATTTGCAGACCGAAAGCTTCCCCAATGAGGATGAGAGGTGGTGGCAGCTGCGACTGTAGGTGGAAGGGTGTTAGGGATCCCAGGTGCAGTAGCAAGCGCTGGACAGTCGGGTTGGCCCCACCCAAACGGCACATAAAGATTGTTCATCAGGGTGTGCAGTCTCAAAGCTAGACCCTACAGCAACAATTACGTGAAAACTACCACTGTTGGCAGTAGGAGCCAGTAATAAGCTATCAGTGTTCAGTACTTCATGTAAAGGTTCGAAACACATATGAACATGCAACGCAGGAGCTATTTCCATTGCTTTGCTACTCAGGGATTTATTGTATTGCAAAGAACTGTGTGCAGAACCTAGGTGACATAATGATAGAATGATAGATCTCTTTTAAGTACTGGGACATTTTGTGGTTTTATGATGTAGTAAAACCCTCTCTAGGTATGACAAGCACAGACTGACAAGGGACAGTTTTACCTGTTTCTCATTAAAGGGTAAGTGCCATGTTGGACAAGCATAGTAGAAGAAAAAATAATCTCCAAGAAGACAGAAGAGCTCCAGGAGAAAACGAAAATAAGAGATATATATTAGATAATGGCAGAGGAATAGATTCAAGGTCGTCAAATATCTAATGGAGGGATGATTTCTGAGCGTGTATTGTGTTTCTTCAAATTATTTGTCACTTACTCTTTTATGATGGAATCTTTAGGTATGACTTGAATGAAGTTGTTAGGGTTGTCCCTAATAGTGGCAATTTCTAATTGTCCTATTAGAAATTCCTGAATTAAATCTGCTGCCATATATATGATGTGTTCTTAGTGTAATCTTTTGCATGCCTGTCTGTGCATTTTCATATATTGGAAAAGTGCAGATTTCACTTTCTAAGCACTATTCCATTTCTTCCTATTATTTAGTCATTTTATCATCATGTAGTCAAATGCACTGGGGATTTCTAAATGGTGTGTAAAATGAACATCTGTCCATTGGCAGCATTGGCACATCTGGATCCATTAATTTTTCATTATTTCCTAGTGTTGGAGGTCAAATGTTCGCAATGTGGTAATGTACAAGAGTTTCCACTGGTGGATTTAGTGTCTCTGAAGCAGGTAATTCTGCTTACAAAAGTATTTTAAAAACCCAAGCAAACTGTGAGAGCTTGCTCTAAAGGTTTATTTTTCTAATTATCTTTATTTTTAAAAAATCAAGAATCATGCAGAACCTATCCAGTAGGAACCCATTTATGATTTATAACAGTTTCGGCAAACTGGATTATTTTTAATTGCTATCTCTAGTGTTTCATAGATGGGTATGCTGGGGTTTGCTGTGCCAGTCTTCTCTGCTTCTGTATTTCACCTCCTTCCTGTTTTAAGTAGGGGGAATCACTTGCTTCTTAGTATTAAGTCTAGTTTGGAAGTAGACTAGCAAGGTATAGGTTAAGTATATTAAATATGCAAAGCTAGCGGCCCATAAGGTTAATTCTTTCTTTCTCTTTTTGTCAACTGTGCTCAACAGTTGTTACCTTTATTTGGTAAAAACTGGTAGGTGCCCTGATACCATAAACACAGGGACTTTGTGGAGTTCTCTCAGGTTAGAATTATGTTTGTGTAGTAATGATGATCAATAAACCTTGTAGTTATGCACCTCACTTCTCACTTTCAGTGCTTTGATTTAAGGAGCCTTCCAATATCACAAGAATTAGCACTCATCACAGCAGTCTTTATCATTCCCTGCCATGGCCATGGCGCTATATTACGGAGTTGTTAAAGGGTGGATTGGTCTCTCCTGGTGCACATATGCAAAGAAAATGTCACACAAAGGTCACCCAGCATCAGAGTGCTTCACTAAAATGTATGTTGAATTTCAATGGGGTACCTTGTTGGAAAAAAAAAAATTCAAATAAGGAAGAAAGGAAAAAAAAGTTCATGTTAATTTTCTTGGCATTTGCTGTGTGTTCAGCAGCATTGCCTCAGGCTGGCCTCAGTGTCTGGACTATGAATAGGAAGATAGACTCTGCAAAGCTGAACATATTCCTGGATTGTTTAGTCATTTAACCTAGAAGAAAATACAAGGACAGAGAAGGCAAAACGATAGAAGGGACTCATCTGACTGTAGGACAGTGGGCAGAATTTTTACCTGAATTTAAGGGGGGTGGGGGATAGGATCTCTAAAATACAGGGGAGATCCTTCATGTGTTCATTTCCAGGTGCTACCTCCTTTAGCCTTTTATTTAGCTGGGTCAACTGTGAATTTTCTTTTCTGATTTCCTTATCCCAATTTAAGGCCAAAAGGATTGATCTAGGACTGATTGGGGGCAGGGTTTGTATTTGGGTACTTCATACACAAATCAGGAATGCCTGATTTGGCATTTAAAGCCAGGTCTTTCTTAGTTTCATATGTTAGGTACTGGTGGCATACTGCACTATTTTGACTCGTACTTGTCAAAATGCAAACTTGGTATTTCTGACTGTTATGCATAGGTGCTTTGGGTAACAGCAATGTATGATTATCTGTAAGTCTGCTGTCAGTCCAAGTCCATACTGAAACCAGAGCAAAAATACTTTGCCATCTAGAGGCAGTGTTTCTGGGGGAGGATTTTTACCATATATTGCTAAGAGCCTAGAGATTCAAACAGAGATTTGGTCCCCTACAGCTGTTAATCTAGCACTTGACATCTAATGACAAGCTTGGCCCTGCGTTAGAGAAATGAATTAATACATCTTCTTGGCAACTTCTCTCCTTGCTCTTCTCCATTTCCCCTTTATCCCAACCTCTCTGCCAGATGTCAGCCTAATGCAGCAATAATAGTCCTTGTTGGTGAGACTTGAAGTGATAAATGTTTCAAAGAGCAGAAATGGTGCTCTCCTGTACTTGTGTATAAACAGGAGCACCAAGAAACCCTGTTCTAGGTCCCAAAGATTTTCTTTGTTCCTTGGCATTTGGAATAGTTAAAGAAATAGCTGTCCTGCCTTCTGCCCCACACTTCAGTCCAACTTTTGTTTGCAAGTCTAATGTAATGGGTATTGAGGGTATTTCTTAGTAGCTGTAAGGGGCAGAATTTAGGAAATGAGAGAGCAAATGCACAGCCATTAAGCTTTTGATCTCTGCAAAGGCATGGAAGCAACAGCCATTTGGAAAAATGAGGAGGCTCTGCATTGCCGACTGTGTTCAGGTTTCAGTTTGTGAACAGCAGGAGGAAGTTTGCTTATCACAAATGTTCAGTTCACACCAGACTTGTGTTATTTCTGCTGGGAAATCTAAGAGGTGAACTGAGCCAGTGTTTCCACAGTGTAGCAACGTGATGAGACTAAATGGCAGAACACTTGCACTGTTGAATATTTAAATGGGTGTCAACTACTCATTACTTTAGGAAAGGGGAAAAAAAAAATCCCTCAGTATGTTTTATGTTGCTTTTCCTCATGACTGTGAAACAAGCTAATCAGTGGGCAACATGCAGGAAGCCAGAGCAGAAAGACGATGTGGTCAGGGGCTCTTCTTGGGATTATTTTGCCTGTTAGTCACCAGCTAAAATCTTGTCCAATTGCTGATCTACATAACCTGTCATAGGTGATTTGTGGCTTGTGGTAATTCCTTTTTATGGGAACTGTGTCTTGATACATTTTTCTTTGAACAATCTGGCCGTTTCATTGAAAGTCACTGCAACAAGGCGCTCAGGCAGTCATGAGTCTATTGTCTTGTCTTTGATATGACTTGTGTCCATTTCACCCGGGATCAGGAGTTTAACACATGCCACTTAAGTTATTCCAAATTTCTCAACCATTCCTAGTCCTTGACTGACCTTTCTGAGTTCTCTCAACATGCAGTCTTCTCAAGAGCAGATTAGAAGTGTATTACAGTGTTCTTGTTGTCTTCCATTGAAGATGTAGTCTATGCAGTTGAGCTGAAAGTCATGTCTTTGAGTGAAGTCACTTTCCTATTTGGTAGGAGGGGTAGCGATTTTAATAACCACTGAATGAATTCGTTAAAATAAAAAAGTTAAATAAACTTTACACATTTTAAACTTTACACATTTATAGTCACAAAGGAAAATACAGCTGCCTTTGGAACTATGAGATCTGCTCAACAGTTGCTAGTTGTCTTCTTCATAGGTGGCTTGAGGGTTTCCCGTTTGATTTGTCATGGCATCCATAATATGTTTTACAGTGCCAAGGGTCCTTGCAAATTCAGACCCTAAGTGTGCATGGATGTGCTCAAATGTACTTGCAGGGAGAAGAGAATTCGGGTTTAAACAATAATCTGCAGCCACCTTAAAGACAACAGCACAAATAAGCAGATGCAATTTGTTACTCTTATGCTGCTGACAAGATAACCGTGGAATGCTGTGGGCAAAGACAGCAGTGAGCTTACTTCTGCCAGCTGTTCTGTGCCTTGAGGGAATGCGTTGATTCACTGACTTGACTCAGCTTAAGCCATTTTGCAGTATATATGATTCTTTCCTCAGATCCAGGCACTTAATGACCACATTGGGGGTTATGTTCTTGGTGTTATGCTCATTCTGTAGCATCATACCACTTCCCTATGCAGGGAAATAACTCTGAATCTTCACACACAGCAATACTCTGGGTTTGTTCCATGTGTTCAGCCACCACATGATTTAGAAACTAAGATGAGGGAAGAGCCCTGAGTCAGAGAATGCCGCCAGGCAAATGGGAGATGCTGGAACATGAGGACATGCACATACTACAATTGAAAGGACATTTTTAACTCATGGATAGTTGATGTTTATGCAAGAAGGTATGGGGCTTGATGTCTCGTGTTCTAGGTGCTGGGTTGGTCACACAGAGTAATGTGAATGTAATGTATTCACCTAGATATCAAGATCAACCAGAGGAAAGGTAATAATCTGTAACCTCTGCTGTCAACTTCAGGTTTCTTTATATTAGTACTCCTTTCCTGTCTTCCCTCTGTGATGGTGGAATCACCGTCCCTGGAGGTGTTTAAAAAATGCATAGATGTGGTGCTTAGTGACATGGTTTAAAGATGGACTTAGCAGTCCTGGGTTAACGGTTGGACTTGATGATCTCAAAGGTCTTTTCCAACCTAAATGATTCTATGATCTGTCTACTGCTGGTCCTAGTAGCTGAGCCTGAGTGTGATATGCCTTCTTGAAATTGCCCCAAGTCAGAGGAAAAAGATCTACTTACCTATAGATAGCATTGTAAGGGTTATTTCCTTAGCTAAACTTAGATTTCCTAGTTACAAAGTCCTGTAGTTCCTTAGAGGTTAAGCTCTAACAATAGAGATGATTGACTGCCTGTAGTCTTACTGCAGTGAAGGTACTTATACTCCTCTTAAAAAAAGGGGTGCAGGAGATGGTGTGACTGTGCACAGCCATTCAGGTAATACAGTTTGCTCATGTAATAGAGATGTTGTCTTCAAATAATACTTGTCAGGTTTTTGTCAGTTCTGTTAAAAATACCCTCTTTAACTTCTGAGTAGCCTGTTTTCTAAAGCTCTGCTACTTTTTTCACATCCTCCAAAAGGAAGTAGACTAGTATGCAGTTTAGAAGAATTATTCATATGTGGTTGGGGAGGAAATGTACAGGTAGGCATCTGACTTTGAATCGCTGATATTTTTCAGGATTGTAGTATTGATTGTAGATTGAAATACTTTTCTTTGTGTCTAGCATACTGTTTAAATAATATGCACACTAATTATAGTAAATATGATGGTGTGAACACACTGACATTGTTAAAGTTAATGACCCAAGTCATTACCATTTAACATACCTTTTGAAGTTCACTCAGTTGAATTAATTGCAATATTGGAAAATGCTGAGTGCATTGGTTCCAGAGGTCTTGCAACAGTGTCTTAACTGGGACAGAAATGATGAAACAGCATCTGCTGAGAACCCTGGAATTTGCCAGGAGGTTATCTGATTCTTTTTTTCCTGTACCTTTTGTAGTTTGCAACTACATTATGTAATTAAGAGACTTTTCTAAAAACGGTGAAACATAAGATACTGTGTATTTGTTCTTCCATAAAGTTAGTGGGTTTTTTGTTCGTGGATTTATTTTTTCTTTTTCTAGAGAAGCATACGTGCTTCCCCCCCCTGAAATTTGCGCTGTTTTATTTTTGTTTTGAAAAGGGATGGGACTCAGGAGAAGGGAGTTCTGTTGCTAGTTGTAACAGGTACTTAGCGCATGATCTTTGGCAAATAATTTCAAAATATCTTCCTGTTTGAGATCACTGTCTGTAAAGACATATGTAGTAACTAGCTGTCTAAAATATGTAAATGACCGTTGGTATGACCTACTCTGGGCAACTCTGGATGCCTTGTATCATTTAAAGTATTTATCTCAGAAGCTCACCTGTGATGCTCCTGTTTTGCAGAGCTAAGGAAAGGCCGTGTAACTTGCTTAGGAGTTAATAAAACAACCATGAGACAAGAGGGAGCAAGGACATGAAAATAGATTATCCAGGTCTCAAATTAGCACTCTGTTGGATCATTCATCTGGTAGCCCTACTTTCCAGGTTAGCAAAGTTCAATTAACTAATATTTGTGATGTGCTTATGATAGGGTGTAATAGAAGTTCAGAGATAAGAAATGTACTTACTGTGCCAGCAGACAGTGAACTATTTATGTGCTAATAAACTGTGCCCAGAATCCACAAGAAGCCCCCACAGGAATTTAATTAATGTGTTCTGTGGAAATTCCACCAAAGAGACAAAGGGTACTTCAAGTCTTCAATCTAAGAAGAAAAAGGCGAGAAAAGGCCCTAGTGCAATTAACGATAATAGCCTGCCCACACACACATGCACACCCAAGCCCCCTCCCCCCCAAAAAATAATACTTGTCCGAAATGTCTTGCTGTGATGCTCAGCTTTCAGGTTCAGTAATCAGAGGATCAGCTTCCTCTACAGGAAGACTGAAGACTTGGAGTGCAACTCAGATTTATCTTCATGGTGCAATCTTCCTCCCTGAGATGAGCTACATGTTAAACAATGCTGGGCTGTGCAATTTATTTATATTCTCTCAGTGAAATCAGAACTTCATTATAATCAGGACTTTCAAGCATCAATTTGCTTCTCATCATAAAAGCTTGGGGTTTCACAGTTCCTCTGGAAATGAAATTTTATGCATGAGTAATTGAGAGGTGGAAAGTGCCTCTGTTTGTTTATCCGCTTGAAAGGAAACTTCTGGTCCAGGTTGGAAAGTTACAGTGTGTCATGTAAAACAAACAAACGAGCAGTGTGGTCTGTCTGCATTGGCCTGAGTTTCAGAATGCCGGAGCTGACAGGTTCAGTACAGGATCTATCTAGCTTAACCCTCTCCCCAAATCTGGGGGGGATTATTGATGAAATTAGTGCATGCAATCAATATGTTGAATATAGTTTTATTTCTTGCACAAGGGGCCTGTAGTAATGTAAACATTGTTCTTTGAAAGGACCAGCTATGCAATCTTAAATGAGAAACAACTGATCTTTAAAAAAAAAAAACAAGTGGAACACAGGCTGGGTGAGATATAAGATGGAAAAAAGGCAACTATAGAAAAATAGTGTGGAAAGATTTTGATTGGAATTAGAGCAGAAGCAAAATTACTTGCCCACAATTTTTCATCTGATGTATGAATTTTTCTACTTGCTGACAAGGAAGCACCTGTGATCCAGGTGTGAGGCACCTGGAAGATCTTTCCCCTAGTTCTTCAGCATCCTAGCTTCAATTGGGTGTTGACACTCAACTCTTTTCAAAGGTGAAAGTGGGCAGAAAATTCTCACCCCTGCTGTCTTTAGTTCCTGCAGGTGAGCACACTGGCATACAAAGTTTCCCAAATGGCTGTCAAGCCATCTGGCATATCTGTAGTAGATAAGACTGAGTACAAGGACAGGTCTGCATTTTGACAGAATTGCATTAAAGTATGACTCTAAGTAAATAAAAGGCATTTAAACTGGTAATGATGTCCCTGTCTTCCTCTGACCCCACTTAACAACGAAGGATCACAAGTAATTGATCATTTGGATTTAGGGTCTTGATAACATTTTTATGTAAATTAGCAATTGCCCCTACAATGATGAAATATGATGTCTAGGAACAGAGTAATATCAAATTAATTTGCAGTTTGTATATCCTCCTTGGATGTGGCACACAAATTATAAATACGACAGTAAATGCCCTTAGTGAAGCTCTTAGTTGTGTTTACTGATATGAAATATAAAGAGGGATCAGTTGGTGGTCATAAATATGCCCCAAGAGATTGAAAATATACCCAAAATAAGACAGTTAAGTAAATACGTTGCTGAGGCTTGTCCTTGAGGTATGTGGATATTCTTAGGATGATAGCAGAGGTTTTCTTGGGAGAGGAAAATGTCCTGGAGAAATAGAGCCAAGATGTTATCAAGATATTATTGATGTGAAGAAATCAGGCAGACCTTTGCTGTTGTAGTGCTTTTGATCAGCTAAATGATTTGTTATTTATGTAGCTTCACCTGTATGCAGAGTGCAATTTGGAAGACAGAACCCTGGGTCTGAGACGCTTACAGATTTGAGAGCCTCCTCTTGGCTTTTGTTTTCCTTCCTTTTCCTTTTTTTTTTTTTTTCATATTTTCTCTCTGCAGTAAATTTACCTCTGGAAATAATTTCACACATGCTGCCTTGGTCAAGTTGCAGCTACTTAAAGTGCTGAAATACATGAGGCACCAGATAAGAACAGAAACAGTTGTTAGAAGTCAGATCTTAAAGAGGATCTACCTGTACTGCTTTCAGTTTCTAATCTTGTGCCTCTGGCTGATTTGAGGGCAGAGATGCAGTTTTCCAGCAGTATGGTTAACTGAGGTATCTGGATGACACAGCAGGCAGCAGCTGATTACTCAGCCAAATCTCCTGGGTGCCCAAACATCTAACTGGTTGCTGTTCAATTTTCCAAACCAAATTTTGACAAGAGGCCTCCAAAGCACTTAACCTGCCTGATTTAATGTAAAGTCCATTAAAGACCTCAGTTTGGTCCTGAACGTGGAAATTAATGTATTTAAACTCTGTTGATTGCCTTTAATTTCTACAGTGATGTATTACTTTAAGGCAGCAGTGTATCTCTTTTCCTTGAGGAGACTATGTTTCAGTAGCCTGTAATATTAACAATTAATGCTCAGATTTCTAGGATGGGTTTACTCTAATTTTAATAAAAGGCCTCGAAGGAAGGGTCAGTGAACTGTAAGAAATCAATCTTTCATAACCAGTCATTGGTTCTCATTGAAATATTTATGAATGATAAAGCTATCTTGACAAGGCAAAGTTCAGCACAGAGGCCACTTGTGACAACATGACAAGGTTTCATAACAGACAATGTGTATAATTAAAGCAAGAACGTAGAATGAAAGCAGAAGGAGATGTGTCTGTTTCATTACATAAGTCTTCAAGGAGTAGTAATCTGATGTGACTGCTTATTGCAAGAGGCTGTTCTTGAGTTAAGTCTAATAAAGGCTTCCCAGAGAACATAACTATGAGAATAAAGTGAATAAAAACTATTCATTTAAACTTCTCTAGTGTTTCTTAGCTTGATGGATGAGCAGAAAAGTTCTGAAGTAATAAATGTATTTAACCTAATTTAAGCTTTGCATGACAGGAGGGATCTATAGTTATTCTTTTATATATATGACATGAGGTACAGTAATGTCTTGGCTTGTTAAACTTTGTGGTGTAGGAAGATGTTCCCACTTCCAGAAGAAAGTTCCTCAAGTCTCTCACGTGTTCTGTAGCTGAACTGGGATTAGAAATAATGTATTTTGAGTCCCAGTTCCTGTGAATTTTCTTCACATTGCTTTTACAGATTGTCCAGCTGTGTAAATGTGCATAATGGGGTAGGCCAACAATTCTTCCCATTCCAGCCCACAATCACTTGAGCTGCGAAGCATGACATTAAATGTATTTTGTCCTGTAAAAAGAAAGAAAAATAGGGTTAATAGCTTTAAAATCTCCTCTCAATTTAAAAATATTTATTCATCTACTGAGTTCCACAGACTACATACAAACCGTATAAGGTTTTCAGCTTAAACACTGGAAAATGTTTGCATGGCAAGTAACTACATAAGTCAGCTACACATAACCACTTACTGGAAAAACCAGTATGATTCTGTAGTACAATTACTGTACCTTGAGCTTCCTGAAAATCTCTTTTCTTGTTTGACATTTTACACAGGGTTCTCTTCCTTTTCCTATGAAATTCTGCTCATTTTAGTCTGAGACGTTAGACTGTCGGAGTACCCATCTCTCAGCTCTAGAATTTTCCCTGCTTGCACTCGAAGCAGGAGTTAACAGGTCTGGCTGACATCAGGGTGTCACTCCTGGAGGTCAGGGAAAGAAGGAACATTTGAGAAAGGCCTGCTGTATATCTGTACATTAGAGTTGCCTCGGTTGTGATCTTAAGGAGCCATTGCCAGCAGATAGATGGCCAGAGTGTTTGCGTTGCCTACCACAACTATTTTGGTGCATTAACTTTCATTTGTGATGGGATTTTACATCTGGTTTAACATTTAATTTATAGGTAAAATTCCTGGGAAAGTGCTTGTCATTTTAACAAAATGCAATCTCATGCCTTTGTTGACTTACTCAGTAGATGTATGTCTTGAAGTAAGAGGTGTTTTTTTCTTATTTATTAGGCAATTGAGTGAGAACAGTACTATGAATATACTTTAGTGTTTAGATATTACTATGTCTGTTATAACGAAGGGCATCAACAGTGTAACTCAGATATTTAAGGGTATATGTCAGGGAAGACAGAGATAACTGACAAGATTAGGTAATATATAAAGGCAAGTTCCAACCCTATGTTTTGTCTTTAGGTTCACATCTCTTCCACAAGGCAGGGTACTGATTTATTTTGTAACTTAATTCAGGTGTTGCTGCAGCTTTTTGCTTTCTGTTTTCCTAGTTCAATCCTGTCTTTTAACCGCAAGGAAGTCCCTCCTCTGCTTTCTCGGCTCCCTCCCCTCTACACATCTTCACCTGCTCAGACGTTCCCTGCCGCCCTGTTGCTCGCCCTGTTTTCTCCCATGCAGTACTGCACCCAGCTAAATTGATTGCACCGCTCTTACAAGCATTGTGGGAAGTATGGCTTTGATCCAGCTATAAACTATTGTATTATTGATTAGAGTAATTGTCTTAGCAACTAAAAAACTTCACTTAAGTGAGCTTGCTTATCGTGTAGTGTTTTCATTCCAGCATTTCCAAGATTCATCTGTTCATCATGAGTTAGTGATACACGTTCCTTTTACTTATTTATTTTACCACTGAGTTTATGCAAAACTAGCATTTCCAGAGCAGTTTTTACATTACAAAAGCGATGTGTGATTACACTTTGAATTTTTTAAGTTTCCCCCTACTTTTTCTCCTTCCTTCATTCCCTTTTGATAATATGCTCTCAGGGCCAGAAGATACCACCTCATCTTGCTTTCAGGGACTGTTGCAAGCCATTAAGTTGCAATGGCTTCACAGGTTACCACTTGCAAGCTGGCTGACAGTAATGAAGCACAGTCATATGTTCCATGAATTAGAAATGTAAGGTGAAAACATATTAGTATAAAGTACCAGAAAAGTGCTTCTACTGTTCATTTTGAGTGGACTCATGTGGTGCTTTGAGGGTCACTGTTCAATAAGGCTTCTTGGAGAAGTTGTTTGGTTGGTATAGTGTGTATTTTGTAGAGCTAGAAGGCAGAAACTGTTTTTGCACTCCCTGCCACAGTACGTTTCAGTTCATATTAGTAGGATTTTTAAATCCTTACTAGTAGATGGACTCTCCTGGTTTTCCTGTGTCACAAACATGAGGCAGCCAGTGTTTGCAGCTGCTTTGCAGTGGTACAAAACCTGAAAGGGTGTTAGGTCTATGGAACAGAACCTCATATTTAAGCTTTGGATTTCTGGTTGCTATATGATAGGTGAAGACATAATGATAAATGTTTGTCAGTAGGCAGAAGTGCATATCTTCAATTGCAAGATCTTACCGCTTATTAGTTACTTGAATGACATAATCCACAAAGGCTGTTGAAATCAATGCATAAAGGAGGGATGGAAACAGCTAACTAAAGTGCATTATAAAACAGTCTACATCACAACAGGAATACATTAATTCAGAGTAAAATTAGCAACCTTCTGCTAACAGAATAATGACTATTTGTAAAGGTTTATCATATTGGGGAAAAAAAAAAGAATAAAGAAAGGAGAAGCCCTAGTTGTGTTTGTTAATTCACAACATCACTACTACTGTAAGAAAAACGAAATCTGAACAAAGCAGTATTCTGCCTTGTATTCTTAGAAACTAACACAACTGCTGGTTATCCATTGCTGTTATTTCAGCAGCTCCCATCTTAATTACAATGAGAAACACAGAGAACAAAAGAGTCATTTCAGATTAGACAAAACTATCGCTTCGCTAAGGTTCTTAACATTAGTTCTTTGTGGGGCTTGTTTTGTTCTTTTCTGTCCTTCTTGCCTTCATGTGAGGGTAAATATACTGCTAGGGATGTCAGTACTCAGCAGTACCTTACATCTGACCTAGCTTCACAGGGTCATAATGTAGCAACAAAGGTTTCTCCAAATCTGAAGTATTATTTTAGTCTAACTCACATGATTACCCACTTCATCTTCTTATTTAATGGTGGTATGTAGTTGTAATGCAGAGTTTATCTATGAAGTATTTATCTCATTGTTTTAAAAAAGGCAGTTGTTTTCATTTTCCGACAACTCAGCGTGTGTCTCTTAATCTCTGTCTAGTATTCTGTCCTTACTGTAATATTTAACATAATGACCTGAAGAACAACGAAATGCTACCATCCTGGCAAAAAATAACAACAATATTTTGTCTTTTGATGATAGCAAAATGGTAATCACAATCCCTGGTTTAGCCAGTTGCAGATAGCGTCATGTGGTAATGCTGTACAAATGACGAAATAAGCATCTGTATGTTCCCTGTCCATTTCCAGAGCCGTGTGCCTGCCTAATGCACTTGCCATTGCCATGCCCCAAGGCGTGATGAAACGGACCTGGGTCTGAATGCTGCCCGCTTCTGCCAGCTAATGCAACAAGACAGTATCTCTCAACACTAAGCAAGAAAGAACCATTGCAGAAAATTCCTGACACACCATCTTACAACTTAGAAATGAGTCGGTTGGGTTGTTCTGTCTTTCATTCCGCTTGTCTGCAGGAACTGTGTTCCTTACTTCTCCAGATAGACGCTGCCATAATCCTCATACTACTGGGCTGCGTGCCAGTACATTTTTAAAGTGTATTGCTCCTGACTTGTGTGTTCATCTTACTTGTAACATGATTGATTTCAGTCATTGGGCCAGAAATGCCCTTCCAAATTGTCACGCTTAAGGGCACCACTCAGGGAAAATACAGGCACAAATCATCCCCAAAATAAAAAGGTCAACTAGTATTGAATTAGTTCATTTACAGAACTCTGTGGAATTAGCAATGTACTCTTAAATGGCTTCTTGATTGAGGACTTTTGCCTCATTAATCCTAAAGAACCTATGAACACTGTTAAAGTCTAATAAAATAATGAATGAGACTTCAGAGACCATGGACACATACTGTACTACAGAAGGCAACAGGCTACTCGTAATACTGAAATGCACAAATAACAGCGGAGTGTCTGTAAAAGCAGCAAGCCCTTTCTATAATGAGAATGTCCCCTACTTTTGCCGTGAAAAAGGCTCAGAGGCTCAAGTCGATAAGTTACCTCCAAATGTCCACAGCCTGGAGTTCTGCTAGTGTAATCCAGACAGTTGCGAGAGACAGCGGTAGTAGAAATAGGGTGTGTTAGTGCAGACATGGCCATGCGCAACTTTGGGACCAGTCTGACCAATGCAAGACAAGGTAGACATGCCCACAGATTTCTTCTGAGAGAAAATTAGTAGGATACAATATACTTTCTCCCAGTGACTCCCTCCTCCTGCCACTAATGCAGTCATTTCTCATCTAGTTTTCTTGTGGCTTCTTATGTTTGCCTCAGTGGCTGGATCTTTAGCTAAATCATGGTCTTCTGACATTCGCGATGAGCTATTTTAGTCTTCTCTTTGTCTCTCGTTTTCCTTTCTTTCTTTCTTTCCCTTAATTAAGAAGACCTGTTTTCAGTTTTGATCTTATTTATCAGAAGTCTGTCCTTGCTGTCTGTGTACTGTATCATTTGACCTCTCTCACTGGAAAAAGGACTCCAGGTAAACCTACTGGATTGTCGAAGTGTTGGCCAGTTTAGAACTGCTGCCAGCTGAATATCGCAGTATTACTTGATTTCTTCATGTTGTTTATTAACATCTTCCTCCTCTCCCCTTCCCCCAACTCCCCTTACCTTCCTCACCTTTTTCAAAGAAGAAAGAGATCTGTCTTGGATGTCTAGATATCACCAGTTCCGTCGAATGCTGCACCTACCTTTGCACATAAACCAGCAAATTAACTGTGCAATGTTATTACTCTAATCTTTGTCTTTCCTCACCGTCTTCTGCTGTTTGTGTGTGCATCTGACCTAGAGCTGCATGTGTAAATTAGACTGTAAACTCTTCAGCTCTGGGAGCAGGGCTTTTTTTTTTTAAAACTGCTCTGTAAAATACCTCAGAAAATTTCTGGTGCCGTTATGAATAATAATGAGGATAATGAGGCAATTTCCCTTGTTAGTGATAAAAAAACCCCTGAAAGTATTGGGAAGGATGGAGGGAGTTATTAGCATCCTCTTGCAACTTATCCACAGTCAGCAGGAGCATTCACTTGACTTGTCAAGTAGTCAAGGAAGGGCACTGTCTTACTCCATTTGTTTCCTGCCTCCCACATTTCTGTGGCATCAACACAGCTGAGTGGATTGCTTCTCTATATATCTTCACCGGTACCCACCCACCCCCCACCCCCACCCCCCTTTTTTTTTTATTAATGTCAAAAGACATTTTCAGCCCTGCAGGGGACAGACAGCATTACCGTCTGGTCTCATGTTGAGTTATTAATTTAACCAAAAATTTCAATTTCAGATAGCCTGAGGTTAGTCTTCTGCATTGGCAGCCCCTCATCATTCCAATAGTGTCCCTAGTAATAACCTTTGCCTGCCTCATTACCTTTTTGCATGCATAATAGCACCATGTACTGTGGGATTAAAATAAGCATGGATAAAAATGGTGCATGGTTGTCTAGGATATTTTATAATGGTTTCTTCACCTGTTCAGAAAAATGACAGTCTGTTCAGCATGTAACGTATTCTTCAAGGAGTATCGGAGGGGGGGAAACACACTTTCAAAAGACCAACATCCTTTTTTTTTTTTTTTTTTTTTTGTACACATCTATAATCTCTGTAAACTGTATTGCAGGGTTTTAATGAGGCTGCTATTTGCAAAGATCTTTCTCCAAGTGTATTAGATGGCAAAGAGTATTAAAAAGAACAAGTAATTAGTGAAGGACAAAATGCAAGGAAAAAACTCACAGCACCTTTTCTGCAGTCAAAGTTTAATTGAATTTGTATGCAGCAAAACTGTTAAGTTCTTTTTCCCCATAAATGTTAAGTACAGAGGTTTCACCACTCTTATTACATCCCCATAAATAAGTTTGATCATAACGCATCCTTTAAAGAACAACTGTTGCTTCCTCAAAACGTTTGTAAATCAAGCCGAAGCTTAATGTACTTTTTCTTCCCTTGAATTTTATTATTACTGGTACTTTCATAAAACCAGGATCTCTGTGTCTTGTTTCCTACTCAGTCCCAGTTCTCTGAATCTGACACTTTTGTAGGTGGCTGTGATAAGCAGAAGATAGTGATAATGAGTAGTAAATAATTGCTAGATGTGGGCAAGCTTCTGAGAAGCAAACCCAAATGTTTCCAGGTAATGAGAGGGAAAATATATCTCTGTATGTGAAATGGGAATGAAGAAATTGAGGGTCCTACCTCCAAAAGTGTTCATCACCCAGAAATGGTATGACATTTCTGAAAAGACCTCAGCTTCTAATTAGCACCTTTAAAAAGTCAGATTTTTTCAAAAGACACGTGTGTCCTAGCAGGAGTGATGATAACGGTTCATATATTTTTCAGATATGTCTGTTTCACGGGCGAAGACTTGGACGCTGTGCTTTTGGAAGGGGCGTAGCATGTACCTCGTGGGGTGTTAGGGAAAGCTGTATTTTCATATGGGGGGGAAGAGCAAATGTGGTTTTAAGGTATGTTTGTATCTTTCCAGTTGTGATTTGCTTTAGGAGCTGCACGTAGCTTTGAGGATGCAAAAGGAAAAATAAAGGGAGTTACAGCACTCCAGTTCTGACTGCTTTAACGAGAAGAATATTTGTGTGGGGAAGGGAATGCTGGGGGAAAAGTGTAAAATGGCTTTTGTTCTTATTTGGTTTTAAGGGAGTGTGACCACTCTGGATGCATCAACAGCAAATAGAAAAGTCTGAGCATCTGCAGTTCTTGAAAGAAGTTTTCTTTGGGGGAAAAGATAAAATCAGAGCAGAAGGACAATGCCTGACTGGTCAAGGAAACAGAGATAACAGGAGGAGGGAACTAATGGTATGACTGTGAGGATGAAAATGCCATGTTTTGTAGTGGGCTTCTCTTTCTTGGATATCCCTGTGTATGTTAGGGAAATATTATAGTCTTATATATGGAAGATAAGGAAAGGCAGTGCAAGGAAGCAGACTATTCCAAGAATCATAGATTTGAGAATTGATTTGATGTTCATATTCCCAGGTCTGTAACTTCAGTATAAAACCATCCTTCTCCTCCCTCTATGGGAGTTGCATAGGTCATGTAATGTATATCCATCTTTATGTGCTGTTATACAGAATCATGATTTTTCCATTCATATTTTATTTAAGTGATCATTCTCTTTTTAGTTCATTACAAAAGCATGATGTAAAATGACATTTTCATTTTTACTCCTCCTTTCAGTAATGGATGTCCTCACTTTTCTAGCAACAGACCCCAATCTTTATGCAAATATTATTCAGAAACAATAAAACCAATAGTGAAGACAGAAGAAGCAACAGCCCTGAAATATGCACAAAGGAGAAATGTGTCTAAGTAGAATGATGTAGATTTTCAAATGTTATCTTCAACTCATTCACATATTACAGAAGCTGAAGTAGTTTCCTTGGTTTTAGAGAGTAGTTCTTCAGTGTCAATGGATGTCAGAGTTGAGCAGCATAGGCTATCGTCTACCTGTCTGTAGCAAAAGTATCGAGCAGTTTGAACTGCTTTTGCCAGCAGTGTGTTGGATCTCCTCCTTTTCAGTTTAAGGAGAAGAGCAACTGCTTTGGTCCTTCTTGCAGACTATAATAAAGAAGAGAGAATCGTGTATCTGCTGAGTCATTTCATATGGCTTAATCTTTAGAAAGTCATATGACTGCAGTCAAAAACAAATGAAAATATGAGGACAAGGTACTGGGGCACAGGAGTCATCTTAGACTCATTCTGCCTTAACTTTTCTAAATTACTTTTTTTGTGGTTTTGTCTGGGAGTGTGCATGCAAGTGTCATGTCTACGTACAATGTAAATGCCAGCTGCTGAAATAGAGGTTATAATGCACCAGAATTGGGGAGGGGCGGGAAGGGAGCTGAGCAACACTGCACAGAGCAAGCACACAGAGGACTTTGGATAAACATGACAACTGCAGACAGCAGAGGAAGCTGAAGAGCTGGCAGGAAAGGTAGTGATGAACAATAACAGATTTGCCTGTCTGTGCCTAGGAATTTCTGTGCATCTGTCTTCAGTTCTTCAGCTTCCTTTCCACTCTGGCTGAGAATTTTTAACTCCAGTCTTGCAGCCTCCAGTACTGGTGCATGGAAGTCTTTGAGGGGTCTGTATTATTGAGTTGAAACTGAGAGAAAGGAGAAATCCACTTAAGTATCTTTATTTTTCTTTTTTTATTTTTATTTCACCCTGGTGTTGATTTAGGTATCTGCATCGAAAATTTGTCGTAACCCAAAGATCAGTAGTCTGTACTCAGCACTTTAAAGTGGACGCACATCATATTTTATAGAAATACTTGGTTCCACTATATTCATTACATTCAAAACTAAACTAATTGCAAAGACTCAGTTTTCTTACTGTTTTGGAGTATGGTTTTAGTTCTTGAAATCACCAGAGGCAGCCTGGTGACATAGGAAATAATGGTTTTAATGCTACTGAAGATACTTCTGCTGTTGTGACGGTAGAGGTGCTCCCAGCCCTGCTGCTTTCACTGGTTTGCTGGAAAGTGTTGAATAATCAAATAGGTCATTTCTGCTCAATTGCTGTAATTTATTGTCCCACTGAATTCAGATTTTCTGAATGTTAATGAAAAAAATACCTACCACACCAGCTCATGACATTCTATTTTATGACCTTATTAAATCTTACACTTTCTTATCATGCAGTGACAATTATGGAGTATAGGACAGAACTCCTTCTCTGCATCAGCCGCGGCATGTACACTTTCTCTTGTCACCAGTACAGGCTGAATGATTTAGATCAAATGAGCAGTCTTGAGAGATATTTTTACACTCTTGACAGGATTATATAACAAGAGAAAGGCCATTAATAAATACAAAGGAATAAGCAGAAGGGAGAAGGCAGGTGAAGAATGGGGAAGTAAATCTTTAGATCTGTCACTTCATAATAAAATAACCTTCATGTTAAGATTTAATGAGCTGGTTATCCCACTAAAAAGGGAGGAAAATACTGTCATCCTGCATATCCCTGGGATTTTTGGCACAAGACGTATCTGCTTACCAAGGCAAGACTGGAGGGGCTGGTGTGTGTGCATGCACATACATAGCCAGTGTAGTCTCTTTCCTTATTAGTGTGATATTTCTGCCTCTAAAATCAACCCAGTACAGACCTGTCTGTCTCTGCAGGCAGAACAAAACTTACCCTCTCTCTACAGTGGTACAGTGAGACTAAAAGACTTCAGTAAATGACAGTGTTTTATTTTTACATACTCCTAGAAAGTCAGCATTACTTTTTTCCATCAGGAGAATTTCTTAGCTCTTGTGTTGATTTCAGTAGTTACTTTTCACCTACTCTTCTCATTAATTCTGTAGAAAAATTATCCTTGTAGCAGGCATGATCAAGAACTAAGAGCCCTCATTCACAGTGAAGTATGCTTTACTACTAGACGATTCAAAACAAAACACTTTTAGTATTTCTGATATAAGGAACCAAATTTTTTAAAGGGCCTGCTTTAAAGCTTATTTTGAACTGTAGATTCATCAGAAGGCATTTTCGAAGAGCTGAATGATTTCTTCATATGTAAAAGAGCCATGCTAATAATGTGCTTTGTCTATTATAATACGTAACTCACTGCCACAGTATAAAGGCACTTGTCAGGTGGTCCTATCTTATAAATGCAACCACAAAACACTGTCTTAGCCATATTGGGTTTTTCAGCCTCCTTACCCCGCTAAGGAAAATAGTACATAGTTTTTATGGTATGCCTGGCATAGCAGTGTCGGTAAATAATAAAGATCATCAGTGCTCTGAAGAGTGAAAATAGTAAGAGAGAATTTATTTTTTTTTTTGCCTTTTGGAGAGTGGAGGAGTTAGAAGTATTGCTGTGTTCAGTTCAGAGTGAGAAATCGGAGGACCCCAAAATCCGGTAACTGACATCACACACAAAACGTAGCACAGAATTAGACCCAGCTGTCCTGAGTTCGGCTTGAGTAATTAGTGCTGTTTCTCGCTTACTCTCTCTTTTCCAGTAGGTTTTACTACCTTAAGCAAGGTCATTCTACTTTTCTAGGCTAGCAGTATAATACCATTCCACCAGGGAATTAAACATTAAACAGTATGGCACTTTGCAGCCACCAGTGAAGTATTGTGTTCAGTAAAGATATCTTTCAGCAATTCTCCATTAAAGAAAACAGCAGAGAATGCAGCAGTTCAAAGCGCTCAAGATGTGCCATCCGATCGGCCCTCTAGGTCCCTCCTCTTTGATCTGTAAGATATTACATGGTGTGCTTTGAAGTGAGGTGGGGAGACCGTAGAGAAGGAGTGCTGTTTTCTTTGTATTATCAATCACATATTTTGAAATCAAGGACAGGAGTCAAACAACTTATTGTAGCAGAGTTCATGCTTCACTGTGTAGTACTTTTTCCTTGGAGAGGACAGAGTATCTTGATCAAACGCTAACCAATACGTTGAATATTTCCAGCACAGATTTTGGTGTCAGAGTAGGATTTGCCAATGTGATAGTGGCGGGGCCGCATCTTTTACAAAGCCTATCTGATTTCTCTAACACTTGTGAGAGGTTCTCCCACACTGGAAAACCAAAATGAAGTTACTTCAGGGCAGATAGTTTTGATGCCACGTTAAGTGTGAAGTTTATTGTAACAATTCCTAGTCCACAGATCTTTTCTTTAGAGGTGAAGCACAGTGACAGGACCTTACAGCCCTCTGACAGCTCTCGGTTTTCTAGGAGGGTAGTGCTTCCAAGTGCATCATGAAAGTTTTAATTGAAATGGGTATAGTAATATATCTGTAGTCTGTAGTAATATTTTCTTTCCTTGTTGAGTGAAGACAACCATGGGAAAAGTAGGATGTCAAATTGCTGGGTAATTGCAATGTCAAACATTGGTAATCTCTGCAAAATGTAGCAACGCATCAGTGATTTGGCTTGCTTTAGGGTTGGTTCGTTGGTTTTTTTACTAACGACGCTTTCTGTAGGACTGTAGGCACTGACCGTTACTTAAGATTTGAATCTGCTAGTGGCTGCTGTTATTTAGTAAATAAAGCTGACAGGGGAAGAAGCAAACAAAAACAAAATAAGGGAAAATAGCCTTGAAGCTGTGGTAAATATTGGAATTCTAACTACATGAAATCAAACCAGTATCTCACAAGTAGAAGATGGGAAAAAAAATGCAAAACAGCACAAACCTCCTTAGCAGAGGACAGATTGGGATTTATTCAGTTTAGTTTAAATTAGTCTGTGGTGTTTGTAACCAGGAGTAGTTCTCTCCAGTGTTGCCTCCTGTCACAACAGAAGGGTTTGAGGATTTGAGTAAGCAACCAAATGGCCGTAAAACAAAACAAAAAATAAACACATGCAGGGAGAGAATCCATTTCTCTCCTTATCTTTTCTCTGTCTACCAACCAAAGCCATCCTTCCTACCACGTATTCTGTATTAGCTGCATTAACAGCTGTTGAGAACATACTGTGACAAAATCTTTTGGGTTCTACAGCAGGGCCCTGGGGAAATTTGATGTCACTAAACAAGTCTGTGACCTGTTCAAGTGACCAGCCATGACTGTACTGTGAAGGCAGCTCATGGCTTCATTATTCCTCACAGATTCTGTAATTATTCTGTCTAAATTCTGTGTAGACAGAACAGGACTGAAAATTAGACAATGGTATGCATTGTACATTGAACTGAAGCATATTAGCACTCTTTAGATGAGCTATCATACATTAAATAACCATATGCTTATTTTACTAGATATTGCTTCACAAAAAGCAAAAATAGTTTGTAGGAGGATGTTAAGGAAATAATGTAATTTTGCAATTACATCAAACTTCATAATGCTACAATAGTTGAGTTGCGGGTGTTTTTGGACTGGACAGCTAATTTCTTTTTTGACTTTGAAGGTGTCATTTAAGTGGTGTCACTTGTTCAATTATTGTTGGTATATTTAAGCTTGAAGTAGAATAACAGTCTTTTGAAGTGATACTTTGTTAAAAATCCAATCTTTGGGAATTGTTTGAAAATTGAATCCATTTTACATAATGATTTCTGATACGCTTAACAATAGGTGAGTTTTGGTCCTTCCTTTGTGTTGAAAATAGTGCCTTAGTTTTTTGCATTTTCAGGATGGCTCCCCTTCCTGTAATGCCTTCCACACTTTTGTCAGTAGCAGAAACGTGGGCGTTAGGCTGGTAAAACAGCAGTGACTCCCCGGTTTGTGACTGGCACTCTCTGCGGGAGGAAGGAGCGTGTGTTCGTTGTGCTTCTCTTGGTGAATGCGGTTGGAAGGAGGCAGCAGGGTGAGGCAGTAGTGCTTGGGGGGGCGACAGCTGCTTTGTGGAGAAGCGGTTCTTACAAGACCAGGTTTTAGACCAACCCAGTAGTTTTGCTAGATCCTGTGATCTTCTGTAGGTGGAAATGCTGCCTGAATCTCATCTGTTAAGTAGTTTCAGAAGACAGAAACTTTTGTGTGTACAGTGGCTATGTAAATTCCTCTCCTCTTCTTGGTCTTCCCCATCTGAACTTGAGAATGACACGTTTTTGACCAAGTGTCCTCAGAGCACATCTCTCTGCAGTGCATTATAAAATGTGTTCTAAGCCAGACTATTTGATTTCAGAGACCAAAATTACTTTACTAATCACAATAGATGGGACCCTTGCTGTATTAAATAACATTTATTAGTCGTTTGCATTACAGTTTAGGTCTCCACCTTCTTTCAGTTTTAGGTTTTATCTTCTTCCAGCAGCGTCACCCAGCTTTTACTATCTTCAGAGACAGATCAGTGCTTTATTATAGTTGAGTTTGTGAGCTGACATTCTACCTGTGTTCAAAACAGGTATCTACGAACAGCACATGCTTTAATAAGCCTTAATTCTTCAAAAATCCCTAAGTATGTACAAGATGAGGGGAATTGAGAGTAATTATTATTTTAATTGCATCAATAAAGATTACTTCCTGATGCTGGCAGGGGGAAGATACTGATTCTAAGAGAGAGTTAGGTAGCTGACTGTTTAAAAGCAAATGAATTAGTCTCAGTATAGTAACAGTAATACCGAGGTTCTTTGCTAATCTCAGAGTTCATCAAAAAACTATGGCAGAGGAGGAAAGACGCTGGGGGGCAGGGGAGTACTTGGAGTCACACTGTGTTCTAAGTAGTCATTTGCACTAATGCAAAGGTGTGGGGTTTTTTAAGATCAGAGCTGTACTAGGCTCAGTGCTCCGTTGTGCTTTGTGTTCTTGCCCTCTACAGACAAGATGGATAAAATGGAGGAGGAGAAGGTGAGCAGAGAGAAGCTGAGTAGAGTTGGGAACAGAAGCTGTGGTGGAACACCAGTAGTCTCCAATCACTTCAGTAACAGCTGTGTTATAGGTGTGCTTAGCTGTGCTATAAATTAAGGGTAAAATAAATAAGGCGTGTGTGTGTTTTTCAGGACTAAGGAAGGGGGAGCAGTTGTTTAATTTTAGCCACACCTTTTCCCGAATTCTTCAGTGGCCATGCGTCATGACTTCATTGTCACGTTAGTTACAGTATAGGGCTGTATACTTGGAAGCAATGTGGATTAAAAATGGTGAAACCTGCATTCCAGTTGTTAGGGTTTTGGTATTTGTGTGTGTCAGAAGACACATGGTGAGGAGGTTTTTGTTCAAGTGTACTTTTTTAAGAATTAAGGCTTATTAAAACTTGCTGTTCGTAGATACCTGTTTTGATGCCAGTTTGGCTAGAAAAAGTTGGCCCTTCAGTGTATGGTCAGATGACTGTGTAATACCAGATGAGGATGGTAGGAGGGGAGCTGGGGCTTTTTACAAAGTGATAATCTGGTTCTCGAATAATCAAACCTTGTGAAGGAAGGAAACCAATTTAATTTGCCCATCAAGAACAAAGGAGCCATATCTTATTATAGCAATTTTATAATCGGAGTAAAAAAGCAAATTCCTTTTATGAATGCAAGATGCCTTTGTATTTTTGAGTACTGCCTCCATTTCTGATGTACCTGAGTGCAGCAGGGCATTAGATGTGGACTGGGGACTATGGATGTGTGAGGGAATGTGGCATGTAAATAACGAGAATGCCACCCTGCTGCTGCGTTCAATGGAGACCATAATTCTGTTTCAAAATACTCTGACAGCAGCCTCTACTTGCAGTATAATTTCTAAGTGGCTGTTCATTAAGTCACAATGCAGTGAACTTCTAACAATAACATACGTTATGTCTCTGCAAACATAATTAATCATGAATAATTTTACAATGAATGTCAAAGGCAGTTAACATGATAGTCCTATTTATTATAAAGGGTGGCCATTACATTATATGGTGTATGGTATCTGGGATGATAACAACTTAAATGCATGTAATAAAATGTTTGAAGGATGTCTTGATTTATAACATCTTGTCCTAGCATCCCTTGCTATGTATATATTAATCATACATTTTATAACATCTCACTTAAGGTGAGTGCCATATCCAGATTCTCATTTTGTCATGCTAACATATTTGTAGTTGATGCTTAGTTGTATGTGTTAATGTGACAGAGTGGTAACCAGCGTAGATCAAATCCATCCAGAAAAGGGCTATGTACTACGTCTAGCAGAAAGTTAGGGTTTTGTCCCACCTTTTAATCTTTATGTAAAGATACCATGTCTGGCTAGGATGGCTATGGTAGGGGGTGTAAGGGGGAAAGTGTCACTGTACCTCAGACAGCGAAGCAAGGCTGACAAGTAGCTAAATTATAAAAACAAACCCAAACCCCCATGGTGTTGCACTGGCTTGAGCCAAGGGGCCGTTGTTCCCTGTGGCTTCTGCCAACACTGGTGATGTCTGTGCATGTGAAGATAAGCACGGATGATACTTATATTCACTTGCCACCTCCCTTGTCAGTTTGCGATGTATTGGTGATAGCTACTTAGAGGCTTTCTGATTGCTCTGTTTGCTGACAGGGTATTTCTATAAAGTGGGATCTAAGGTTATGGGCACATCTGTATGGGGAGGATTAATCAAGACGATGAGTTCTTATTTGGTGCGTCTCAGTAAAGGGTATGACAAATCAATGGAACGGAACTCATAGCTTTGTTGCCAGTGATCCAGGATTCAAGCTACAACCACTTATTGAATGTAGCAATGGAGTTATCTGCATTTCAGAGGGAATTGCCAGTGTATATACATACACAGAGAGGGTCTGTATCTTCCATCTTGCAAAAAGCAGAATAATATACATTGCTTTTGCAGTGTGAAGGACAAAGATGTCCTCGTCCTGGAGTATTGTACATCTGTTCAGACAAATAAGGCGTTTTAGTGAAATACCTTTAATCACATTTTAGGTGGAATGTACTTGGCCTTCTTTGGGGTGTAGTTCAGACTAGTATGAGAAGGCAGGATGATGTTCTTGAATTGTTTCAGTGTTGTCAGTAAACTTCACTTCTGGTCCTATTCCCGTAGCTGTTGCGGGTTTTCTGGGAAAAGGTGTCCAGTACATAGTTCTCCAGCATAAACTCCCATACAGCGCTCACTGTAAAACCAGTGAGGCATCCCAAAGCACTCATTTCAGAACATCTTGTTTTATCACAGAAATTAATGTGCCACTCATACAGTAATCTAAGATGTCAGTAAAAGACTCTTTATTCATAAATAACTGATATGCAGTAGTTTACGTCTGTACATTTATCTTCAAAAGGCTATAGCCATACAGTTTTTGCAAACTCTACATAAAACATCCAAACTGTCCATTATTACTTTTTCAGTACAATATAACACAGCTGTTTGGCATTACCAAATATATATATGTATATATATTTATATATGTACATGTGCTGAAAAAAGAAGCCAGTGCAGCCTTTTCCAAGGAGTCTTTCCCAAGTATTTTACTGTACAACATTCAGAATTTACATTGATAGAACAAGGCACAGAAAGTGTGGTATGAAGCCAAGGCCATGCTTTTTATTTAATGTTCTTCTGTCTCTCTTCCCTACTCCTTCAGCTTCATACTAAAGAAAGCATTCAAACCTCTGCTCTTTTTTCAGTTCTAAACACACTGAAACCATGGGGAGGGAAGAATGCTCAGTCAAATGAGCAAGAACCAACATTTTCAGAACCTATTCATTGCGAAAATAAAGGAGCAGAAGAGAAAATAGGTCTCTCTAGAGGGATACTTGTAGTTTTCTCTTTTTTAAAAAATAATCATTTATTTCGTATTTGATTATGTTGAAGTTCCCCCTCCCCTTTTCACCAAGAGGCTGGTCAAAAGTTTTGAAAGTTGAAAATGCGATGGAAATCTTCAAGTTAGCTCCAGTCCTGTGTAACACTGTTTAAGTCTCACCAGACTGACCAGCATCACATTTTACTGCATCCGAATTAACAAAAGGTGTACACTTAATGTTTTTGTACCCATGTATAAACAGAGATCAGCAGAGTCACAGTGGGCATGAATTTGATTATGAGACGGGAGGAGGCAGCAACATCTCCCAAGTCACAAATTCAATGAAGTCAGTTTGCTGTTCCCAAATATATATCAGAAGCATGTATATGCCACATCCCCAATGAGGCGCATATATATATATATATCTGTGTGTGCGTACTGCTTACTGATGCATCAGGGAACTTTGTGAGGTTCAGTAATGGTATCTGGGTTCTAGACTGAAAGTGGAAAGAATGCAGAAGTCTACAGCTTAATTTAAAAAAAAATATTCCTCCCTCCCTCTCCAACTTCAGTGCATGAATGGGGAAAACTGAAGGAGTTGCTTGAAAAGATATCATCACCATAAGGTTAATATTCCAAATCTCAGTATGGGAAATACTAGGTCTTACTTTTTTTTTTTTAAGCTGCAAAAACAAAGCTTCAGTCAGTTCTAAGTGAGTATTTGTTAGGAAACATTCTTGTTTTCTGTAGCAAATACACTTGCTGTTAGATCTGTCTTCCCCCTCCTGCTGTATCAGAAAAAAACTTGAACCAGGCTTGGTGCAGAACACCCTTAACTTCATGTTGTGCTACACATTTCCTTTTGGGATTAGACAATAAGATTTATATACAGAGACCAAATAACACAGGGGTTTAACATCTTCTTAAATCTGCAGAAGTACATTCTTAACCAAGGTTATCACACCAGGGGCAGACAAACTAAGTAGCTGCTGACAAAACCACGGCTCTACAGTAGGTGAGTGTCTAATCTCATTAGATTACAGTACACTACATTACAGATCAGGGATGGGTCATCTAATCTCCCTATCCCTTAGCTAAATTTTCACAAGTGACTTCAGCTCTAGTTACCCTGTGACAGCAAGGCAAGGAGGCTACCCATTGAATCCTGGCTCACCTGGATTCCCTTGTAAAGCACAAACCAGTTATTCAATACAACTGAACAGCTTATTTAAAAGCAGCTTTTGCAATAGCTTGAAAATTACAATACACCCCTACCCACCCAAGCCCCAGACAAGAAACACTAGTAGAATCTGTACTATTCACCTCTAATACAAAAAATATAGTGGCAAATTCCTAGACATTTATTTTATTTTTGGACAGAACAGTGAACATGGACACCGACAGATTTTTCTTTTACTTGCGGCAATGAGTAGAACATCTGTTCCATTTTCTGCATTGCGGACACTGTTACTATCAAATGATTTCATAAGTGATTCTTTAATCTTAGAGTGATTTATTTATTTTTGTCCATGTTGGAAAGGAGATTTTTGCTACCATTTATGCTAGTATTGGCAATGAGAGAAAAGAGCTAGACTTTACTAGAAAATGATTAATGATCTTTTGCCAGCATACTGAGTTTTATTTGTTGCTTACAGGTATTGTGTGTTATATACCTAGTATTTTAAGTTACTGTCTTTGCTCAGGAATCCTTTATGTTTTAAGTAATTTTAACTAGACAATCATTATATAGTAAAGAAAGGATGTATGTGCCATTTTATGTGCTGCTGCGGAAGAACCGCTAGCCTCTTCTGAGGCAGGAATAGTATCAAGGGAGTAGTTTTACCAAAGCATGTACCACAAACGAACAACCGATAGAAAACATTCTTCAGCAGGTTTAACATGAAAAAGGTTCTCAGTGAATAATGTTAAGTAGCTCTACCACTGTGTAACAAGTGGGAGAACTTCCTAGGTATAATTCAAATCAGTAAAAGAAAGGATAGATAAATCTTCACATCATTCACAGTTGTTATGGACTTGGAAATAATTTCCAGTTTTCCACTCAATTACCATACAAGAAATAATGCAGCCCTTTGCTTAAATCTATGTTTTACAGGCAGAAACAGACTGGAGGAAAAAAAAAAAAAAATTCAAACCATGAACAGAAGTCCACAGCAGTTGCTCACTTGTTGTAGCTGCACTGTATACATAAACTATATTTTTTGTAGTGGAAAATATTATCTGGAATTGATCAGTTGCTGCATATTTTAAAACTCTCATATAGCACTATCTTTCAAGTGGAAAAAAAAAGAATAGACCTTTAGTATGATGTTAATACCATGGAGTCCTATGACAAGATCCCTGTTCTAGTGATTTATGCTGAATAAGCTTCTCTCTTAACCTACTGAAAGCAAGCTGTGCCCAGGCCCATAGAGGAGGAGACCAGCTGTTGCCAGAGATAAAAATAATAACAAAAATAATTCCCTATATTTTAAGAAAATTGTGTCAATATCTTTTCATCTATTACAAAAAGCCCAATAAAATTTTTGTGGGAGTACACCTTGGGTTTATGGGACTTGCACTGGTAAATGAAGTTTGAATTTAAATCTACAGAGCAGGGTTCCTTTCCTTGTGGCTTAAAGGATTTTAATGTAAACTAGTAAGACTGCAAAAGCAGTGTTGTAAAAACTGTAAATTAGCTTTACGATGCTGCAGTCTGGCAGAGCTGTGAAGCACACCATTTTGGTGACAAAATTGTAAGTCATTTTTAAAACACAACTATTAGTCTTAAATGACTCACAGCACAGAAAATATCTGGGAAAGTGCTTAGGAAAGATGAAAATATACTAGAGCAGATTCTTTGGTGATGTAAAATCAAAATGGCTATCTCACCGTATCAGACTCGGGGCAGCGAGATGGAATCTTAAGTGTGTAACATTACATTTGTCTTTCTTTTATTTCCTAGTTTGTGAAGAGATTTTAAAAATTTATTTTCGAAAGTCATAATTTATAAAAGAGAGGAAAAGAATAGATTTTTAATTTCTGGCCTCTAATCCTGCTTCAGATGCTCCAACATCTGTGTTTTGGATCAAATAATAAATAAATGTACAGAAATTTCCAAAAAATAGATGTTAAAAATGTGCTTCTGGAATTTTAAGATCGCTAATAATGTTCAATATATCTGTTTATATAGCATTTGCATACAAATTGTAAATTATCATTCTGAGAGAATACTGTCTTGCAAACCATACCTACAGCGTGCCTGTGGGGGAGCTGGCAAAAGTCAACTGCTTTCTTCTGTAGAAAATAGGAAGCAAACATTTAACATCTTTTACTTGTATTGTTTAGCTGTTTGTTAATATTAACAAAGTCTGTGTGGCTGCCTCATTTGTATGGTAGCAGATGCATTTACCTAAAAACTATTTTAATTTCTCCAACTCTAAAACCAGGACTGTGCATAAAAAGGGGAGGAGAACTGGCATGAGCCTCTGTAAGTAGAAGTGCCAAGTACTATTAATATCCTCCCATGATGCTAATGCAAAACAACAGAAAGGGAGCATCTGAAAACAGGCATGGCTGTACCAGGCACAGCAGGTAATCAACAGGTGCAGTGGGCGGGAAGGGAAAAGAAGAAAACCTGTAGCCTATTTTTCCACTCAAAAGTCTAACTTAATTTCTTATTGTCCAGCTTCTGCCTACCAATATTCATCACTATCATGGAGAAAAAATTATTTCCTTTTTATGATTTTTTTCTTAATGATTTTTGACATCATCTCTGTCATCTCAGTCTTTTTTCAGCTACACATTTTTTCCTCACAGGTTTTATTTTCTGGCTGTTCAGTATGTATCAGCTTGAGTAATTTGCATAGTCAAGTCAGTTACTGTATTCTCAGGCGTTCTGCACTCTCTCACAGGCATTTCTTGTGGCTTTATGCTATAGCAAGATCTTAATCCTCTCTGATACTGAGTGTGGGAACAGCAAGAAATTGAGGAAATGGAGGAATTGTGTGATTTAGCCTGTATTCCTGTTGAAAGGCAGGTTATTGGTCACTCCCATCTCCAAAAAGACACAGAACTAGAGATGATAGAATAACAGCAAGGATGTTCAAAGAAGTAGAACGGATCAGGGTTTTTCAGCCCAGACAAAGAGTGTGAGAGAAGCCTGTTAAAGCATGTGTAATACGGACAAGATTTGGTAACAGTTCCTCAGTGTTCCTTCTTACACAGAACCAGAGGAACCCCGTGCAATTGTTAGGCAGCACACGTTAAACAAAAGGAAAGCTTGGAAAGGCAAGGCTGTTTAAGAAATGCAAAAGATGATTGTGGCACTTGTGTCTCCCAGATACTGTTCATGAAGGCCAAGCGTTTCAGTGGGTTCAAAAGGGATTAGTCAGTTTTTTGAAGGACAGTATCAATGATTCTTAGCCACAGTGGTCTAGATGCAACCCCCTGCTGAGGAGGTCCTTTGGGACAGGGCACGTTTCTTACACTGTTTCCCTGAATGTTCAGTCCTGGTCACTATTAGAGATACCACACAAGACTAAATGGATTTGCACCTGACAGTGTGGCAGTTCTTGTAAGACTCGGATGCACAGCTAGGTGAGCTCACATTAGCAATGCAGGCGCGTGGTTTGGTTACTGTTTCAAACCCCGTTCCAGTGGGAGAGAGGTAAATAAGTAGTACTGTGGCATTTCTAGCCCACTTAAACAATACAAGAGCATCAAAACAATAATAGGTTAGGAAAAGTCAGAGTTCTTGATTCAGAGAAGTAGGGCCAGTAATGAAGAAGCTGCTTTAGCAAAAGTGAAGAAAACCCAGGAAACAACCAGAAGGGAAACAACAATACTCTAATGAGCAATGTAAAATTAAAGTCTTACCTCTGGCCCAAAATTGAACAGCGTCTTTTCTGGCATTGTAAGAAACTTTTGTCAGTATATTAACTCAGAGACTAGACTTCATTGGATGTTGGAGTGCAACCCAGGTCCCTTCAGTCTGAAGGCCCTTTTAGATGTACTTTGGAGGCAGCCAGCCTAGACAGCTGCTGGCTTCTCTCCTAGGCTTTACCGAACATTCCATAGGCAGAGCTGGGTGTCACTGTACACAGAGGTTTTTCAAAGCTACCCAAGTCTTGATAATAAACACTGTGCGTTTCCTGAGAAAAAGCTTTTAAGTTCTGAGCTCCATATAGCAGCTCTTGACCCTATATGCTGTGTGTAGCTCACATGTATGTGGAAAACAAGAGGAGAAAATACATACAGCTCTTCAAATGACATGGCTGTGTTACAGCACCTGCAGGGTAGTACTTGGTCTTTGTTGTGGTGGCTAACCCAAGCTAATTTGAAAATTAAAATTGCATCTGAGGAGAAGCTGAGAACAAATTAACTGCTGGAGAGTGACTGTAGCTGGTTTCCCAGACAACAACAGCACACTAGAACTCCACTGCTTTTCTGTGGATGCCATTCCTTATTTTTTTTAATTCATGACATTTTGTCCAATGAAGAACAGGTTTCTGAGGAGGAGGACTGTAAGTCACTAGAAATATAATTCAAACACAGATAGAACCATGTGCTGCTGAAAACAGTGACAGCTTGCTGCCAAATAACCTGGTATTTTTGTCTCAGTCTTAAATATGCTTGCAGCCTTTATGATTTCCCATTGCAAACAGGAACTCTCATGTCAATCTGCATGAAATACTAAAGTGCAGAAAATATTTAGGGAAGTCTAAGTATTTATAAAAGTCTTAGACTATTCCAGCCTGCTGAGCTGGGAAAGCAATGAAATTTGCCATTTCAGATCAGCAAAAACAAGCAGAGTCTTACATCAAGAGCTGTTCGTCATACTTTTCCAAACTGGAATCCTGGGTGAAGAAATAGTTTCAGGTTATTATAGATTTGCACACTAAGTACCTACCCTCAGCCAAAATGGGGTAAAAAAACCCCAAAATGCTTGTTTTCAATTTCTTGCATTTCCATGAAGCTCCCAACCTCTTGTTTATGTTCCTGCTCTGTACTGATTGTGTTCCTATCACAAAACCTGATAGCCTAGGCACAGGGCTAACGAGCACCTTGGCTAATTTTAAAGAATATATGAGTAAAAACATTGGTTAAATTTGGCTCAGTACCAGTTCCACTAGGACACTCACAGTGACAGCTCTTTTTTTGGTTCAGTTGAAGTAATAAATTATTTTTGTATGAAATGGATAAAAAATGAGGAGGATTCTCTAGCTAGGTTCTGGGTTTGGTGGTAAATGCACTATGTTTGTAATTAAACCAAATATAACATAGCCAGCTTTATATCTTGTGAAATTTCCAAATTGTACAATGAAATCAAGCCAATTTTTGGCAGTACCATGTGGGGTTTATTGTTTCAATCTGAAACAAAACCAAAATTAAGCTGTGCTTCACCTTTACTTTTTAGATTAGCCCTAGAAGATGGAGTAATAAAAAAATGTGTAAGCTTGCTAAAATGGGGCTGGCAATTTCCTGCATTTTATTTGGTTATTTAAATCCACCCCCAAAGAAACATATTTTGACGAAGTGAAAGTTTGCAGACCGAGTTAGAAAATTTCTCTCACACACATGCTAATTTCACAGAGAAGGGTTTTGTTCTGTTATTTTGTTAACAGAATAGGCAGGAAAGCTCTGCAGCAAATGTACATTCACTAAGTGATTGAATTTTTAAAAGAAATTGTTTGGAATACACATGATACCAATTAAATAGTTATGAGATCTAATTCCTCAAACATCTGAACAGGATAAAGCCAGATTTTCAGTTTTCCTGTAGCAGATAGGAAGTGACAAAACGATGTTATCGAATGACATGTTAAAGCTACTCTTCAATGTGGTTAAGTTAGAGATACAGGACAAAAGGGACTAACGGCCCCAAGACGATAATCCTTTAAACTAGGTTTAACCTGTAGTGGCTCTAAATATTCAATATCCTATTTGTTGATTTTCAGTAGGCATTACATTAGCATTACAGTTTCCTAAATCCTTTATGTCATAATATTTACCTTTTATGGCTCTGTATCTCACTCCTTCCTGTCCCAGGAACGATAGATGTGTAGTTGTGGTTTTGACATTAAAACATGATTTTTAAATGAGAGAGGACAGGGAGAAGCTTGTGTTTCCCTCATTGTGTGTAACAAGATGACTTTTAATAGGGCTGCTTCTGCTCCTCCAACTGAAAACCGCATTGTGGAAATGAGTGTCTGCTTCCACACACACGGTGCAGAAACCCTTATTTCCTCCCTGCCAAAGAGAATCTCTGGTGTAATAGTCAAAGCTGGCCATCAGTTCTTGAATGGAAAAAGGTGACTAAAGTCCATTTTGTCTGCTGTAGTTGAAGTCAGGCTCCTCAATCTCAGTTTCTGTTACGTCTGAGATTTTGGAGTGTGTCCTTCCTATTTCTTCCAGGGCACAGGCTAGGGAGTCAAGGTCGCCGTCATGCTGATGCCGGGCTTCCCAGAGGTCCAGAATGACGGCAGATGGACTGCTTTGCGTAGCAAAATACGAGAGATTCCTGAAAGGAGGGGAGAAAAAGGTGAAACAAAAAAGATGTAAGGAACAGTATATACTGTAGCTACCTTGGACATGAAAGTGCCCTCTGTTGTGCCTAGAGTTACAGCTGTGTTTTAAAAAACAGAAAACCTTCGGCAAGACCTAGATGAGATGAGTTGAGGGAACCCTCAAGGGGACACATGCTGGTGCATTTATTCTTCAAATGTCACTTGTTCAGTTTAGCAGGAGGACAGTGAACAAGGGACTTGTATATTCTTAGGCAGATAAAAGCTGGCCAGCAGTACCATCCTGTGTAATTTAGAAAGCAAGTCAGTTTTGGAAAGCATCATTAGTAAACTTAGCAATTATTTGGCAGGGAGAGGAATTATATAACTTTAATTCACGCTTGTGATTATGTGAAGATATGACATTTTTAGTTTGAAAATTTGTATTTTATTAGTATGTAAATTTTAGGACTTTGCAGGGGTGACATTTGCAAAGGATTTGGTAAACCAAAGTGTTTATCTTAAACAGATTACCCTATAATTCCTTGTATTTATGGGCTTTGGACATAATCATCCAAATAAATACATTAACTACACATTCACAAGCATAAACATTATTTATAGCATATGTATTACGTATAGATACTTACTTATAAATACAGGAAGAAACAGATAAGCCTGTAGCACAGAAAAGGAAATTTGGACTTGAATGCCATTGTTTGTTTTTTTTAACCAACTCCAAGATAATTAAATATTTGCTATTGACCATTTTTGAACTGTTACTCAACAGTAAAAACCAGGCAAATACCACTTTTTTACTCCAGCTTCACTAATTACCTTTCCTCAGTACATTAATCTCTATTGGTGATAGAAAGTTAGCACACACTGAGGAGTTCGTGCTCGCGTGTATGTGCAGTACAACTCCAGCTTTGAAGAAGTTCCTTGCGGCGATGATATGAATAGTTTCAGCGCACTGAAAGAACAGTTTACTGTCTGACCTGAGGAACTAAAGCCAGGCTGTTGCTCTTGTGAAGTAACACCTTGCCTTCAACAGAACTTTGGAACAGATGGGATGGCACTAATGGATTACGCTGCACAGCAGCTACGTGGAAATCTGTGAGGTCAAGTGTTTATGCTTTACTGTCTAGTTTTATAACTACATTTGGGGTTGTTTAAACTGCTCAGCTACCTATGAATTTGATTTTATAAGAATAGATATTGCAAAGACCCTACCAGGTGTCTCCAACACAGAATCAAAAGTTAAAGGGCCCTCACAAATGTTCTTGCACAAGTCAGTGTAATCGCCTTAGCACACTGCCTCGCAGTTTCCTGAGAAAGAGAAATCTCCAGCTTCCTCCAGTGTGAGGAACAGAAACCAGAGATTAAAGTGCCTGACAATAGGTAGTAAATGCTGCCAAGTAAAGCAGAATTTTCTGATCTCTCACTGCTGCAAGGCTATAAATTACTTTTTTCTTTGGTTCAGATGTGGTTTATTGAGATTCCCATGCAAAGCAACAAGTCATTTTGCTTGATTTAAGTATTCCTCTACCCTCTGGGGAAGATATTTGTGGTGTTAGTGACAATTAGAAAATATAGAAAATATTTCTGTGAGTGAACTGCCTCCACCAATTTAATTTTGCCAAGCGGAAAGAGCAAAATAAGTAGTAAATTGGTTTTTACAGCATCTTTCAGTTTTAATAATCATAATATTATTACTCCTAAACAGTAGAGCATGACTTTGTTTTTTTAAATATGCTTTTTCCTTAAAAAAAAATATCTGCAAAATATGTAATTCTTTTTGGAATACAAAATACATAGATAGAACCCAAGGCAACAGGCCATATGATTTTTTTGAGAGAACATGCAACTCCTAAGTCCGTTAAACTACTGCTTTCATAGTACACAGCAGTGCCAAAATCCTTCTGCAGTCTTGTACTTTACCATGACCCCACTCTAGTGGGTGTACAAAGAAAAAGGTCCAGTCCAGAACAAAGAAAGCAACCTTAGAGGCAGGCATCAGGTAGGACAGGGCACACGCGTTTATTCCAAGGAGAAAGTAGTTCCTGTTTTCAGCAGCTAGTTGTAAATAAAATAATGTATGAACTACAGTTTATCCTTGAGAGTAAGTATGTTAATTACTATGCATACATCTTTAATACTGGCAAACAAACAAACAAAAAAACCCATAATGGCAGCAAATTATTCCCATTGCATATGTAAATGTTCACCTTTCAAAGTGCCTTCCATTACCTGTTAATGCTGTTTTTTTGTGCTAACATCTGCCAGTCTTTGCCTTTGGCATTGGGTGTGTCAAATGTTGCACAGATCCGTTGTCTAATAGAGTAGGGGATTTTGAATGCTTTCGGACCCATCTGTGCAGGGAAGTTGCTGTCGTCATGTGCAAAGAACGTGATGGTTTCTCTTTCATTCTACACAGAATAGAAAGCAAAGCCGTTAGTTTGGGCATCAGGCTTTCTGCCTGCCGCGGGTCTGCAGGCGGCTCTCGCTGGCACAGTAGCAGAGCAACACCGAGTCCTGCCGTATACTCCTGCGCAGAAACAGGGAACTGAGAGAAGGTTTCTGCACAGCCTCTTCGGAATGAGAAGAGCTGTGAGGGCAGACAGGTCTGTACTCTTTTTCCTGCCTTGTTATGCAGGGACCTACCTGCAGTGAGCCTGTCTACATACACCTATTGGTCTATCAAGTCTGCTTCTGGAGGAAGAAAGAATCAAACCTGAGATTCCAGCTATAGTTTGTAGAATTGACAACAGACAATTAAATAGCTAAGAGGTATTTTTCTCATTTGTGAAGGTACTTCTAGAACATCGCAAGCACTTCCATGTAAACACATTTAAAATAGTTTCATTTTCCTTCTACAAGTTTCCTTTTTTTGTTAATTTTTGTGTTACCGATGAAGTCCAATAGAGCAGTGACTAGATCGAATGCCACAAAAGCATATGGGTTTCTAAATCTTGAATTGCTTAAGCCTAAAATATGGACACATAAATCTTTCATTTGTGACTTTTAAAAAAACGCCTAAATTCTATGAGTGTCTTGGTTCTTCCCTATTAAGAAATCTCTTTGGAATCCAGGTTCTTCTGTAGATCTGGCCCATTCTTTTCCTATGAAATTATACCAGTCTTGTGTAGTAGTCACATTTCCATGCGCTATTTGTTCCAGTGGAATGCAACATAAATATTAAACAACGATGCTATAGTCTCTTCATATAACATTTATGACGCATCCCAAAAGTCATCCGCGCAAAGTAGTAGCACTGCTCTAGATATATTGCATGGTCTGACTTTTTAAATTAAATATGCAGAACAGTACTAGATTTTCATACCCTGCACATGTGAGATATGCTACCGCTACCTGGTTAGTTCAGGGAACTGTAAAGCACTGAGCAATTCAAGTATTCAGTTGTTATTTATATATTTATTTTACAGTCAAATTATCCTCACTCTTCAATCACTTTTTGAGATAGGCATGAGAAAGCCTTCTGTACTAGCAAATCCATTTGAAGACAGAACGGTAACGTGCTCTGGGGACTTGTGGACAGACAGGTCCCTTTAAAAAAACGGGGGGGAGGGGGGGGGCGGGGAGGGAAGAAGGCAGCTGCAACATTGTATCGAGAGAGAGATAATACATGGAATGGCAGACATTTTTCGTGAATAACAATAAAGAACTAGAAAAAAGCTTGTCCATATTCTGAGGATATTTTTATACATAATGATGTTTGCGGTTTTCTTACTCAGTTGCTGCGTTCTCTGCATAGTGCATTTATCTTTAATCCAGAAATATTAATCTGGATCAATCAACAAAGATGCTCAATAACCTAAAAAGAGCTGCTGAAGCTTTCGTTGCTGGCTGTAGGACACATCACCAGCTTGCTTGACTCTGATTTGTTTCACCTGTGAGCAAAGCTACAGTCCTTGCAAGACACTGTGTGTGCAGAGTGCTCTGGTGAGTGCCGAGTCCCTGCCCCAGCAGCGCACAGGCAGCAGGCCACCCGTCTGTTTGCAACTCTCGGTGCTCTGCAAACTATTCAAAAAATTTTTGCAAGAAAACTATTACCACCAGCTCAAATATAAATTATTTTTAGTGTTGTCGAATATCTGTGCTTTGATTTCTGCTGGAAATGAAATGTGTAAGGCTTTATATACTTGTTACAGTTTTGAACAGGGCATAAGAAACTACACAGAGACAGAAAGGCTAAAAATGGGGACGGATCACATCTCATACTGCTTAACTCTTACTCAATTACTTCATGTAACTCCTGCTACTTAACAGCAACTTAACAAAGCAAAAAGGAGAGAGAACACTTTACCTCTAGGATGGATGTCTGGATCTGCAGGATTTGCTCGTGACCCTTGACTTGTCGGACACAGATCTTGCAGGACAGCTGTGTGGTTGCGGGAGTGTAGCGCTCCAGTGAGAAGGCACAGTGCAGTGGCTTCTGGCTGCTGCACCACACGCGAGAGAAGGGGACTTCCTGAGAGAGGAACGTGTCCCACAGGAACGGGCAAGCGGGCATGAAAAGAGAGAGAAGTGACAATCACAAAATAGGAAAAAAAACCCATGATTTTTCTCTGTAATTGAGTTTTTACTAAGATCTCTGCAAACTCAAAGCAGGACAAAACTAATAAATCACAATTCTGTTGATAAACTCTGAGATGTTACATTTACTGTAAGCTTAGATTTCATTCTGTTACACTAATGACGAGAGACTCTCATCATTAATGAAACTTAAGAAGGATGCACTTCACTTACTCCTCCTAGGCAGGGACTAGAACTCTAATCTGTGTCTCCTTGCCGTCAGCTTGTACTACAGAATCCAAAAACCCAAGAACTTCCCATCAAGAACTGTACTTCCTCTGTAAGTTAACGCAGCACAGAGCATGACAGCCTTTCTTCGGTATTGATGTTCCATCTAAATTTAAACACACCCACCTGCCTGGGTGGTCACGTGCAGCCCACTGCACATCACTGGGCAGTCTCAGTTTTACTTCTGAATTTCATCCTGTTATATTCTGTGACTAATTTCAGTGACTCCTCTACTTCAGCCAGAGACAGTTTATGGGGTGAATGCCCTCATCAAACGCTATATAGACAACTGCAGCAATTAATCATCAGAGATTTCTGGCATCTCTGGCTGCTTTGAGTTCCTAAAAATGTATGGAAATAGACAGAAGTGTTTTATGATTACTTTGTAAATACCAAACTTTTCTTACTGTCTCCTCTCCCTACCGCTTTCAGAACGTGTCTTTTTAAAAATTTTTATTTCCAAACTATCATTGGCTATAAACCCACTATGGTGTTCTACACCATAGCCATGAAGGCATGTAAATAATAAAAACAACTAAACTAAACATGTTCTCTATTAATTTCAAAATATTATGGGACAGCATTAAACAACTTCAATGAGCAATTTTTATAACATGAGAAAACTAGTTTAAAGATTTTTTCATTAGTTTTTCTAGAGGATTATGAATTTTCAGATTGCTTGTCCCTTTTTAATGCACTATTTTTAAATTTTAGAATTGATTTGAACAGCGTGTGAAGCTGATTCTTCAAACAAAAACCAGTAATTACGATATGCAGATTTAATCTGGGCATGCATTCTGCTTCCATTTTTCAGAGCTTTATAAACGGTTAATAAATGACACAGACAAGGACATAAAAAGTGCTACCTGTAAGCATCTATAATTCCTTCAGTATTTAATACGGATAGTTATAACTGAGTGACCTTCCAACTAGTCACTTGTCATAATTAGCTGTTTAAATCAAGTAAACTATGCACTTAACTCTTATGATCAGTTTATATATGGAAGCTCACCTAAGAGCTTACAGCTCAAAGAACATGCATTTCTTCATTCTTGCCGTCCTGTAAGCAATTTTTATTGCACTTAGGTTGTGATCTGTTCTCCGTCCCTGAAGAAATTAGGTATGCGCTGGTAATCTGAGAATATACAGCTTCAAAGATCAGCCTCATGCTATAGTTCACTCTTGACTGACCTTTTTTTTTTTTAAACTAGGGAGAATATCGTCGTACTTACAGCTGATACGCAGTTTATGGTTTCTTAGGGGTGTCTCGGACTATCTGTAATGTTGCACTAAGCGATAATGATAAACTCTGCATTTAGATCCTGAGTTGGTAGCAGCAGCAAGGTACCAACACCAATAAAGAAAACATTAGCAAAATACTAGAAGTAGAGCAACTCTAATTAGATTTTTCCAGAGTAATCATCTCTGCTTTCAGTCAGAGTGCAAGAATCACTCAGCTGAAAATTATATGAAACATAATACAGGGGGGCAAAGCATGGTGGAACGATGAGTGCTTAAAGTATTCCAGAAATGCTTTCAGTTTTATTCTCCCTTTATAATTAAGTTCCTAGCAGACAGAGGGAATGTAAATCATCTCATAGCTACAGACAGACACTGGATCCTCCAAGAGACACAAGATGCTAGGAGGACAGCTGCTTTTAACCCCCAAAGGTGCCTGTCTGGCTTCTTAACATGCTCGTCACAGCCTCTTCCTGCTCAACACCCAACCAGTTTTTAAGGGTTCCCCCTGGTTACTTGTGAACATGGTGGGAAGGATGCCAAGCACTCAGCATCTGCTCCGGCAGGATGGCCAGGACAAACAAAGGCACTTAGCATAGTCTGGAGAAATTCTGACTACCACCTGCCATTAACTGCTTTTATGCCACAGTTTTACATGATGATTTATTCATCTGTTCAAGCCTTGAAGCAGGATCTTTACTTATCTTATCCATTAACATAAAGCTTTTTTCATCATACTATCTGATAATGGTTCGATTTGGTGGACCAAATAGACAGTTATGGAGTAGGCTCTTTTCAGTTGTTCATGACAACCAGAAGGGCCAGCATGTTTGTTTATAAAGTGTGGTACGTAGGAGAGAAAGCAAAGTAAAACACTGGAAGAAGATCCACATGAAAAAATACTTTTTTATATATAAAGAGGCTGGAACTAAATCAGAGCTGTCAACAGAGTTGGGACATTTCACTGGGAGGGAAATACAAAGCCACTGTAAGCTGTTCTGCAGTTTCTTTTAGAAACAATTATATTTCTCAGCTGTCCAAGTCATCCAAACTATACTCAATTATAAAATGTAAATACTTACTTGGCTTCAGTACCAGCACTGTGTGGGACCATTCTGTCAGCAGAGGTTTTGCACATAACTTCTTTTTAACCCTGAGCGGCTGCTGAGATGGGTGGTGTGCCTGCTATGATCAAAGTCTTCAGCAGGTCTGCCATTCTGTGCCTGCCTTAAAGCATGCGCAGCACTTGAGCATTCTTCTGTGGGTTATGGCTCCCTCATCTGACTTTTTATTTTTTGTTTTTATCTTGCAGCAATAAATTTAATAGCTGCTTTGGACTGTGCCACTTGCATTAGATTCAGCAAAGTGAGGTCCTTGCAACATGTGAAGATTAATAGAGAAATTTGCATTGGCTGTCATGTCTTGTTTTAACAGCACCCTGCAGTTCAGTTTTGACTGGAAAATCTAGACTATTACTGGCCAACAGAGAACAAAAATACCTGAGTTTAATAAACCACAAGCAATATATTTATTCATAGAAGTTCTACACAGCATTAAGAAAAGTGCTGAACTGCACAGAGAGTATTTCAAGGCCTCTGAGTCACTCTCAGAACTTTGCATGCACCAGAGAGTCATAACCAGCAAACGAGGTAATGCCCCAAAGAAATAACAGCTTCGCAGAAATTATCAGGCAGAAATAATCTTCCCTGAATCCTTAACTACAAAGAAACATGGAGGCTAGAGTAGCAAAACCTCTTTCTTTGGTTATCAGCAAAGTTGTTTGCAGACAGCACAATAAGTATTCTTTCCTGCAGGCCATTTTTCTATTTTATCATGCCACGGTGTTATTTGGGTTCTTAGGGTCTGTTCCTCCTTAGGTAGTTGCAACGCCTTTCTGCAGTAGTCTTAGCAAACACTATGAACAGTAATTTCTGCTGTGTCCAATATAGGGGAGTGAAAGTGTTCATCTCTGAACCAGTTCCTATTCTATTGCTAGAACTATTTAAAGAAGTTGCCTGGCTGCAAGAAAAGCCTAGGGGATTTTTCACCAAAGTAATGTGGTGTTTTTGAAGCAGTCACCATGGCGAGACAAGTTCAATTAAAACTTCCCTGTTTTTTCCCTCTTGTATGCTGGACATTTAACTCATTCTGCACAGTGGGCCTATGGAAGGTGTTTGTCTGCCTTCTAAAGAAGTCAGAAGAGACTGACATAAGATAATGCTACATATTTTTAGTTCTAATCTATCTAATGTTTATTAGAAAGCAGTTTTCAGAAAAGGGACCCTTTCTAAATAGGGCTTTGAGGTTGAATTTTATACTATCATGCAGATTTATTCTCCAGGATTGGACAAGGGATCAAGAGACAATAAATTAATCAAAGTATGGAGCTGTGTTAATAATATGGTGTGAGGCAAAACTTGATTTGTTCTATAAAGGAAAACTCCCATGATTATTTTTTTTTACTGCTCAGGAAGGTGCCAGTTTTAATACAGTAGTGGGGCATCCCACTGCTCAGTCTGTCTTCTAAAATGAAGTTAAGGGAGTAGAATAAATAAAACACTTAAAATCAAGCTGTTCTTCATACGAAGCTGAAAATGATGTGGTTTCTTTAATGTCTTAAGCTGTAGCATAAATTATCCTTACATTCTTAACGATACAAGAATTTATCTGGATATAGATCAGGGTTTTAAGTTTCAGAGCCCATTACACTCATGTTTTGGAGAACACAGCAACACATTTAACACATCTTTTTTGCCAAAATACTGGATGATGGATCACTGTTTGTCTCTATGCTTCTGTGAAAGGGGAGATTATATAGTCTAATTAAGTTCTGTATTTAAAAAACCAGCCCAGTCTATGTGCCAGCACATTGCTTATGATTTCCAGTAACCCATATACTTAGGAATTCTTCTTTTGTTTTGATTCTTACTTTCCTGTTTTCCACAGCCTCTTTAATTAATATAGTACAGAAAACTAATTTGCTCCTCCTCAAGTTCTAATTTTTAGTATATATGTGCTGTGATTTGAACTCATGACATTTAAATGATTACATTTAAATGTCATTTTCAGCCATACGTTCACAGTTATACTGAAATCAGAATGACAAAGATCTCAAAAACATCTTAATGGGTGATAAATTTTAACTGGAATATAGACCTTTCGTTGGAGGAAATTGAAATGAGGGAAAGTACAAGCTTGCATTTTTGTAAAATGAAAAATTCAAAGCATTCTGTTATATTTGAAATCTGTGTTTGTCAAAATCAGAAGGCAATGCATCTCTGTTGCATACTCAAGAGATTAAAACCACATCTTTCAAAAACAAAAGGGCCCATTGTCTTATTTGGGGTATGCCTCTATCAGTGAAAATTCTTACTTCCTCTGAATTCAAATGTAAAGAGATAAAATTGAAAAGTACCTGACATGCAGTAAATGGTTTGATTCTCCAAAGGAAAGGAGGGATATCAAGGACAGATATCTGAAGACTGAAGGTATTCCCTCTGAAATGCAAAAGTTTTGGTTCCTCCAGTAATTGTCCTCCTTGGAGCCTTTCATCCGAAACCACTTCCTGCAATGGCAGAGGAGGAAAGAATTTTTTCAGTATTAGGAACATTTTTTACTAAATCTAAAGGAAATTCATCTTCACGAGAAGTGCCCAGTTCACCTACAGCATATCGGGATACAGCAGTGGAGTGTTTCTCTTGTGGACCAGATGATGGGCACTGGCATTTATATTTCACCATTGGAGTGGAAAGGTTGGTTGGGCACCGTCAGCTCTTACCGCCCTGAGTGTTGTGATAGTACTTGTGACAGTGAATTTTCTTGTTGGCTGCCTCAGTTTCAATACTCACAATAATTTTGGACTAGGAGCGCCGTACTTGAGAAGGAAACTTTAAGGGACTTGCAACAAGTAGTGGCTGTCCTCACATTTTGGGGTTTCGGGTCAAAGCCAGCAGGTTTTTTATTGAAAGTTACTCGTGTTTGATTATGACTATTTTATTGCATCCCACAGGATCACTTACAAAGGAGAAGTCTACCAGACGTTCATTACCCAGAGTCCTCTCTAACATCAGCATGAAGGGGGAAGCCTATGTCAGCCCATTTCCAGGTAAAGCTATTTCCCTCCAAAGGGAAAAATGGAAACCGGTTAAACTGTGATATCATTGTAATTTAGTCCCTTGTCTGTTCTGGATATAACAAAACTACCCTTGCTATATTAATTAAGCTTTTGAATAAAAAGCTCCTACAGGTTGTGTTTAGTAATCCTTAAACACTTGACATACAAAGCTCAGTGAGATACTTACTTAATGGACTAAAAGATAGACAACATAAGGCATGCTTGGTGAATAGTCTGCTCAGTTACAGATCAAGTCGACAGCAGTTTTGGTGAGAAAGTAGTCTCAGGGTTTTAAACAGCACTAGGAAAACCACATCAAGTGTACACATCAGACAAAATGCTTCCGTTTCTTTTCTCCTCTCTGGACCTTTTCAGAATTACTGGACAAGACCCTGAGCAATCTTGGAAGGGCTGACTGAGCAAGAATTTACACTACAGCCCTCTAGAGATCTGTTCCAACCTTAATTTTTATGTAATTCTGTGAATTTAAAACATCATAGTAAAAAAATCACCCTTGCCTCTACTTACACAATGTTTATCCCTGTACTGTTACAGTAAAAACACTAGCGAGGAAGGAAAGCTTGCAGAAGTCTTTAAAAATCAGCTAGCAAGCAGTCTTTCAAAATTACCTTTTTAGTCCACATAATTTATATAAAATCTGTGTACATCGAAGAGGTTTAGTGCTTGTCAGTAGCAAAGTTATTGTTAGAAGAGCTACAGGAATCATTGTGACCTTCTGAAAATATGACGACTGCTAGAGCTTTCTGAAACTGTAACAATGGATTTCTATTATAACCCAATTTACAGGCGTTCAGTTTGTGTTAACTCCTGATGGTTGGATTTATACGGAAGAAGGAATAACAAGGGAGACTTTAGTTTTTTATTTTCAACTGCTAAGGGAGTAGCTTATTTCATATCTTTTCTCAAAATTCCCTGAATGTGTTGAATTTTTCTTTTTTAAATGTACCGTAGTTCTATAAATACTCCTCTACCTTTAATAATGCATATGGTCCTTAATTCCACAAGCGTCAGCAGGAACTATGGCAAAATACAAAGGACTTAGTTCTCTAACGTTTTTTGAGAGCCAAGAGTTTCCCAACACACTAGGAATTACATAAAGGGCAAAGTCATCTATTGGAAAAGTAAGGAAAGTTTTTACACAGAGACAAAGTGAATATCAAAGAACTTTGTATCTTGTATTGGACTGTACTGTAAAGGATAAACAGTGTCAAACAAAACTTGGTAAGCCCAACTCCAATACTTTATCCAAAAACATCTGTATTTTCCATGTTTACCACGTAGTATTTACATTAGCATGAAGATGATGCAGCATGCTTTAAGGGAAGTATAATTTCATAAATATACAGTTGTCTCATTATATACAAACACCCTGTTCTAATTTCTGTGAATGCGGAAAACTGGTAATTATGCTTCTAAGGATTTTCTACAGACTCATCCAGGAAAATACTGGTAGCCCACAAACTGTGTAAATGTTAGAAGGGGTATAATTACAGAGCTATTGTAAGACTTTAACAATCCTTTTGGTGGCTTTGCTTTTATTAGAAGCACACAGACATTAGTGTGTACTTCATTAAGATTCATGTTTTATTCTGTTCGATAGGAAAAGGAAGCAAAAAAATCATCTGTAGCAACCGTCTTCATTTCCATTCCCAAAAGAAAATAATTTTGTTAAAGTGTCTGAGAATCAGCTAATTTTAATCACCACTTGGGGATTGTTTTGTGGTTTTGTTTTTTTTCTTTGGTTTTGGTTTGTTGTTTTTTTAAAGGGGAAATGCACAATTATAGTTTAATTTTTGTTTAAAAAGATGGCGAGGCAATCTCTTCTATCTTGCTGAAATTGTAAACAGGAGAGGAAATCCTGAACTGACTAATGGCAATATAAGGGTAACGAGCGTGATAAATACTGTACATCAAATGCTAACGACTTACATTTTCTGCCTGTAGTGGAGTAGCACTCAGTTCCAGATGCAAGCAAGCTCTGCCTGTGCCGCGGAGCAGCCAAGGCACCGAGCCCAGCCCAGCAGTCTTTGCTTGTCAGCTGTAGCTTTGTGCTGCGTGAGTTTTGGTTAGTCTAGAATGTGGGCAGAGTGGGCTTCCATCTGCCTGGCAAAAAATGACATGACAGTCTGGCTGTCCTAAAGCTCTTGCAGTGTAAATCCACAAGTGAAACAATGGGACTTAGAGGAAGTCATGCAGCAGCAACATAACAAAAATACATTCTCATTTGTTTGCGTTCTGGACTGTTGCTGTTGCCCAGGGACTATCCCCAGGAATAAAGGAATGTTAGTATTCTATGGAAAAAATAGATGAAACCATTTACCTGAAATGCACAGGGTGTGTTATCCATACAATATACTCTCAGATTGTAATCCAGAGAATTGCAAGACAGGCAGCCAAAAACCGCTACTTTCAGCTGTCGAACGGCACAGTCAGAGATCGGTTCTCCAATAAGAGCATAAGTTCCAAAGCTGTTTAAGAGAATGTGACAGGCATAAGGATCCAACAGGCAGTAGCAAGAAGTAGTTTCCTCTTCCACAGACATCACTTCCTGCAAAATGAAATTCAGGTTTAAAAAAAAAAAAAAAAATCAATAGGCCCTGACAATAGGAATCATGACATTATTTGTTTAATTTTATCCAGCTGGTATGTGAAGTATTTCTGAGAGCCAGTCTGCACACTCTTTACTCATGCTGACCTCAGGGAAGGGGAGAAGGTAGACTACCTATGGGAGTAAGTGCTCCCAATTTAGCCCTGAGTCAGCAGTAGGACTTAGGGCGATATATTTTGCAGAATTCAATGTGTACAGCATCTAATAATAATGATGATGCGTAAGCAATTTTAGCATTTTTTTCAAGTGCTCTTGACTTTCTAGCTAATTTTCTTTCCCAATGTCAAGTTAAGAAATTACCTTGAAGATTAAAGTCAATAAGCAAACCTTGAACAATAGTTGGTATTTGACTTCCTTTCAGAACATTCATTACAGTTACATCTACCTTCATCAAAATCTACCTATCCCACACTTTTGCCTTTCGTGCTTAGTTCTGCATTACAGCATCATTAGATGAGGTCTTTGAGCAGTCTACAGCCTGCTGTTACCTCCTCATTAATTCAAGGGTGTTTGTAACCAACATTGATGGAGCGGACTAAGTACTGAGTACATCTAAAGTAGGAGAACTAAGCTGAACTTTAATTGGTTTAAATGAGAGCAACAAACAACATAGTGGTTTAGAGGAGGAAAAGGATAGCGTGGATTATGGTATCCATGAATATTTTAACTACTGTTTTTTTCCCCTCACAATGCAATGAACCAAATAATTCCATCAGCAGCAGTGCAATAAAATCTGATTGACTATGGATTTGTGTCTAGTTACTGGGTTCTGCGGTTCTAATAACATATACAGTGAACACTTTATAGTTGGGAAATTCAGCACCTTTCCCTCCTGTGTGGATTTCTGTAATGCTGAATAAGTTTGGCTCATACTTTGGCTGTCCCTTTAGGAATATTATTAGTAGGCTGTCTCCCCCAATGATGCAGAAAGTTTAGTATGTTTGAGGCTACTCCCTACCAAGCAGTTTAAGTCAAAGATGGCCAGTGGGCTTAAAAAAATGTAGGTGGACAGACACAAACTCTAAATGCCCATGTCACAAATCTTTATTTCTCCAGTAAATCAGGATAAGAAAATACATGTTCAACTTAAAAAGCAAAATCTTTTATTTAATGTATACTAATCCCTCAGAGGTTATCAGCACTGCGTGATCACTGAATGCCTATTAAAATGATATGTACAAAAAGACTAGATTTTTAAATCAGAAGGATCCTTCTATATTAAAAAAAAAAATAATTGAAGTGTATATTTTTATATTTTTAACCAGTTCTGTAACTTTCTTTATGTTATGATCAATTCCTGCATGGATATAATGATCTGTTCTGACTTGAGTCTCTTTGGGAGCTATGATCTATCGAAACAATATTTTTTACAATAAATGGCTACTGGCTCCGTTATTAAGTCATCTGAGAAACTGAATACTTTCTCATGTCACATGGGTTAGATCATACAGTTGACCCTTTTTTGCACATCTTGGTAAAACAGTTGCATCTTAACAAAGCGCAAAATATTTTGTTACAAAATTGTTTAAGATGTCTCTTTCTACCACTCACATAATCTTCGACCTGCACCTGCATGAACAAGAGCAAGCATGTTTCCATCATTAGTACAACCTTCCGAGTGGGAGTAGAAGTCTAAACTTACCTCCCATTTTCCTTGCTGTGTCCTTTTTTTCAAGTGAATATTCCAGTGCTCTGAATTTACTTCTGCGCAGTGTGGTATCGTCAAGGCAAAGGGAGTGCTGATGGACAGATCTGAGGGACCGCAGGTTACTTCTGGTCCTAGAAGAACATCGGTGCCTTCTGGCTGTAGGCTTTGTGTGGGGGAGAGACAAAAACATCTGTCAGGCTCTTTTTAATAAGGAGTGAAAACTTACTTTAACTGCAAATTTTAAAATATTTTAGTTAAAAGCTGAGTACCTCGCTCATCTGTTACAGAAAAGGATAAGGCAAGCCAATTACTGTGCTATTTTCATGTAGAAGCAGTAACTGGACATGAAACAAAACTATTAGGCCACATCTACTCACATCATTGGTTGGTCAGTTTAGGATTCTGGTCTTTACATTGAAATTGGCTTAAATCAAATACAACACTAAAATTACTCTATGCAAGTAAGCTTTGCTTTATGCACCAGCTGGTAGTATTACCATCTAATTCTGCCTTCAAAGACTGTCACGAACAATATTTTCACAGTAGTGAAGATAAAACAAATTATGGTTTAAAAACACAGTCTCATAAATTTTTCCAGATTGAGTGTGATCTCCCTGGTTTGAAAACACATTTATATTCTGCCGAATGAACAAGCTAGGTAGCTTATAGCAGACATCAGGGACAGGACTTCTTTGCTTAAATTTAGAAATCTGCAAAATAGGTATGTGCATGTGGGCTCCATTACAGTCAGTGGAGATCCCATCAGCACAATTGAAGTCCAGGGATTCATCTAATCTGAACGTAATCGCCTATGTTTGGTTAGATTAACTGCTTACTAAGTTATAAAGATGAAGTATCTGACAAGAATCTTCTTTTCTTCTCTTTCATTCAAACCTAAATTTAACCCTGTCCCACATCAACGTGTTTTCTGTACCTCTTACAATAAATACCTGTGCAGAACCACTGACAAAATAGATGAGACTCACTACTTACTTAGACATTAAAACTAGCAATTGAAACATCTTCCCTGTTGGTTGGGGGTGTGTGTGTGTCAGGTTTTTTTTGCACTGTAATCCTTCATCTGGGTCGTATGATCCCAATTTTTGGCTTCTAAATTAGTGAACATGTAGTTCACTCTTAAAATTAAAGCAAATGATGCTTCCAAGATAAAAATAAGGGGAAGAACCTCAACCAAGATACAAATAAGAAGATACAAAAATAAAACCAAGATATAAATAAGAGGAAAAGCCCTGCTTTAAAATTAGGATACACTTCCACTGCCATGCCACAAGCTAACAACAACGTAGCAGCACGGCGACAACCAAACCATCCCATACTGCCTAAGCCAAGCCCAGCGCTTCACGGCTATACTGTGAAATTCTAAGTCACCCAAGCTGACCTGGATAATACATTTAAGTGAATGTAGCACTCGTGTAGGCACACTTACATGTAGCCCTGCACTTAAATCAATCAGATTCCAATCCTGCAAATTGACTTTCCACATCTATCTGAGATCACCTGGGGGTAGCATTCTCAGTGTAACTGTAATAGTAGGTGGTCAGAAAATGCAGATAAAAACCACCATGCTCGCTAAAGAAGACCTTAAAAGTTCCAGCCACTTCAGTGACATCCCTTACAAAAGACTACATGTACAAGTATTTGTGAGATGTAGACTGGAATGAAAAAAAAAAGATGCTAACAAAAAAAGGCCGATTCTGCTTTTGCTTTTTCAAGTGTCATAATAAATGCTCCCCAAGCCTTAGTGCTTCTAAGTGCTTGTAGGATTCTTAGGCTAAAAAAATGAAAGCACAAACACAGCCTCTACTACAGCTGCCATGTTCCTCTTGAACAGCAGGTACATCGAGGGGGAGGGAAGAGCGGAGAGCACAAAGCACATGGTGCTCGCACGCCTTGCTGCAGCAAAGCGTCTCGGCCGCGGCAGTGACTACTGCGTTCAGACACGGGAGATTTGTTGAACTGATACCAGAATGACTACTCTAAGCAAACAGTTCAAGCACAAAATGCCTTGCTTCTGCTTCTGCCTATGAATAACAATTTTTCAGAACTCCTGCACTGCTAGGAAAACACTGGTTTTGCACAAAATACCGTCACTTAACACCAACCACTGCTACCCTTTACAAATGGTATTTGATTTCCTTAAAAACCTTCCAGCAGTTACCCAAATCACCTCTCTTTCCAGTTAATCTAAGAAACCATTCAGTTATTTACAAATACAAAGAAAAACATCTCAGAATTATTAGAAACCCTCAAGCCAACTTTTATACATATTTATTTTTCAGTAAGTTATTCAGTTCATATGATTCCTCTCTGCTGTACCTTGCAAGGGCTGGTGCGTTCTACTGCCTTATCTCTGTTCTGATGCAGCTGCAGGAAGGGGGTAACAAAAGCACATTTCCAGAGAGTCAAACCTTAAGTTATTTAACTTGGTTGGTGCATTTCTATCCTATCTGTCTCCCAACACATGTCCTTTGCCAAGTGGCTGCTGCTGACAAATGCATAAAATGTGGAGATGTGGTGGTGGAGGAATTTTCCTAAAGTTACCTCCAGTACAAAGCTTGACAATTCATCTTCCATAACAGGAGCCAAGTAGAGATAATTTTGTTTTCAGCATAACAGTCTTAGAGGATGTGAATACAGAGTTTTAGTTATGCCACCGGTGATGATTCCCATCAGAAATAGCTCAAATTTTTCAAGCATCAAGAATGAAACAAAACACCAATAATATACAAGATACAAAAAGAAACAATGTCAATAGCAGTAGGAGAGTCCTGGTAGCAGCCTAGCAAAGTTGATGTGAAAGACGGCTGGGAGACAATGATTCTAGTCTACCAAGCGCCCTCCACCCACCTCATTAAAAATTAAAAAGCCAGTCACCGAAATAGCATTGGCTCTGGTCACTCTGGTCACTGCCACTGCCAGATTTCCAGGGTCTCTGTGTAATTGCTGACTGCATACATCATGGAGAGAAAAAAGGCACGGATGTGTGTGAGTGACCAACGACAAGCTAGTCTGAAAGGAGCTATTTAATTGCTTTTAGAGACTCATTCCCCATGTAGAACATATTGGACAAACATATGGGAGTTCTGGGAATTATTTAATGCCAAATGAACTGAAATCAGTTAATTAGATGAACTCTCACACTTGTAAGTAGCAAGAGTCTTTCTGTGTAATAACTGACATGGCATTAAGACTCTCATGCAATTCTGAGCCATTTATCAGGCAACGCAGGAAAGAGGAACATTACCAAATGCGAGTGTTTAATATTCCCATTGTTGCAGGGTAAGACAAATAAATAACCAGATCTGTCCCCTCAAATCCATCAAAATCAAAGTTCTGTAAGTTTTCCAGTAAAAGAAAGAGAAACAGTCACTACTGCTGAGCAAAAATTATTTTTTTTCTAAAAATACTGCACTGGAAGGAAACATTAGGAATTTCACCCCACAATATTCTGCCCTCTACAAAGTACTAGTAAAGAGGTTTCTTGCATTTAGAGGTTCATCTTCAGTTCAGAAATTGCTGCTAGAGGAACATTTGTACCTGAAGCCAGAACAATGAGAAAATTTTCTGGGGAGGCTCTAGTCCCTCAAGGAGAGGTCTCGTGCCACTCCGAGCCCCATTCACGTCAGCTGCCAAAGCAGCTGGTTGTGCGTCTGTCAACCTGGCCTAAAGCAACTGCAACTGCTGCTACAGATGCTGCGTGTTCTTGCCACTTTCTGCTGTGCACAGGCCCTGGCGTTGCAGGTGTGGGGGTACCAAGGCATGTATTCCATCCCAAAGCACTGCTCCATTAAAATTCTGTGTTGGAATACTGTGAATGTTAACTAGAGAAGCGAGGAAGTGAAGAAGGAACAATGCTGTCCATTTTTTCCTCAACACAATGAATTTCAGAGAAGAATTTAATATTTGCCTTTCAATATTTACTCTCCCAGTGGCTTATTACAAGCATCTGCATCAGGGAATGGCATATACCACACTTCTAAATGAACCGTGATACCTGGGAAAGTGAAACCTGTCTGGCAGTGAACACATCTCTGCCTTGAGTCTGGATTTCTCATTGAAGTTCACTCCTTGGATGGCAAAAATACCTGATTTCAGACTGCTACAGACACTGAAATACCGCTTTTCCCTCCCCTTTGCACTGACACTTATACAAATGAATGTGATGTAAAACCAGCAAAATAAATTCATGTTTAAAAAAATCAATTTAAAAAAGGAACAGCATGATATTTAAACTATACACCCATCAAGCCTGCAGTTTACAGCTGAAATGGATTCTGTTGCTGTGGGTTGCTTTTGTGAGATGAGAACATTTTGCTTTCGGAAATTAAAGGTACATTATTTGTCACGTTCATATACCACATTACGTGTGAATGCATACATTTATGAAACTTTCATTTTCCAAATTATATAATTACAAAATATTTGAAGTCTGGGCAAGACCATCTGGTTACATTCTGTACATGCCACAGAACTCCAGTGTGTAAGTAATATCTATAGGTGTTGGACACTGGAAGTTAGATGTGCAGCACAAATACATTCCGTTTTTCATATTGTGCATCCAAATGTGTTCAGTTAGCATTGAACCTTCACATTTCTGCTAAGTTCCCACAAAACAAAAAGACAAAGAAAATGGGGGGAGTAGTAACATGAGACCTGGTCTTCTCAGTCTTCTTTTCTCCATTTTCCACTCTTTAATTTTTCCACTCTAATTTTAACCGTGTATCTGGAATCTCTGAAAACTATTATTTTACAGTATTTTCATAGTCATTGCTTCTCCGTTAAGCTTTTTTTCCCAAATATTTAGAATATACAGGCATATTCACAATTTACAAAGTTTAGTCAATCTAAATTCACAAGTTTTTGTATGATACTAACCAAACACTAATATACTCGTACAACTCCCAACTTTATGTTTGATAGCAGAATGCAGTGTGAGGGTTTCTGTATGTACAGGGACCCAAATCCTTACAGTTTATACCGGCACATGTAAAGAAAAATATTTTTTTTATACTGTAGGTGACTAAATGGTCATCTTAATTAAGAATCATTTTGTCTATTCTCATCTTTTCTTGCATTGCAGTTGGTATGGTATTGAAACATACTGTTACAATGACAGCAGCGCGTAGAGTGAAGTGTAGGAGAAAAACTTTGTGAGAAAGGAGAAACAAAAAAAATTATGATCAGGAAAAATACAGATATTTCAGGGCAGATTCTGCCCTCTGTTACAGCTCAGTTAACCTTGTTTATGGAATACAGACCACATTCAACAAGGATACTGTGTTCTCTGAATAATTGCAGACTGACATTTTTCTCTTTGATACGGTTTTCACACAGGTTATTTTATAAAGCTTTACATGCATTACAGGCATGTAAGAGAACTGCAACAAATTTGCCTACTGCTTCAAAGTGAATCAGTAACATAATTGGGACCAGAACCCAGGATCTCAAATACTTGCCCATGCCTCGTATTGCCCCGCCCCATCAGTAGGTTCTATCATTAGATGATGGGATTATCAGCCCTCAGACTGGAATATCAAACCTTTCACTGCATCCAAGAACATCTACTTCTTCATTAGCACATGACTAGAACATGTAAAAGCCATACATAGAAGCACATCACCCCTCCCCCGACTACTGAAGTACATGACAAGGTTCCCCTCCTTTACCTGAAGAGCATCAGTAAGTGGCAAGTTTTGGGGGGTAAGATACTGCCCTCAGTGTTGCTGACTTAGGAGAAATTATCTCCTCACAGGGCTCAGCACATAAGAATCATCATTTGGCACCTTTCAGCCTGTCTCTCTCCAACACCTTCCTTTCTTACAATTCTATTTATATTTTTTTAATAGAGTATTATCCTCCCTCTGTAGAAAGGAAAGCTCAAAGCTGAATTGTCATGCTATGTAGAAGGTGTCGGTGCTTCTGTTGATTTTGTTCCAGCTGTTCTCATCTTATTTCTAGACCCCAGTAAGACCAGCTACCCTGCCACAGCTGGCAAACATCTCTCTCTTTCGTAACAATCTAATTGGATTGCAGTATGTATTTTTTATTTATTTTTCACTTCTAAAACCCCTTCAAGCATGTATACTGGCAGCAGGTGGTTGTGCAGCACTAGCATTTTAAAGACGACAGCCACACATCAGACCTTCTGCTAGCTCTTCCATGACGAGCACGTGGGGCTCAGGAATCAGCTGTTGCGAATGGACATGCAATCTTTAGTAGAATCCTGAAGTATTTCGGTGCTGTCATCTGCGCAGAGCTGCTGTCACATCTACTGAAACACTGTTTTGCTTTTCTTGGAGAAATACATTTGACCTGCCTCCTTGGTGGGGAGAGTTTGAGGTGGGGGGGCATTAACAATGGCCTGGGGGTGAGGAGTCCTTCCATGTCAGTAACCTACAGGCTCTGGCCGATTTGTGGCTGGACAGAACTAGCAAGGGGGTCTCCCAGCCCGCAGTGCCAAAACTTAAACATCCCCGTCCTGTTCACCAGGTGACAGTTTCTGACCGCACAGAACCCCTTACTAGCTGTAATTCCCTGCAGCCTGTAACTAACTACAGGGATGCAACTTGAGGCGTTCTGGTTCAGAGAACAAACCAGCAGACAGACAGCGATCTCTGTTCCAGCGGGGCTCCGCTTAGTCTTTCTGGCTTCAGTATGAAGTCAGAATTATGCAAGGAGGCGAGACATTTCACTTTAGTTCTTGCTTGGGCCAGAATCAATAGCTTTGTTGTTTCTTTCACAAACATCAATAACCTGTACTTTCTGCCAGCATCAAAGCATGGACGTGGTGTTTGAAGGCTGAGCTTAGCTATTTTTCTCTGTAAGTAGTCCTTTAGAGATTCTTTAGGAAATTCTAGCTGCAAGAAGCGGATCTATGCAGTGAAGACCCTATATGTGTCTCTAAGACTTTTTGGTTTGATGTCTTTTTGGTGGGACCGCGAGTTTCATCACTGATCTGTTCACTTACATGAGACGCTAAAGAATTTTCAAACCTGAATTTGATTTCTCTTTAGGATAAATGAGTTTTTCATTCCACAGAGGATTGTATCAATTTACAGCAAAACCAGCTGATAATCTCATCACAGTATCTGTAGTGCACAGACAGGGCTTTTTACATTTTTTTCCCCCCACTACAAAGTGACAGGGAATTCAGCGTAGCTCTATCAGACCCCGTATCATCTCCATTCCTCTGTGTCTTTGAATGTGTATCTTATACCAACCTACCTCAATAGCTAAATGAAGATTAGAAGTGACAGCTAACCCACTAGTCCTAAATAATCTAAATCTGAACAATTTGATCCTTATTCTCTCTCACACATTTAAGATGCATAAGGTACCTCTTATGGTGAGTTCAAATCTCTGCAAGAACAACAGCAGGCTTCCTGATCTGGTTAACTTTTGTACTAAATTCAATTCCATTGACCACCATATGATGTGGGACAAGGTTTCATTCAGAAATTACAACTCAAGCGAATTCATTTTTAATAGTGATACATCTCTCATCTTCCATGCACACGTACAAGCCAGGCACTGGTTCTGAAGTGCCGGCATTCCCTCCCACCCTCCGAGCGCGGCGGGCCGTGGGCGATAGAAGGGAGGGCTCCCTGCACGGCGGTGCAAGCTGCCGCCACCAGAAAGGTCTGGTTTGTTCCACCCAGTTCAGGTGGGTGGAAGATACGTCAATCTTGCCTCAACTATGTAAAGAAAAATCCAAGTGTTTTGATGGAAAATGATGTTTGTTTTTGTCTCACTTTATAGAATTTCACTTTAAAGAAGGAAGGAAGGAAAAATCTCCCTGTGATAATCTTCAGTTGGGTTTGCTACCTCTGCTCCTGCCCACAAAAAAGGAACAGTAGGCAAAATTTGCTGCTTGTTTTTAGTTAACCTATTTTAATTCATTTCTGCAGAACCCTCACACATAAAACAGCTGGGGTTGTTTTTTTTTTCTTCCTTCCTTTTACATATTTTAATCTTTCATTGAAAATGATCAAAAACCTGTGGCAGCAGATGGGGATAGAATATGGAAGTTTTCACAAAGGACTTCAGATATCAGAGGAGAAAAAAAATAGATTTCACTTTAAGTTTTGAAAAATATTTATAGGCAGCTTTGTATCTTTCAGTTCTTAAAGGACAATTCCAGCAATCATTTGGCTATAAGTTATTGTAAGTAAATATTTACTGTATGTGCAGTTATTTTCTTCTTTCTGTGTCTCCTCAGGTATACCCACTAATTTTCACAGAGCTTTTAGCTGAGTGTATATTTAAGATGAGGGAGATGAGAGAAACAACTGCTGTAGAGAACTATAACCAGCCCTCCTGTCTCCAGCTGTACAAACCTGCCCTTGATTACTACTTTGAAAACTGTCCCTCTCACAAGCACTCCAAATGAGGCTTAATCAGTGAACTGCTCTTCACCTGGGACCAATGTCTCCTGAAATTACCCTTCAATTAATCAATTAAAGTATATACTACAGATTATTTGCTTATCTCTATTTGGAATGTAATTTGTGAAAGGGTAGTTTGAGAAGGCTAAGAAAGTTTTTTAAGAACTTTTTTTTTTTTTTTTTTTT
>JAVJGI010000041.1:1413557-1533644 GCA_035590275.1 Ibycter americanus
AGCACTGAGGAGCCTGCAAGAGAAGGAGCACTGGTGGAAGAGGAGCACTGGGTGAAGGGAGAGGAGACTGGATGAAGTAGAGGCCAGGGATGGAGGAGAGGCCCTGGGAGAAGCTGAGAGAAGAAGGGGGCCTGAATGAGGCGAGGCTGGCTGGAGGAGAAGCCAGGAACCTGGATGCAGCAGAGGCAAGAAGCAGGGTGGACTGGCCTGAAAAGGATGAAGAAACAGCACAGACAGATGAGCTTTTGGAACCTTGTGTGGGACTAGTGGTGGTACCAAGGCATGAGAGGGCTGGTATGGGATGTTAAAAGCCTTGTTGCAGCTTGATAGTTTGGTAGTGCTGCAACAGTTGTTTAGTGCAAAAATCAGTTATATTTGCTAGCTTCTATTTATCTAATTGTGCTGTTAACAGATGGTTAACTAAATCCAAATTGTGGTTTGTTTTTTTTTTTTTTTTTTTAGACAGATGTGAATGTATACGGAGAGAAAATGGAAAAGGTATCTGATAAAGGTTTAGGCAGTCTCAGCAGTCAGTCAAACATCAATACTTATCATCCATGCAGCTTTTGCTTGGCACTTTATTGCCAAGTTTAAAATGGCTATTATTGCTTTATTTCATACTTTCCAGAGACATTTTGGGGATTGTTAAGTTGGTGTTTGGTCAATTTTGAAGAAGCTGCTTGCATGTCCGGTTAAATTAAGAGGTAAGCATTTTCCAAAGATAAGCAGGAGAGCTGAGAAAGTTAAAAACACAAGCAATATATAATAAGCTGAGAAAATTCATACGGCATGACTGGTCAGGATTGTCTCTAGAAGCCTTGAGTAACATGTTGCTGTCAGATGAAAATAAGCTAAGATAATTTTGAGACCTGATCCCTGAAGAGATACTAAAGAAGGTTGCAAGTTATCATCATACTTTTTTCAATCTATGCAAAATGCACGCATGAACTGGCACATGCACATTAACTCGCTACATCTACAAGGAACACAATCACCATATGGCAATTATCCATTACTTCTTGCCTTAAACAGGTAAGTATAGTTCTATCCCTCTCCACTGAAAGATTGCTCACACTTGGCAAACCAGAATGATGTGAAAACAAGGGCTGGAGAGATAGGACTCACAGCTGGAACCTGAACAGTTTGAAGAAAACCAAGTTGGGCTTAGTCAGTTTAATTATTGTTACCTATGCTTCATAGTTATATAAAGTGTGTTTGCATCAAGAGTGGTCAATGGCTGTTTAGTCAGTAAAAATCAAGAGCAGTGAAGAAAGATGGAACATTTTCAGTTGTAAACAAAACTTAAGTTTTGTTTAACTAGAGTAAAAGGCTTCCAATTACCTATTCCAAACATTGGCAACTGACAGTGTTGCAACATGTATTTGGTTTGGTTTACATTAAAAAACAAACTCTCTACAGTTTAGTGTCTTAGAGCATATAACTTATGCATAAGTAGTAATGACCCAATTTTCACATTCCTGGCTGGAAATGCTGTTCTGGTCTCCCTGCATTCCCGGTGCACCCCCCACCCCCTGAAAATCAGCAACAAAAAACCTTGATCCCCATCCAATGACAGATGTGCATGTGTGGCCTCTGGTCATCAGTACTCCTTGCCCATCTGTTTGGGTGACATTGTCTTTAATCACAAGTTAAACAAAACCTTCCACAAGAGTATCGTGGTTTTCAAAAATAAGTTTGGGAGAAACATTTCACATTAACATTTTGATTTTCCTCTATGCTAGCATTCTATGTTAATAGATTCCTCCTGCATTTGATCACACCTGTTCAGTTCTTAGCCAAAATCTATTAAATGACCAAGAGAAAAGGAAAACGGTTTATAAACAGTCAAGCCTTGCACAACAGCATGCATAGCTGTGGGTGTTTGAGGAAGTTAGAAATTGGGTTTTGACTTTAATAGAGAAGAACTCCTCTCTCTCAAGATGATACTATTCACTTTATACTGCAAACCCTCACAAATTGCCAGAAAAAATGGAACTAAGAAAAATGTGTGAGATAACTAATTACCATGAAAGTAAAAGGAGGAGTTCACAGGATATAACATCTGCAGAAATAAGGTGTGAAACACCTTTTTCAGAAGGGTTAAAGGAAATAAGGCTAGGTTATTTTCAGAAAAAAACTCCTGGCTATTTTTCTACTGCTTAGAATTTTGCCAATAAAGGATACTTAGAGAAAAAATCTCAAGGATTTATCTGGAAAAAGGATACCAAGTTTTCATTTTTTGCTGTTGAAACCTAAAATAACTTCATTGAAATGTACTTACTCTCCTTCAAAATTTGGATGAAGGAAAACAAGAACGGTTTCACTGCCAGAAATGTTATGATGGCAGAAGCTGAATCGGCTAAATCAGGTGTTCTATTGCCATGTTTTACAAAGCATTTTATGAAAGATGAGATGCTATATAAAATTACATTTTGTCTCAGCCTGAAAATATGTGTTCCATAACCTTCTGCAACAGCTGATCTAGCTGCCTTGGAGAAATTATATGCCCTTCCTTTAATACTGCGAATGCCATAAAGAAGAATGTCTCACATTTAATGAGAAAAGGGATAAGGCTTCAGGAAAGCTTTGAACACCATTGTATTTTCATATCTTGGTATTTGAAAAAACAGTACAGATCCTTTATACATGAAGTGAACCTCCCCAACAGTTTTTCCATGGAAACAACGAATAGTCATAGCCTCAGGCATCAGACACAGGATTTAACTGGCCAAGAATGACTCTCAGCGTCTTGAGCAGGATGCCATTAGAAGCTGAAAAAAAGCTAAAACAATTCTGAGACTTAACCCAGAAGAGATGTTAAAAAGAGTGGCAATCTTTTGCTATATTCATGGTTTATGTAAAATGGATTGAGAAGTTTGTAGAAGAATTTCATTGAGAGATGCAGTATGGGGTTGGAACATGAGACCTTTTGCTACGAAGATAATGTTGTTTTAATATGAATTTCAATTTTTTTTAAAAGCATTCTTACAGATGTTTCATTAGTATGCAAAATCTCTTAACAAACATCTGAAGTTTGTCTTTTTTCTAATTCTTCCTAGTATTTTATGAATTGTATTGATAACGTCAAATAAAGGACATAAGGTACTTGAGGATACCTTAAATAAAATACAGATGAAACAACAATTATTCCAGCAATCTAATTTTTCCTGTGGAATCAATTAATATCATTATGTGACTGAGCTCAAAACATTAAGGTGTAAGCAGTTTGGAAGCATTTTTGCATAATATATCTCTACTTAAAATGTCAATCTGGTTGAAAAAAAATAAATGTTCAGAGTGGGTAAGGGGGATGAAAGACCCACAAATCAAAATAGGAGGATATGAAGTCCATTAAAAAAGTCTTCTGATTTCCAAATATAGCATTAGATTATGTCGTGATTTTACTTCTTTTCTTTGCTTCATTTCATCAATTCACACATCAACTATACTGAAAAAATCTAGAAATATTTCACTCTGTCCTGATTCATTATCCTAAAGCAAAAGCTCATGAAGCTAATAAAAAGTATAAGGGTGCTTGCATAAGCTAATATATATATTTTTTTTATTATTATTTTTTTCCCTTGATGTAACTCATTCTTTTCCTACTTGAAACAGTGCTGAAGTAAAATGTTATGATTGGGAAGTTGCTCACTTCGGGATAAAAATTAATTTTCAGTGGTTAATTTTGTATTTGTAAAATGGTTTTGTCTAGAGAAGAGATTTCAAGTGTTCTAATTCAAAGTTCCTGAGCCATTTCCTATACAACTCTTACTGGTATAGTCATATGTATGCCTTGTGTAGTCAGAAAACTATATGACATATTTCTTGAGCTACTCCATCTTTGTGAGATTGATGCCTTTAACAATATACTGAAATGTGAACTAGATATGCTTTAATAGAGGGAGCTGATATACCCATATTGTGGAAATGCTATATTCTAGTACTTCTGAAATAATTTCTTAGACTCCTGTACACTTTTAAATTGTGTTTTGCGAGAATGTCATATGCAGTTAGCATAGGAGTCAGGAGTTCAGTTTGATACAAGTTCTTGGCAATATCATAATACCTAACATTTAAGCAACTGGGGTTTTTTTTGTTGGTTTTTTTTTTTTCCCCATGTAAAAATATCATTGTTGCTTGCTGAGTATTTGGCTTTCTATTTAAGTATACTAAAGAAAATATAACTAAAATATCTTGATCTTTGCATAATCAGCAAAACATATGATATCTTGCACAGACATTAGAAATATAGGGTTTCTTACTGAAAGGCAGAAATATTTGGGTATACAGAAAGTACTGTAGACAGTTGTATCTTGAATTTCCCCTTAGCAGCCTAGGTGATATTTTTGAAATGTATACATTTTAGGAAGAGCACTAGCAAAGAAGATCACAAAATGGACAATGTTTGTATAATCCTTGCCATCCTTCATAATGTTCGGGTTAAGATAACAGGAACCTGTAACCAAATATATTAAAACCAATTAGTAAATGAGGTATGTTATTAACATATACATCTGATTCTCAAAGCAATTATGAAATACTGCAATATTTTCCCTGAAATATAGTAATGCCGGGCAGAAATACAGGTCATCCTCAGTCTTAGTTTTCTGAGAGTAATAAGTAAAACCTTGCTATCTGCTTCTAGTTGTTTTTATGAATCAGGGGAAGGTCACAGACTTTGGAGTTGTGTTTTCCCTAATCTTGTTTTTCTTCTTATCCATCTGGGATAGACGCCATTAAAATAATGGTGCTTCTTTTCGGAACTACGCCAGGATATATTACTAGAATGTACGACAACTTTTGCATGCTCGATCTCCCTCATGTCCAGATGTAGGAGACCAACTGGAAAAACAATCTAACAAAAAAGCTCAGAAGGGTGAGAACAACAGCAAGAGATGAAACTCCTTAGCGGAATAAGGGGTAGAGATCCCCTGAGCCTGTCGAAGGAAGGTCTCAAAGGCTCCCCTGCAAGATCAAACAAAAGGTTGCTCTGTATGAACTACAGACTGGTAAGAGGGAACAGCCTGCCAAAGGGTGAATGATGGCCCCTGAAGCAGCAGTCAGCAGGAATCTGCAGTAACTGGTAGAAAGGTAAATGTGGCAGGGGGAGATCGTGACCATTGACCCAATTCAAGACCAAAAAGACTTGCCCCCCCCCAGCTGTAAGGAGCATGGGTGCTAATGTCAAGCAAGGCTGATTTTAATAAGAGGTGATCTACATTGAAGGATAAGAATAAGAGAGGAAAACAAGTGCCATGTTAGGAGGGAGTAAGAATAAGAAAAGAAGGGACTTCTGGACAAGTGCTCCTACAAGAAACACCCTGCATTGGCAGGCCCGACGCTGGATCCAAGACTGGTGATCTTGCTCTCTCTGTCTTTCTCTCTCTCCCTCGCTCCCTCCCCCCTCCTCTTTTTCTCTTATTGTTTTATCTTCTAGTAAGTAATGCAAGGCATAAAACTTTATATTCATGGCAAATGATAAGCATTTCTACTACCCAATTATTTATCAATGAGCTTGACTATGGAATAAAAGTTTGTTTACCTACAGACCTCTGTGTATACCCTATTGCAAGTAAGAGGATCAGCAAATCTGAGTCACTCTTCCCTCTTCCTTGGCTGCATGTGACACCAGAACAGATTAGGTTATGACTACGTCTGTTGAAGAAGATGAAGAGAGTTAAAAAAATCCACAGTCCACTGCTTTGTTTTTTTATAGATCTGTGACCGTTCTATACTGAAGAACAAACAAGGGAACAGTAGACTTTCAGTTTCTCAGAAACAAAATATTTTAATTGAAGATTTTATTTATTGTCTCATGATATAACAAACTGCCTTACTAGACTTAGTGCACTACTTTAACATCAGCAGTGGAATATCAAGGCACCAGGAGAAGGGCCTAAAACCATTGAATTAGACTGTGAATGACTTTTGTACTGAACTTCTTAACTGTTTGAGGTACATCCACTGTTAACATGGAAGAAATAGGACAAAAACAATGGTAGAAGGAAACATCTCCCATCTTTGCAAGTAATACAGCATTTTATTGTTATAGTATTTTAATACTTCGTCCTGTAGCAACACTGCACAAAAATCAATGAAACTAATTGTTCAGCTTGCACTATTTTATAAATAAGAATGAATTTATATTTGAACTCCAGCTGCAGTACGAATTGATGTTCATTCACAGTATTTGGGTGCTAGGCAAAAACTAGGCAAAAAAAAAAGAGTGCTCCTCTCTCCTGTTTGACATTTGAACATGAACTGCTTTTCCCTTAATACCTTATGTAAGATAATTGTTTGTGCATTTAATGGCTTAGAAATTTATAAATAGCTGACAGTGTCCAGGACTTATTTTCAGTGGGCTTACACAGACTGTATCTGCACATATAAATGTTGATTACTATTGTTTTTACTTATTGTAATTAAATTAATGGATGTAATCATAGAAATGCTTTGTTTTCATCAAAATGGACAGAGATGACAAATAGCTACAAAGCTGAAACTTAACTATTCAGACTATGTATTTCCTTGTTAGTTCTGTGATTTGTTTTGGTTTTTTGTACAAGCAATTTGTACAAAACCTTTGAGGAAGGTTTCCTCTGATCTTCCTGTTACAGGTCTTCAAAGTTACTCTCAAATCTGATTTTAGGCATCTTCAATAAAGCTTACTCCCATTCATGTTAATAGTGTTAAAGCATACTTAAGAAATAGATGGGCCTTGCTTCTTTTGTAACACATGCTGTACTTGATGCTGAAAGAACTAGCATCCTTCTGTAATGAATAATCAACCAGGTTTATAGCTCTGGAACTACACAGATTTGAACTTCGAAAGCAGATACTTTGAGGATTGTTTGCTTGCTGTCTTAGCTAAAATATACCCTTTCAGTTTGCAAGCATATCTGCAAGAATGTTATGCCCTGAACCAAATGTAGAAGGCTACAGCACTTCATGTGAGCAATGTCACATTCAGTATTTGATGTTGTTCTGAGAGTTCTTAAGGGTCAACAAAAGGCCTATAGTATCAGTCAGGACATGCACGTGAATAAAATGACAACAATAAGTCATAGTCTTATTTGGTTATTTCTTGATGTGCTATCAGAAAGGAATAAATAAAACTAAATTGTTAAACCTACTTTTAACAATATTTACAACTCATTGTTCAATCATGGGTTTACCCTATGTGCTGGAGTTTTAGGGAAATATACAGAATTTGTTCTTATGTCTGCTGATATTAAGGCTTTCCTTTTTAAATGTTTTATTATTTGAAGGTTTGGGATATATTTTTTATCCTGCTATATGACAGAAAAGCATTCTGAAGTTTTATTGAGCAGTTTAATTAAAGATTCTGGTTTTTTAGAAAACAATAATCTGGTAGACCCTCATTTCAAGGAAAGAGAGAAACAAACATATTTTCCTTGCATTTGAAATAAACTCCAATTTTTATGAATGCTAAAGCTACAAAGGAATCAGACCAGTCACATTTAAAAACTATACCTATGAAATTGTTTATCACACATTACAAGACAGAAAAATTTGAACTTCTAAGGAAAATTTGATGACATTTATGACATAGTAATTAACATCATACTCTAAAATCATATTAGTTGACATTATTAAGGTTTCAAAGGCAACTCAGGAAATGACATTATTGAGGTTGTCTGTACTTATTTCTTCATTTTATGTGTGTTATGAGCTAGTTTTAATCATGTGGTGTGTTTTCCAGGTTTCTCTTTTACTGAATGAAAGCTGGCCTGCAATTCATAAGTAACTCTTGTCCTTGTCCAACATGTAGCCATATATTTCATTTGCTCTGTTCTGCTCAGAAGGGGCTATCAAGTAATATGTTTCTTTCTGGAATTCCTACGGTGCTCACCACTATAGAAGATGAGTTTTCACAATTAATTTAGTCAGAAAAATTCTCATGGCCTGAAAGGCTTATTTATCTGTATTTTACAAATAAGAAGCTGAGGAATAACTACTAAAGAAAGAAAAGACTTTCTAGCTGGGATATGTAGCTGTGAATTCTTGGTCTTAAGGTCTGGTAGTTTTGCATACCAGGAACATTTTTCCATAAAGTTTGAGCTCAGAAATTCAAAACTATATAGGTTATGATTACCAATACTTATTTTAAGACTGTAGTAGAACTAGAAATAGAAAACTGCTTCCCTGGAAAAGCATAGGTTTTGTTGGAATATTTGTATTGCAAATCCCAATCTCCGTATCCAATCAGGCAAATGTCTAAACAGAATAGTCGTACAGTAGCCTCAAACCATTCCCAAAACAAGTTACATAGTGTGTAACTGAGGAAAATAAAGCAATATGAACTAAGACAGCAGAGAATGTAGGAGTTTCTGTAACAATTGGAGTCTATGGAAATTTGCAATAAGGAAGGTTTCTTCCCCCCTCTCTCAACAGTGCAGTAGTATGGAAGAACACCAGACTGAGCCCTTAGCTACAAAGGACTTTTTTTTTTTTTTTTTTTTTTTTCCAAAACCATTGTTTGGAGTGCCTCACAGCAGCTTGTAAGACTGGATGTAAAGGTAGGACCAATAAATTCTGTCAGTGCACTTAACTACAGTTAGTGCACTTAACTACAATTTGCCAGCCTCGTGCAGACTTAGGAGCAGCAGAAGGAGCAAACATCAAAATAGACGACATTAATTCAAGAGAAGCTTAGATTAGAGAAAGGAAAAAAAAAAGGTCAGAAAATTTAACTGAAAAGCCTCAGTGGAACAAAACTGCATTACAGAATTAACGAGCCCTGTTACAGAATCTGCACATACCACATTCTCAGCAAGTTTCACTTTTCACTAGGTGAAGACATGGTCTTGTACTTGCAGAGATGCACACAAGATGCAGCAGCTGACTTTTGGCAACTCAAAAAGGGGGCCTGCAGAGTGCATTTCAGTAGCTTATTTCAATTAAATAAAATTTGATTATCCCTGTCACTTTTCATCTGATAATCTCAAAAGATTTAGCAGTCATTTATCCCCCAGAGAAGGGCAGTAGAGAGATTAATTTGTCCACAGCTGAAACGTGGTCGTTCAGAAGTGTGGAAGAGTAGTACGTGACAGTTTAAGGACAAAGAATACCTTACTGCTTCAGAAGCTGACATCAGGTACCTAGATGTTCCTCTAGGTTTCAATGGGGATAGACTTTGGCTTTAATAATTTTTTTCTTTAAAACCATTCTTACATACCTTTAGTGACAGCAGGAGGCGAGAAGTTTTGGTTAGCCCTTGAGGCCTACCTGCCACAGCAGAGCTCTATCTAGCACAGAAAAGGGAGGGATGCCAAGGTGAGCAGCGCTGTAAAAAAGATGTAAGTTGCGGTTTCTGCTGCCTGCAATGTGAGTATATTCCTGAAAAGCCTCATCCAGGCACTAGACTGACTCTACTTAGTCAGTCACAAAATAAAGAAAACCCGTTGTAAACAAGTCAAGAAGGTGAAGTATACTTACCGGTAATGAAAACAAAGCCTTAAGTGATCCATACCACAGCCTAGTAGCACAACTTAAAGGCTGAGAACAAGATTTTTGAATATTCTGTGTTTGCTGACACTTATCTTGTAAGGGTAACATCAAGGTTCCTTATAAACTGGGGCAGCACGGGGAGGGAATATACCTGAATAAAGTACGTAAGCCAGAATGGCTGTGGCAGGCTTTCCTGAGCGTACACCTCACTGAGAAGCTAAAAGACAGGGTACATTTACCTGTATTTTACCTGCAAAAGGACAAATTCCTGGAAAACGCAGGTAGGAAACAGGGGCAAACCAGCCTGATGGAGGGGTTTCTGTTGTGTTGTTTGAACTCAGCTGCTTGCGTGGGGAGAGGGACTGGGACAAGTACTTACAACAGTAGGTGGAGGTTTGATGCAGACAGCATGACTAGTCATTAATAACACTAAAAGGTAGTAATTGGAGAGCTATCTTAAGTACTGCTTAGTGTCTAGAGAGTAACTTGAGATCAAATTTCTGTTTTTTCCCCCTGTTGTTCTACTACTGTAATTTCAGACAAGATGTTTAAGACTTGACTTCAAATCCCTTTTAGTTCTTCATGTGCAACTTGAGGCGTCCTGACCCCATACTGGCACTGTGGGCCAGTCCTGTATCTCAGTCCGGCAACTAGACACATGATTCAGTTAACGAAAGGTTGCACTTTTTACAGTGCTCTTCTAGCACTTTTCACCTCACCTCTTAAAGAGAGCAGTGCAACCTGAGTATCTCTCAAGTCCCTTAAATTCACAGGGAACTTGCCAAGAACCAAATGCAATAGTTCTCTGAAATCTTCACTTTAGAGTAAACATACCTATGAAACTAAATAACGCATGCTTTCACCTCATGAAAAAAACTACCACAAACAACAAAAAAATTGTCTTAGGGAAGAAAAAACAACCGCAGGTCTAAAAATGAAGACTATGTTCAAGCAGTCGCAATGGTTCAACACTATGGCTAGCATTTCACAAGCTTTACCTTCCCTCTGAATCCAGATATTAGTCTAGTGAGCACGCTACGCTTAGCCTGAACACGCTTTCTTAATTTGCTGAATTATACTCGATTGTGTACCAGTTTTGTAATTCTACTCTCTTGTAGGGTTTGATCAGTTTGCAGCTGAAAGCGAGTGAACCAAGCAGGCAAACAGGACTAAGCCTGGGTTCTGCTGATGGGTGATGTGTCAGGCTCAAAGACACAGAGTGCAGAGCACTTTGATTCTTTATAATCCATGTTCTGTGAAAATTAAAGCCACAAGGAAGTCTTTTTATGGGAACAGCTATCAAAATCTACCAAAACCATCTCTTTCTCTGGCCATGTTTATTCATAACAATAAAGGGGAAGATCCATTCTAAAGCAAGTGACTTTGGGCCAAATTCCATTGTCTTTCTAATGCAGAATGAAGGCAGTCTGAAGTGATTACAGTAGAACCGATGACAATGCCCACTTGTGCAGCTGGCGACAGAATTTAGTGGCATGCATCTAACAGAACATTTTTAAATTTTTAAAAGCATCTAGAAATGAGCTAGGTTTCTTTTGTACGACAGACATTTGCAACATACGTAATGCACCAACATACAAAAAGCCACCCCTATGACCTGCATTTGCCAAACCATAGTTCTTCTCTTTGTTTCCTTTTTTCCCTTCTTGTGTTTGAAATAAATATGACAGAGCTGAAACCTTGAGAACATCAGAGAACTAACTTGTCTATTTATGAAGACCACCCGTATTTCAAACATCACCTTCCTGTCCCACTAGATGCAATGCTGAAAAAAACCCTAAGGATCAAAGTGCAGTTTAATTTCTGCTGTTGAGCTGCTGGTGCTGGCAAATCCAGCTGGGGAACAGATTTTAATGGTGATTTATAAAACAAAGTATTTTTAGAAATGGTCCTCAGCATTCACTTACTCACATCATCTAGGCTACCAAACATCTGTCATGAAGTAACAACAATTCCGTACCTGCATACCATAGGGTCATTCAAAGTGATGACCTGGATAGTGCATTTTAACCTGTTGCCTGCGTATTGTGAGAGTCTATGGACTCAAAGGTTCCAGGTAATTAATCAAAGCACCTGTGCTGTTAGTAGACTTGTGTGACAGAAGTCTGCAAATCACAAATGATAAAATCATTGACTCAGAATTCAGCACTTATCATACACACTGGTCTCCTTGAGCTATCCCGTCCTTTAACAGCATATGCAATATTTCCATGTGATTTCACAGAAGCATCGCACAAAGATCATTTTTGCTGTCATTTATACAGATCGAGCATATGTCTCAACAGCGTGGTCACAACCAGCAACAGGGAAGATGGAGTGACTCTTGCACATTCCATTGCTTTAGACAGTGTTGACAAGAAATTCATTAAACGAGGCAGTTCCACAGATCGCATGCACATGTGTGTAGTTTTTATGTCCTTCTCACCTGGACTCCTTTTGAGTGATGGCAAGATAGATTTCCCACGAACTCTCTTCAGGAATAGCTCCATGTGGTATCAGCAAACTGACTCCTACAAAAGAGCAAAGGCAGAACTTACCTTTGGGAAAGGCACGAGATGTAAAGAACAATGCACAACTGGCCTCCGATGTACAAGACCTAGAAAGGCTGTCTACTAGAGCAGAAGAATGCTCCTCTGCAATAGCGGTTCTGACTACGTTATCAGATGAAAGCAAAATAGGTTATTAATATGATCCAAACAGTTATTAACATTTAACTGTCTTAGAGCCTGGAATTATATAGATTCATAAGCCTAAAAACTTCTTGCTCCAACAGAGCTCTTCAGTAGTTGACTTCCCATTCTTTTGTGTCCCTAAATGACACTGGATTCATAGTCTAGATGTTACTGAAGGCTTCTCTTCATCCTTGGGTACAGTCAGACTTCTTTGTCTACTTCACCACTTGCACAAAAAGGAATGATTTATGGAAACAAAAGGTACCATCAGCTGCTTAGTTAAGGCTTCCAGCAAAAGTATCCAACATAAGGAATTTTATTTAGCATGATATGAACACAGTAATGTAGTGCAATATCCTGCAGGACTATGATTTTAACATCCTTTATTTGATTCTAATTTCATGCCGTATGTTTTCAGCTAATTTAACACACAATTTCTTAAGTCTAAAATATGTCTCGCAAAACTCTGAAGTCACAAAACAAACTCTACTTCTTACAGAATGCAAATTGAGCATCTCTGCTGTGATGTTTCAATGCATAGCCCAATCTTGAAATGCCAGTTGACTTTGAAGTGCCCCACTATGGAAATCTGTCAAGCTATTAAGCTAAAAGAAAGAGAAAACCAGAAAGCCAGGAGTAAATGCTAATGAGAGCCACACCAGAGTTTTCATGGAGAGTGGAAGCTATTCTCCAGAGACGTCTGTTTGTTATATGCTGGAGACTTCAGTAACATAATGAAGTCTGACAATGTTAACGCAGTCAGATGTTGATGCATGTAGATTCTGCTTTGAAAATGACCCCATTATATAAGATGCTGATCCAATATCAGCCTCCTTCCTGGGGAGCCCTTCTTTTGGATCAGGATCCAAGAAAGCAACAGCTTTGATTAATATGACTTTCATGCTGAAGACATCAAGAGAGGCAGCAATTTATAACAGTTCAAATAGGCATAATGCCTCTTCACTACTCATCCCAAGCTTTCTTCTGATCAGTCATCTCCTGTGTGGGCAACATGCTCTACTTCCCAAAATTTGTATTAAGGGAGACCTATTTTTTATTTCCTTTTTTTTTTCCTAAGTTATAGAACTTACTTTTTTTTTTTTTTAAGTTATAGAACACTACATCAGGCAAAATAAGTTTAATCTAGAATTATTTTACATGCTTTTAATGAGAAAGGATCTACCCACCTGTGTTTGGAACCACTAAACGGCCACCCAGGTGTCCAAAAATGGCAGTTGTCTTCAGCTCACTTGTTGTTGAAATAGAAGACAGGTTCTGAATATACGTTGCCTTGTTTCTAGCCTGTATTGTACCAAAAGCTCTATTATTCCCATGAGGAAAAGTTCCAGAATGTGCCTTTCCATGATACTCAGCCCTCTCTGTCACCCCTAGGGACACCATGAACGAACTCTGAACTTTGACTTTGATGTCTGACAGCGGGTTGAACAGTGAAGACTCTGTCATCAGCTCCTTGTCCATGGGATCCTGCAGGCAGATGGGCCCACTGTACGTTCTGCTCACTGTCAGGTCAGGCTGCATGGATGAATTCAAAAGCAGGGAGTTACCTGGTAGAATGAAGCAGATCAGGGAGTCAGTTACGGTATTGAGATGTTAAATCAGAAATCTCTTTCTGACCTCTGCACCATTTCCTTTTTGACTTGTTCTTCCATCCTGATAGCTCAGAGCTCAAAATCACAGAAGGCAACGTTAAAAAAACTGATGAAATGATGCAGTAGAACTAACAGGTACTTGATCACTATGTTTTCACACTTCAGGCAACTCCAGAGTGCATGAATCCAGGAAGGAACTTGCTTTTTGTTTTGGCTTCAGGTTTGTGTGTATTCCTGTTTTTTTTTTTTTTTTTTTTTTTTTTAAACATTAAAACCCGTTGGGTGAATACAGATCTTCCTGCAGACCTTTTCCTTGAGCTTACACAAAATGATAGCTTCATGCCTGAGGGAAACTGGCTTGAAAAGAAAGTGGGACAAGAATAATATAGAGAAAAATACCAGTTATTCATTTAGGAGCATTTTAGCTCAGAAAACACTCTAAAAAAACCCAAAGGAATGGATATCAGATTTAGGGCCTGAGCCCTTTAGCTGGTTTGGCCTTTTTTTTGTTTGTTTTTGTGGTTGGGGTTTTTTTGGTGGTGTTAGTTTTGTTTGTTTGGTTCTTAGTAAATAAAAGCTTTCTGAAGTAACTAATTTTCTGGAAATTATCTGTACTGTATCCTTGAAAATTTGATCACATTAAGGGACTGCAGGTTGGGTTGCTAACATTATAACTATACTTCTCTGAAGAACAAAATTTGGGTCACACTAACCTGTTGTTCGTGTGTCAGGATTGTGCTCTCTTTTCTCAGCAAACTGAACAGAGAAATGGCCTTTTTTTCAGCTGAATTGTTTGGTTTACAAATGCTCGTACTTAGAAAACCCACAGACGGAGAACCCAAAGTGACTGAAACTGAACTAATAGCATCCTGGCATAAAAGAAATTATCCTGCTCAGGTATTTTCAGAGCATCCAGAACTAATGTTTTTGAATGATTAAGTCAAACAATTCTCCAGACTCAAAACAAGACTTTCAGGCAAACTGAACAGCAAAGGAAAAAGTTGCTATTTGAGTCAGTCATTGAGAATTACATGACTCTGACTGAAGGCTTGGATTTTTAAACGAATGAGTAAACATCCTTCAAACATCCTTGTCTACCAAGCCCTTTTTCCAATTTCTTGCAATTTATGCCTGGCAAGGAATGTCTCCCAGAAAATAAAGTCACTGCAAAAACAACAACAAAAAGACACCCGCACAAAACAAGCTCTGCAACATATTTTACTTCTCTGAAGAGAGAAGAGACCTGGGGATACTTTCACACTCCACCAACATACCCATCCACCCACAGTAAGGCAGGTCTCTATGTTAGAATGTCAGTACAGAATTAAAGAATCGTACTATTTAAAAGTAATCACCATTTGTATCTCTCCCCACCTTTCTGTCCGAAGGAAATAATATTCCAGAAAACATCTGAGTGCTGCTTTTAGTAAAAGTATTTCTTCCGTATTGTATTGTATTGGTGACTTTCTGAAGTTTGGGTTTGGTTTTGGTTGTTGTTGTTTTTTTTTTTTTTTAAATCGATACACATTTACACACATTTATTTCCCACAGACCTCAGAATGTGGATATTTGCACACTAACAGCAGCTTATAAAAATACTTAAAGTTGAGTTTCTCAAATTGACAGTTAAAAACTAATCACTTTTACTGCAGTAAAGAAAATAGAAGATCTGTAACTGAATAGGAAGGAACTACAGACATGCGCTCTGGGTTTGTTTTGATTTGGTTGAGCTTTTTCTAAGTCCCAAAAGTCAGCATGGAAGAAGCTAGTGACAGTATTTCTAAAGCACTTAGAGTGTGGTCAGGAAAGATTATGTGTTTGTCCATGTTGCCATGAGCGATCGGTAGCAGAGACAGTACGTGACAGTTCTAACCACTAGATCCTGTTCCGTGCGCTGCGGCTGCCCCTTCCCTGGCTTTCAACACATCTGCTCAGCAATAAGCTAGAATGCCTTCCCACAGCCAGTCACTGAGTATGGGCTCAGTATCTCTGTGCAGTAGGAGCTCTGGAGAGAAGAAAATGAAATCACAACACTAACCTTGTCTGACTGTTTTAAAATTAAATGTCTGGAAGCCTCCTGTCAGTGCAGATGAATCAATCACATCGACGCCGTACTCACTCTGACTCCGTCTGTAAAGGGTGACGCCAACCACTAGCACAGCCACAGCAATGACTGCTGCTCCCAGGCCAGAGTACAGGGCAATGTCACTGGCGGTCTCAATATCTGAAAGGAGAAAGAGCGGGTACCAAGTCAGCAGCGCTCACGAAGACGTTCTGACTGGCGTTGGCTGGCCGTGAGCAAAGGTGATTGTGTGAGGCCCCAGACATGTGGCCAGGGAAGTAAAGCTTGAAACATCAATGTGGAGCAGATCACAGCAGGATAGTGGAGCACAAAGGAACACTGAAAAGCAAGCACTGAAAGCACAAGCAAATTTCCTGATGCATCACTCCGTACAGATGAGCATACGTTGTTTTAGGGATTGCATCACGGTCTTTACAGTTGGTTTTTTTTTTAATGGGAGAGTTGGACTGGTAGCCATCAGAAGCAGAGCACTTGCCACTAAATCACTTTCTCTCTCAGCAGCACACCCTGCTAGCTTGGGCTCCTTGCAGAGGTGTGCCATCGTTTCCCATTCCAGCCCGGTGGAGATGGCCATGGTCCCGTAAAGGGAGGAGATGGGACAACTGCAGCTAGGGAGGGCTGCTTTGGGTATTGGCACAAGCCTCAGCTATTGCTAGCTTCCAGGGACACGCAAGGTTGAATTCTGAATTCTGGAGCTAATCCAGGAGGCCATGAATCCTCTGAAAAAATCGTAGCAAAGGTTTCCATCCCCGCCTCTTTATTTTCTGTGTGAGCTTTAGTATAAGAAGAAACAGTCCGTCCTCTCAGCTCAGAGGGGGGCTGAGGAGATGCCACATACTTTCTCAGACTCCTCAAGTATCTTCAGTCTTTAAAAACAGGTTGGAAACCGAACCTTCCCCGTGACTGCACCCATGCATGCATTAAGCTTACAACCCGGTTTTCCAAGACTTCAGACTTTTACAGCAGAGAAAAAGAATTCATTGCTTTGAAAGAATGAATCCAAATGAAACCTGCAATATTATGTAATTGAATTATCCAGTCCCGCTATTCTAGATCTTCAGGGATTTGGGACCACGTACCATGAAATTAAATTACTTGGCAAGTACACTTAGTGGGTCCTTAGATAGTTCCCTTAATGCCAGCCTCCAGTTTAGAGGAAGAGATAATCATGTACTCACCCTATACATCATCTGTTATCCTACTATGCGGTGCTTCTGCTGTCAAGTGAGAAGCACTTGGTACAGAGAGTGCATTTATTTATGATGAATGACAGTGACAAAAAATAACTAGGAAATCCAGACTACTCAATATCAGTAAACAAACTGCCATGTACAGAAATAGGGTAAGAAGTTAAATTCAGCGTTTAATAAATAGCCAATTACTGAAATTACTTAATTAGTATTTGAGAGGAGGCTTCTGTTGTGCATATGTTTTTCTGCAGAATGTCAGATAACTTTATTTTAGCTGAATTTTTAAAATGAACACGAAACTTCAGACCATTGAGATGAAAGAAATGAGTACCTATGGGCAGCATCAGAAAAGCTAATTTTCCTGGCTCACCAGTTTCTTACGTAAACGAAATGCCTGACAAGTAACAATACCAGCAGCTGAACTTCCTGGGAAGGCGCGCGGGCTGCCAGCGGCGGTAGCCGGGTACCGACTGTTCCCTGACAGAAGTGAGATGCCATATGAATTGCAGCAGCAAGGAAACCCAGTGCGTAAACACTGCTTTAAGTGGGCTGGAGCACATGGGAGATTTGATGTGAATAAGGCAACGTCTCTGATTTTTTTTTTAGTTGGGCAGTTGAATCAAAAGTAAAATAAACAGTTTGGCTCAAACATCCTTAATAGAAAACACCCTTTCCATCCCCTTTCTCTAACTGCTCCCAGCCAACCCCAAATACAACGCTCCCAACACCCCATTCAACCCAAAACAGACATTTTGAAATCAGTTTTACTAGAACCACTATTTAGCCCAGAAAATACTTCTACAAAATTCTGTTGAATTTTCAAATAACCTCCTACTGCAAAAGGTTTCTGTTTTTAACATGTTTAGGATGTGCTGAGAAGGAGAAAAAAAAAAAAAAATCACAAAGTTTCCATGCAAATACCAGCTTTCAGAAGAAATCCATCTTCTGTGCCATGTCACAAGTAGTCACAACTGAATAAACTTGTAAGTAGCTCTTATCCAACTTCTTAGAACATTACAATTGCCACAGTTCTACTAAATAAATTACTAGAGAAAAAGACTTTTTTCTCAAGCTTTTTTCCCCCCCTATTTTTTCCACGAGATGCCCCCTTGAAAAATGTCGTAAAGAGAACTGCAAGCATTTGAGGTTCAGATTTAGGAATTCTAGAAAGTAAGCCGATAGCTGACAAAGTAAATGTATTAGACTAACCGTGGGAGACTCCCGTATTCTCCTATGCCAGATGGAAAAAGTAAATGCAAAAGACAGGGTGCCGAAGGCAGACGGGCAGTGCCGCAGATCAGACTGGGACAACCTGGTCCGCAGTCCAAGGCCCTACCACATACTGGGTTACCTCCGTCTTACACTCTGGTATCAGGTGCAGAAAGAAAAGTACAGAAATTAACGGCATTTCTCTTTCTTCCAATTGTCTATTACCAAGCTATTTTGTTGTTACAGGGAATTAACTATGAAACTCCACTGTTAACTTAATTTTTGTGGATAATTAGTACAAGTAAGCCAAGAGGAAGAATGTTCTGTATCTCTGGTGGTAGAAGAAACCTAACAGCAAGTGGGTTCTTCTCCCTTCTAGAGGTCCGTAGTGAGCTGGCAGTTACCTCACCATAAAACATCTTTAAGTCTTCCATTTTAATCATTACTTTAAAACAGAAAAGTGCTGAAAATTTGAATTACCTCTTCTACCTTCTTGGGATTATAAATTATAAAGCCTGAAACATGCAGAAATAACCTTTCAGTAAAAAATTACTGCATAGTGGCAACAGGTAGGAAAGATAGGAGTTGATCTTTCCCCATCAAAACCAGAATATAAAACACACCTCAAGTTCTCACCTGTGAATAACCGCAATTTATTACTCTAAATCTACTTAAATAGTTTAGCTTCTTCTTTTCAATCGCTTCAGGTGTCAGATAATTCAAGTTTCATACTTTTACAAATGCACAAGACTTGCACACAGGGGTACAAGATGAGAGCAAGAATACAGAATTTTAAAAAATGACAACAGTTCGACTCAAGCAAAATTCTTCTGCAGAGAATTTTGTTTTCAGTGACTACACTTAAGTATCCTTAAAACTTGAATTTGACACTTTTCTATAAATTGTATTATTAAAAACTCTTACAGTTGTTCTTTCTGAATTTCTTTAATAAAACGGTGATTGTTCTGTTTCATAGAACATCTGGAAGAGTTAAAGTGCTCCCATAACTATTCCATTGAACGGGGAAAATAATTGCCCACAAACCCAAAATAGCTAGTTCAGAGGAAAAGGATATCCTTTTCAGAATTCAGTAGATTTTTAAATAGCTTTATCTTAAAAGAGTAAAACAAGAGTGACATGGTGTTCCTTTGAATTGTTCCTATGGAACACAACTGCTTACGAAAGGGGACTTGCATTTTTATTTAAGATGTTAGTATTTCTTTAGGAACCAATACTGTTTTTTTTAAGTAATTTTAATCTCGTCACCTTTCTGTCTTTTCTTATGGATAATTCCTGTTATGGAACACTAAAAGAAAAAAAGAAAAGCATGGCAAATTTGGGGAAAGGGGTAATTTTCTGCTTTTATTTTTTCCCAGAAGGGAACAAAATGAAAAACAAACTAAAAAAGAAAACATTTATAGTCAAACAATTACTATTTAACGAACTGCATCCTCCCAGCCCCGAGGAGGTAGAGACTCTCATAAAGCACTAAGATTTTTATACATTTCAGTTACAGGATACATGTTTGTGGTAACTGTAGCCTATATTTCACTCCACCTCCTGACACTGTTACATAACATTTATTGAAAGCACATTTGATGGTAATGAAGTTTCTATTAACTATGATTAAGTTTCATAAAGCACCTGAAGATAATTTAAGATGTGCAGGAGCAGAAAATGAAACATTTGGTTTAGTACATTAGGAAACATAATTGATTAAATTATCTCATTTACAATAAGTGCTTTCCAGGAGCTATGCAGGGCATACATTTCCCCCCGTCTGCCATTAGAGTTTGCTCGGAGATTTGAAAGATTTTTCCAGCTTCCCATCCTCCCCCATGTCCCTGTCACTCTCACTTTTGGTACCCCTTAGCAACTTGAAGTCCATTTCTTCCTATTGCCAGTCTCTGAGAACAAGGATCAAAAGTCAGGGAATCATGTAAGAGGTTATTTAGTAGAACAGGCTGTTTCTCAATTATCTTCATAATTGACTTTGATTTTGCATCAGTGATGATTCATGCAGTCTTAAACTAAGTTCCTGTTTTGCTCAACAGCAACAAGCTGTATTATATGTTTCTAGCCCCACAGCTATAAAGAAACCTTTTAATTCTCCTAGGTATCTCATATGCTTAAATCAATCCCAATAAAGTTACTTTTTTAATAAATCAGAAAATAAAGCAATTCGACTGATACTCTTTCAAGATTCTCTAATTAAATGGAAACTACACAGATAAACAAAAACATACCAATTGCCTGAGCTAAGTTATGACACACACCAGTTGTACGTGACCGATTAGGAGATGATTCCAGTAAGACAAAGACAAGACAAAATTAAAAACGCTTAAGCAGGCAAGGCAGCCACAGCACATTTTTGAGTATCTACATTTGATTCTATCCTTAGAAATACTAAAGAACTGGAAATGTAAAGGACATAGAATTCTCATGCAAGCTTTCTGTGCGTTTGGAGCTGTTGAATGGGTGGAGCTGGGTGGTTGTCATGCACCCTACGTAACTACACCGTATCAGAACCTGAGAGCTTCTAAAAAGTCACACGCCTTTCACTCCCAAGAGTTGCAGCCATCTTGGACAATAACTATGCTCCTCTACAATTATTACTTTTAATTGCATCACATTTTTGCTGCAATTTGGTTACGTTCCTTTGTAACTAGTTACAAAGGTGTCTGCGGATTACATGGATTTGAACTTGACCAGTTCCCTTAAAAGCCTTTATCAGAGGGCGGAGTACGCTGGGATCTGATAACCGACCCGGCTTCCTTCAAGCCAGTAAGAAATGTTGCTGCAGATCGGGCTGACATTGCAGTCCACAGCACGTGAGCTCAAAGGAAACACAGTTCAGATTAGGATCTCCAAAGGTTTTCCTGAAGATTTAGGGCCCAAGTTCCATAAAATTTCAAATAATCCGATCACCTTATGCCCCTATATCCCGGAGGAGTAAGACTTAAAACCTACATATTTTATAACATATAATAGAAGAATTTGTCTTCAAAGAAGATGCAACCAATTGCATGCATTACTTTTCAGTATAGGTGGATTCTTGTTTTAAGTCTTTCAAAGGAATTAAGCCAAAAATGTGTTTATAAATCTATTTGTAAAAAGACAAGTTTGTTGAAATTTAAACAGTCAAAAATCCTCAAAACTTTGTGTACGGTTTATGAAAGACAAAAAGCAATGTCTTTGCTTTAAAACAGAAAGGCCTCACAGAAATTGAGGTTTTGATGAGATTGTGTCTTTTTTCTTTTTTTTTTAACAAAATCTTTCAGTTAGTTCACTCCAAATGTGCTGCTCTAAGCTAAAATTCCACTGAAATCAATCTAAGACTAAGAAACAAAGAGTGCAGGAAAGAAGCCCCCCCAAGCAGGATATAAACAATAACTATATGCTCTTTACAGGGCAAAAGCATAGAAACACCCTTTACGCGCTAATAAATGGAGACCGCAGTGAGCTGAACAAGATCAGAGCCAGCCAGTCGTGGAAACAGATTTGAACAAAGAAAGCCAGACTCCTATATTAAATTCTTTTTTTCTAATTACAAGTCCTCAAGAGATCAATTTCAAGATAAGCATGCCTGTAGAAAGGGCTCCCAGTCAGACACAAATTACTAAGGAATGGTCACTTTTCTATTTTTAGTCTAAAACTTACGATCACAAAGTTGCTACAAAGATGCTTTCAGTAGATGTGTAAGCCTTTCATATAACCTTCAGTTTTATTTAGCTCCTCAACAAATAAAACAGAATGGCAGAGAAGATGAGAAAAATCATATTTACAAGAGAAAAAAAAAACCAACTTACTTTGGGATTTTATTTCATGAAGAGGTTTTTTATCTGAGAGAGAGAGAGAGAGAGAGAGAGAGAGTTGCACTTAATAAATTTACATGGAGCATATCTATTTCCCATATCGCTTCTGTCTAGCTCTATAAATGAAACATTTTCTCCTTGTTTGCTGACAATATGAATATTTTATGTTGTCCATATTTTTCCCTTCATCTTCCCCCCCCCGCCCCCAAATCTCTTTCAGGATGCTTCTTTGCAGCAATTTCTCACTTGGTTAACTCAAGTATTTGTTAGCTTCAATGGATGCTTTTATTTAGAATATTATAAATCTCAGCAATAAGGAAGGTCAATACTTTGAAGTGGATCACTTGGCAAAGAAAGTCAGTTAGGAATTAATTATTTCTTTGTATGTTTGATATATGGAAAGGACACTTAAAAAGTAATTTATAAAATATAAAAATGTACTATATACTCACATTTATGTATCTAAATATACACCAATAATGACATACGTGTGTGCATATAAAGAATGTACAGCATCAATATGCTACGATACGTACAAAAATATATTATAAAATAGGTTTTATACAGTAGTGCATCTCTCAGAAATGAGGCTTTCTCTGTCTCCCTCACAATAAGCATTGGGGTTATCAGTTATAGCCTAATACCTGAAAAAGTCACTGTAGAAAAGGGGAGCCAGGGGCTCGTGCAGTGCCCGTACCGGGCCAGCGCAGGCTCTGGCCGCACGTGGCCACACAGCAACTCCCCGGGCCCGCCGGTCCGGCACAGCGGTCCCGGGGGAACACGCCTGCCCTTCCCAAGAGCCTGCTTATGAATTCACGTTCCGAGCGGGGCTGGCGGGGCCATCTCACGGCTGCCCTCCGCACGCGCTGCAATACAGGCTGGGGATGGGGTGGGTGCTGCCTGGGCATGGGGATGGGTGCTGCCTGGGCATGGGGTGGGTGCTGCCTGGGCATGGGGTGGGTGCTGCCTGGGCATGGGGTGGGTGCTGCCACCCCGCAGCCGCTCGGGCAGCCTGCCTAACTCGAGCAACTGTGCCAACGCCTTTCGATGAAAGGTTGTCTGAAGAAAACAACACAACACGACATGTAACTTATTTCTATGAAATTCGACAAAGGCTAGGACTTCGGCAGAATTATACTAGTCTATTGGACAGAATAAAACACGGGATATAAATCCTTAAGCAGATAAGACTATATGCAATTTGTAGGTGCTTTGTGTTGTAAGGAAAACCCCTTTGACTGAGCTGTTCCCTGATTTATCTTTTGGATTTCTTTTTGTATGAAGGATCTGGTACTGGCTACCTCTAGAGGGGTGTGTGGGGAGGGTTCTTCTTGAGGTGGTTTTTATTTTTGCTAGGAAATCATGTATGTAAACACCAAATTAACAGTGTCAGACTTGAGCTCTGCAATGGAAACAGACATTCTCATGCTGCTGACATAGTGCTATCTACAGAAAACTGCAACAGAATTGAAATGCGTTTGCCATATAAACTGGTGGCATTGCTAGATCCAGCAGCCTCTTGGCAATATTCAGTGTCACGGCTGGTTGAAAAATGTAAACCAAAATTATTTGTGATTTATGATGCATTAGTAAAAACACGTTTGTAGTTCATCTGCTTACGGGCTACTTGTTTGTTTCTTTTCGGGGCACTGGGAAAAGAAATCAATAGTTTTTGAAGTTATAAAAAATAACTTTAAAGCAAAGAGATAAAAGTAAGCCAAAAAACCTCTACAAACCCCTCTCTTTTACTAAGCAAAGAAAAAGCTTTCACCTCTGCAAGACTGAGAGAAATCCACCATGGAAAAGGGTACTACCGAGATTACTGGTAGGGAATAAACAATGAAAGAACAAATATGCAAGAAACTAGTAAGTTATTAGGATTTGGGAATAAAGAACCTGAGAGTAGACCCTGTTTTACCACCATGTCATTTACTGACTCCAAATTTGAAAATTCAAGCTAATGATTAGTATTTTTTCTGCCAGCTCAGAATCAGGCCTATGCTTTCCTTCCTGGCATATTATGTTCTCACCTTTACTTTCATTTAAGTTCTTATTTGTTAACCAAAGAAATGTTTCATTTCTATTTTTGCTTCATGAAAGGAACAAAGTTAACAAGTTGTGCCTGATAAATAACCTCCAAGGGATGAGTTTTCTGTAGCACAGTACTGCATTTCCCTCACAATTCCCCATGGGATGAGACGCAGAGCAGAAAAGGCACATATTGGAAGATGAACAGGGAAAAAAGATTTTTAAAAAATAGGGTAATTGCATCAATTCTTATTAGCTGAGAAAGCAATTACAGTCCTAAAAATAATTTGACACAAGTATACACATACAGCACAACCCATAAAGGAGTTATAGTATCACACTCCAAGATGAAAGAAACAAGAGGAACTTAATACTTCAGTCGATCTGAATGCATATGGAAATTCTCCTTCCAGAACCCACACACACTCCCTGGCACTACCCATCACAGCAGGAGGAGATGAGCTTATTTCAAACACAAACAACACGCGGGCCAGAGTGGATCGCGGCTCCGCTCATTAGCTGACAGGAACAGCTCTTGTATCGCCAGGCTTTAGCTTCCTCTGCTGCTACTCAGCGTGCTCCGTTCCACCCAATACTGTTATACAGGAGGGGTAACACTGACAACATGCTCAACTTTAAATTACACTGGAGTAGATAATTTTTCCACAAAATACTTGGAGATCAGTTTCTGATCCCAATATTAGGTGAAAAATTGCTGGTGTGTGCAGCAGAGAGAAATCTTCCATTATGTATGTCATTGAATTAATTTTAGAGTACTGTTGTTAGTTCACAGTTTCCCTGGCTCCCATCTCACCTTGTAAAAGGAACAGCAATACCTCATCTGGTGAGATTTCTGCAGGGAAAATCCAGCAGCAGCAGATTCCATGACCTGCCCCCCCCCCTATTCAGATTAAGCTGAGAATTTACTTTTGTTAATTTAAAATAGTATTGGTTTGATGTCAACATATGCATCCCTAGTAGGTTTAGATTTTAAATGGCTTTTCACTTCAGTCATAAAATTTGGGGTTTATTACTTATGCCACTTATCCTTTGTAAAATGATTTTGATAGTTCATTTTCAACACACAAGTTATATTTTACAGACTTTGTGTTTCACAGCTGACACTATGATGATTAAATCTATACAAAATTTACTCATATTTTTAAAACTGCTTCTTTTATATTTTTACCCATAATGACCCATTTCTTTGTTTTAAAGAAGGCAAGTCCTCCACACGTATTGTATTAAGAACATTTTAAGTCTATCAAAAACATTTTAAGTCTCATGTGTAGAAAACTGATTTGCTTCTGAAAGAGAAAGTTTTTGCTATTCCAGACATCTGTTTTCAGACCTACACATCACTTCTGTTTGCACATGGTTGTGCAGAATAGGTATTTTCTTAAAATGGCATCTATAAAGTGATTCTAAATGTTGACAAAGAAAAATTAAATTTTTTTCAGAAAAGAAAATGATGAAATCTCATGCTAGTTCAATTGATTTCAACTTGTTGGGGCATTTTTCTTTTTTACTGCAGTGCCATTAGGTAAGTTAGTGGTTCATTACTGACAATATTCTTTGCACCAGTGGCTGTACAAACACAAAGCAGAGGGACAGTACCTGATCCAAAGAGCTTGATTTGACACAAAACATACGACAGACAACAAAAATAATGATTAAAAATTTAGGTAGTTATTAAAACTCAGTTAGTTGCCATGTTGTAACTATTCCAATAGCCCATCTATCAAATAATTAGCCCATGTGAAACAATAGCTTGTTGTTGATGCAACCGTGCTCAGAGACCAGACTGTACCTGAAACCGGCTGTGCTACAAGGACTCAAGGAGTGTCAGTGGTTTTCCTCATGGAATGAAGCCATCGCCATCAAGTAAAATGCGCATCATCGACTCTCAGTGCTTAACAACCATAGCTCTTCCCCAGGCCATGTGCTCCTTTCAGGCTACCAAAACAAACATCACACCGTATTTGTTCCACTACCTCTAAAGCACAACTGCAGCGTGGAAGGTGACGCACAGCACCGAGACGCAACTACCCAATACGAAAGGCTGTTACTCTCCAGGTTGGACAGGTAATCTTTACCACCTTGCAGTGCCGTTAGGGCTTTTCGTGGAAGCAGCGCCCTGGATAGGGCCACCTTGCATTAACTGCTGAGAACCACAGAAGAAGCCAACTAGATGGTAAGTCAACTCACGGCTGTCACAAATACCGGTAAGTGTGCAGACATCAGCTGCATCTTTTCATGCCCCCTTCAGCACATCCTTCTGACTGCCTTCCAATGGATATGCTAATCTGCACACATGAATGGATTCTGGAGTTATCAAACCATCTGCAGGGAAGGGTATTCATTTAATGTACAGGGACGAGAAAGACCTCACAAAACATCATGTGATCACCACATTGGTCCTCAAAAGCAGAATAAATTGCAGTGCTCACAAATTCTCACTAGTTTTTCTTGTCCTTTTGAACACTAAGGCTTGTCTGCCCGACACCTTGGAGCTGGAGAGCTGTTCTGTAACCCTGGAAACTTTAAGTAGAGACATATAGCAAGGCTGCTGGGTATCCCCTCCCTCCAAAACCAAACAAAATCTTACTTAACGTCTCAGCTAAGGTATACACGTTTCTGAAGCCTGAATAAATATACAAGATACTGTCTGTCATTAAGAGTGTCTTTAAATCTCAGGGCGAAAAAAGGAGTTAATTTTGTTTAGAAAATTATTTTCCTCATCTCACCACACGTGCTTCATTGAGGAACTGGTTGGGCATAGTGGCTGCTTCTTTCTCTCTGAAGCTGCCAGCCAGTATGAGGAGGGTGCACATGAGGGAAGGCCACAGGCACTTACACCACTGTAAACACCTATGTGGTGGTTAGGGGCACAAGGCTTTATAGCCATATCCCTCTGTTGCGTGCACCATGGTGGAAGAAGAAAATGACTGCTAGGCGTAACGTGAACACATATATGCAAAAGATCAAGAAGGAAGGGTAATGCAGTACTGTAGAAACAAAGAAAAAGGACCATTTAAATAGAAAATTAAAGCAGATATTTCAGTTTACATCTCTCAGCCCCAGCATTCCTGACTGCTCCCAGGCTGCCATTTCATCGCTAAAAAGCGATGAGGTGGACAGTACCACGTCATGAACAGGGAGCAGCATTCAGTGCAGGAACAAACTTGCAAATTTCTTCTTTCTTTTGAGACTCCGCAGCCGTCCCGGGTGTTCTGCGACTGTGCAGCTGCAGGGCTGATTTTCTTGGCTCCTGGTTGTTCGTTGATAGTAGCAACTACCAAATGCCAGCTGCTTTCCAGACATTTATGACGGGCAAATCCTTTCACAGGGAACTCACCATGAAGTAGATTTGCCTTTATTTAACTTGTGTTAAAGATAACAAATGCAGCAAACTTTCATCTTAAAAAGCTCTTGCACCAAGAATATCTGTGTTGGTGCTTTGCCAGTTTACTTGGAAGAAAAGGTAGAAGGCTAAGTAGTACATTCTGTGAAATATGTTGCAGCAGATGGTCGTAATTATACATTGCAAAAAACCTTTATTTGGATTTTTAGAATCATCTGATAATTAATAGGTAAAGTATGTGCTACACAAATCCAGTGACTCAGAAACCACTGTGGATTTCAAACTTCACATATGCAACCCTCTGAAAATGATCTGTTTTTTTCCACAGTAACATTTCAGCCAGAAGAGTTCTCCTGACGTGGCTGTGTGGCAGATATGCTACATTACCTGGATTACAGTACACGTTTTAGGCTGTACCTCCTAAATCCAGTTCAGTGCTACCTGTTACTCACCTTGAATGCAAAGCCCTTCAGTGCAATTCTCTGACTCTTGACTCAAGCCCTCGCAGTACTTTCCTCCGTTTCTTGGAGGTGGTGCGATACATTCCCGAACTCTCAGATGCTCGCATTCTGGGCTGCACACAGACCACTCGCTCCACACCTCCCAGTTTCCATCCACTGAATGGGGAGGAAGAAAACACAAGCAGCATCACTCACGTCAGCTGGTGTAGTGAAGAGGTCCTACCAACAATATATCTTTCATGTTCCTCCTCAGGTCACAGCACGTAAAACAAAGTATAATTCTCAGGAGAAATAAATACAGTTTTATCAGATGTGAAGTTAAAATCTAGCATTAGAACATACCACCTCAGGCATGCAATATGGAAGCTTTTAAAATAGCACCCGTATAGAACATTCTGCAAATTCAGTCAATTAAAACTGCAGGAGGAAACACTTCCTTTGCCACCCAGTCATTAGCTCCTAATGTTTCAACACAAATTCTACCTTAAAACAGGCTGATGCAGAGAGCCCACACATTTTCCTAGCAGAGAAATGATGCTGACATTTAAAAAAACCCAAGAGTATAGCTGGCCTTGTAGACTTCTGGCTAATGCCCTGAGCAACACAGTGGATCAATCTGTTGCTTTGCTGACTGATTTATAGCTGTCTCTGACCCCGTCCCAAATGAGAAGGGTTTCCACGGTTCCCGTTCTTTTTCATGCATAAATCAGATTGAAGAACAGTGAGATGAACACAGAGACATATATAAGTAATACTAAGTTCTTTAAATCCCAGTTCAGGATACGTTGCATCTAAAAACTCATAAAAGCTACAAGAGAGATTTGCCGGAATCCGGACAAGTTACGCAGTGACTACAGGCAAACATAAGTCTCTTAAAACATACATGCATACGAGCCTCCTATTTTTAGCTGCGTTATGTGCAACACCGATTCCAAAATCAGGTAAGGGAGGTTTCAGGTGACCAAATGAAATGTACAGTGTCCAGGGATGTAACACCAGGCTCCACGAATAGCCATAAGCTCACTTTCAAAAGGTTAATATACTTGAAAGCAAACTTGCAAGCTAAAGAATACTTCTAAGTCAAGTTCTCAGCTTAGGTTTCTGTGTTTCTCTTTCTAGCGTTACTAACATCACCTCCCCTTTCCCTATGCCCCCGCCCACTTAGATGATTTTTCACATTACATCAGTTGCTGTTTTGTTATTATTTAGTTAGCTTCAGTGTAAGTTAAACCGCCGACAAAGCACTGGCAGATCAGGCCACAGGTGCTTGTGGCTGCTGCTCAGGCCCTACACAAGGCTCTGAGCTGCAGACTGAACAAGGATGCAAAGCATTTCCAATTTCCTTTTTGACCTCAGTGGGCTCTTCAAAGCACGATTGTCTACCTGGCATTTCAGACTGAAAGAGCTGTCCCTTAAGCATGACATCCAGAGTTATTCCTTAGACTGTGCATATCTCACCAGGGCAAAGAGAAGTGCAGGTAATTTTCTGCACTGACATTCCTTCACAAAACGCGCCTCCGTTGAGTGGAGCAGGGTTGGTGCAGGTCCGTGATCGCTTCTGCCAGCCCCGACCGCACCGTGCATTGCAGTTTGACCACTCGGTCCACGATGACCAGCCTCCGTTAACTGCAAAACACAAACATGCTTGAGCTTGTGGTAGGTGTGCTAAGAGACATCGGCAACAAGTCTGACCAGATCATTTCATTCAGAGGCAGAATTTTGTTTTTACATTCTACAGGTAAATTCCAAGCTGAAGTAGGAGCAATGCTGCCTATCAGTACACACCTACCTAAAAGCCATGGTGTCAAAACCCACAAATGTTTGTTTTGGAAGAGAAATATGCTAAGAAGTGCAACGACTGATAGAGGCTGGGAGAGAGGTAAAAGCAGGCACCTCAGTTCTCATAAAATATGCTTTATAGAAATAAAGCTTTATATAAACTTTATAATAATAAAACTTTATATAAAATATCATAAACAACACCTATTTATTTTTAAAAGGGTGATTTAGGAATGCTCTGCCTCCAACAATAAAATGTCACATGCAGTAATAAATGTGGAGAGCAACAGCGGCTGCTAACAAAGCGGTGGTTCTGCTCCTTTGTCCTTTGCTGCGTAACATTCACTAGTTAGTGCCTGGCCGCTGCAGTACCGCAGAACCAATTAAGGCAGCCCTTTATGTACCTCCCTAGGCACATGCTTCAGGGCTTCCTGCTACAGGCAAGGCTTATTTATGCGGTTTAGCTTGTAATTGGATCTTCTTAATATCTGGAGCAAGGATTGTTATTGTTGACATAACTTCTGGGAATCCACCACAAACAAAAAGTCGTAATTCTAACCACTCTAAAAGCAGGCACGATCTCAGCCCTGAGCAACAGAACTGAAATTCATTGCAACAGGAAGGAGGTTAGCCATTTGATTTAGTACCAGTTGTATGTTAAAAATATAAAGTACTCCAGCAACAAAAACACACACATGAAATTTTTCCATAATTATCACTGACCATACACCACAACTGTTGCAGACATGCTCCTTCTCTTGGCAACAATGTTGGCGGCCATGCAGGTGTAGTTCCCAGAGTCAGACAGACGTGCCTGTCGAATGATGAGGTTGTGGTCTGCTCTGGTGTCGATGTTCTCATCCAGGTTGGAATCTATGGGCTCCTCATTCTTTAGCCATTCCACCTGGAGAGGGATGGAGCAGAGAAGAACATGAAGTAGGATGAGATGGAAAAAGGAAATCTGCAAAATTTTATTTCAGTGATTTCATTAATAAATGTCACTGCGATCTTTATTATAAACATTAAGAGAAAAAATTCAGCTAGGATGGGATTCCCAAAAAGGTAGATATTCACAAATTCAGAAAAGAAACTAGTCCCGTTCTGAAGACCCTGGAGCTTATTAACAAAGGCACACCAAATGAAATGCTAGGACATAATAAAATAACCATAGAAGTACAAAAAGAAACTGGCAAAGAGCATGTTCAGAGTTGCAAGGGTGAGGATTATAAAGAAAATACTATTTTTTGTTCTACTGGGAGGAAAGGAAAAGGAGATAAGGAAGAAGAGGACAGGAGAAAAAAGGAGGAGAACAATTAATCACACTTTTCCTTGTGTGGTAGGCTTCAGTATTTAATCCAAGGAATCAAGAAGTGCTCATAAAAAATACTAGATCATTCTAGTTGAATGTATTTCATTTACCTCCTGGTTCTCGTCATCCTAAGTATTAAAGCCTAAACCTGAAATAATTTTCTTAAATAATCTGCATCTTATTATTTCCTCTGTATCTGTTCTTGAATCTATACTGTGTATTTTGTTTTTATTATAAATATTCGTTTATTCAATTGTTGTCCTATTTAAGAGAGCCCTTTTGGCTTCCCTAAGAGAATGAAAAAATGGGTAAAAGTTTGTAAACCTGTAAAGCTAAATGAAGGCACTTGATGTCTTGGGCTAATGACCTCATTAATCTGCTAGGGAAATACTTCCTTTGACTCAAAGAGCAGAAGCAGAGCCAGGACCAGTGGAGATTAGCAGTCCAAGTGAAAGTCAGCTAATGGTTGCCACCTTTTTTCCCTGTAAACCTCAGAGGAAGGTGATATGGGCTAGTAACTTAGGCTGGTTTTTATTCAAAGAAAATGGAAGAAAAACTCAACCAAGAGAGTATAAGAAATATTTTCTCTTGGTATACAGTGCTTTACATGTTCAAACAATTGGACAATGATCAGTAAAGCTTCACAGTTATGCTTTGTAATAGATTAGGATAACATGTAATAAGTATTAATTCCACTTTTTTTTGAGAGACAAAGAGAAGGATGAAATCGCTGGACATCACACACAGTAGATGAGCTAAGTCGTCATAAAGATTCCCAGTTTACATAAACATTCTTAAACCAGAGACCATTGGTATTTGTTGTCAAGGTACATAAGTACCGTGAAATGCCGTGTATAACATATTTCAATACATCTTCTCTAGTTCACCAACCAACACATCTCTGAGTAGACCCAAGAGTTATCTGCAAGGCATTTCTCTACTTGAAACATTAAGAAAAACCCCAAAACAGTTAAGGCACGGTAAGCTGCTGTTACAAAAGTGAAAAATTAAAAATAGATGCAGAATCCACAGATTCTATTAAAAGACTGAATAAATATGAGTTATTTTAATAGCTTGTCTAGACCTGAAGGAGGTATGGCTGTACCCTGAAGTCAAACATGCTTCTCATCTCATTTCAGATAAATAACCTCGTTTAGGAACTTGTGGAAGGACTCGGAACTTTGTGGTAATGAGCTTATGGATTTGTTAGCTACAGGCATTCATTAGCACACTGTTCTGCGCAGATGGTCTGCAATTTGTAGATTTTCCAGTTTATAAACAAATCTGCAAAAGCTGACCATCAAAGCCAATTAGATTTCATGCCAGACAGCAGGTTCCCCTTCCAGCAGCATCAGTCATTTTGGTTAGCTGGGGACAGAAGGTGTGTGACTGACACATCCATAGCTTCTCATGTCCCGGCACCACAGCAGTCAGCTGGGAGCTTACCTTGAAAAGAATCTGAGGCTGTGGCACTATTATCCTGCCTACATGGTGACTATGGAATTAAATAGATTATTTTACACATCTGTCAAAAGAGGCATTACCTGGGTATGAAGTACTCATATTTCATACTGGAAGTAGTTAAAAGATTTTAGCCCTCTATACCCTTTTCCCCAAACCACAGTTAAACCAGAAACACTAACAAGGACAGAGTATCACCGTCAAAGCACTCGAGGCATACCTGTCCATTTCTGCATTCTTACAAGGCGCTCTCATAATGCTGGTTTGGTTTGGTTTTCCTCTCAAATCTTTTTTATGATTTTTCAAACAGTCTCCATCACAAAAGTTTAAAGCACTTTTGTACGCTACAGTGCACATCAGAAGAAACATTTAGAGTGAAGCTGCAAGGCAGTGAGTTTCTAAGGTGTGCCCACGGCATCGCAGGGGGCAGCGCCTGGCACAGGTACGCTTATTTAGCCAAACCCTGAGGAGACTTTTCACTGAAAGTCTCACTCCATGCATTTGCTTTCCATAGTATTAGGAGATGCAAACATGCTTCGTTATGAATTTAACACACCCAGTAGCTTAGGCATCTAAATTTCCATTGCTGGAAGCATCCTAGGAAACCCCACGGCTAGCATTCGTACTCACCGCCTCTCACTCCCCAAGCTAAGTGACACGGCTGACACTTTCAGCTGCATTGACCGCAGGTGGCCAGGCACAGCCCTGGAGAAGTAACCAAACAGCCTTACTGAATCCAGTAATGCTAAAACTCTTCCCTTAATAATAGCTATTTGAATGTATTACATTTTCCTTTGGTCTTAGTAAGACGAGGCATCACAGAGCAGTTTGGGTTGGAAGGGACCTTAAAGACCACCCAGTGCCACCCCCTGCCACGGGCAGGGACACCTCCCACCAGCCCAGGCTGCTCCCAGCCCCGTCCAGCCCCTTGGGCACTGCCAGGGATGGGGCACCCACAGCTGCTCTGGGCAACCGGTTCCAATCAAGTAATCCATTTATCATTCAGTTTCCCTTCTGCAGTTAACTTTAATACTAATTATCAGAGGGGGTTTCAGCAAAGAAACTAGCAATGCAATTTAAATTATGGAACAGCAGCAGTAGCATAAATCAAGTGACGGAAATTCAATGGTTGCAGTCAGAATTAAACTCACTTTACATGCAGTGTAATCACAAACATAGTAATGTCCAAAGAAATGACAAACATCTAATATTACCAGAGCTCATTATTTCACAAGCATATTTATAAATTTTGCGTTTTGACACTCATCAGGGTCAGGGGCTTTTGCGGGGCGGTCAGGTGGGGCGCAGGAGTGTTCAAGGTCCTCATTACACTAGCACTTTGGGCTATTTTTCCCGTGGACAACTTTTCCAGGAGGGAGCGCACACTGATCCATTGTTCACTGAGTCTAGGACTGCAAGGCTTGGTGAATGAAAAACATTTACATTCAAGCAAAGCATTTAAAAGAATGATGATCACGGTGAAGGGAGAACATTAAACAGACAGAACACAAACATGAAAGTGTTGAGAGATGCACGATCAAAAGATGATTTATAAGTGAGGGCATGCATTGCCTTTTGCTTCTTATCTGGAGGCTTGACGACACCGTGAATACTCATCTCTAATTCCAGCCTCCCCCTCCCTTGAAGGAAAAACAGACTTATTCAAACTCATTCACTGCCTTTGCCTCAGCAGACGAATGCTTTCAAAGATGGAGAACTAAGGGATGAATTTATAGGAAGAAACTGATAGAGTCACGATGACAAAAGATTGTTGTTGCTTGCAGTGATGGAACCTTTGGAAAAATTCTGTGCGCACACAAATACACACACACACCCACTCCCAACCAGGCAAAATAAAGGCAAGAAAGAAACCTAAAATGTCTCCATGCTTAAATGAGAATTGCCAGCCTGCAGCGGATGAAGAGTAGACTCAAAACTCATTAGCATTTAACTTCCCTCGCCTTATCATCAGTGGAGGTCACACAGTTGCTTGTAACACAATGAAATCCATTTCTTTTTAAAAATCAGGCTGTCTGAAGATCTTAAATGTTTCTATCTTGAACAAGACTTAAAAACTGCTGTAATACGCCATAAGTTTATATAAAGATATCTGATTTTTCCCCCTGACATTAAATCTGCTCAGAATTAAAATACCCCCATCAATTTCTAACAAAGGCTAATCATGTAATGATCTACCAAAGAAATGCAGGGGCAGATATGGATTAACTCAGCGACTGCATATTGGGTGGCAGCAGATGAATTAGCATAATCATAAATTTGTTCCAATTACAGAAAGCAATTATCAAAGACCAGCTTACAGCATTATCAAAGTAGAATCAGTTAAATACACCATGTCCTAGGTAGATTATGAGGAGAGTTACCAAACTGTTTTTCTTTAAAAATGAAGCTTATCCCACCTCGTCCATATTTCTGTCTACTGTATACAACATTAGAACAGCCTGTCAGCTTCGCATCACAGGAACACAACTGCTGTTTGAGTTGCTGCAGGTGATGGAGTCGCACTGTGCTTAGCATGTGCAAGATAAATAATGTATGCATACAGATACTACGGCCATACATCTTCTAGTTGCCATGTAGCAAATTCAAACACTCTGGGGACTCACAAATATCTGTAAGAATATTGATGAAGGCAGAGCTGAGTTAGAGACTGCAGGAAAGCCCTGGCAAAAGTTGCTAGGGTGCCCTTAAAACTCTGCCCATTTTATGGCGTCTGTGGGAACAGAATGCTATGCCCCAGAATCTCAGCTGCTTTTGAGCTGATGGCAGCACCACCAGGAGCACTTCATTTCACTTTGACAGGCATGGTGTTAGGTCTTTACACAGACATCACCTGTGTAATTCAAGACAAAAGCTGAATAACTCCAGATGAGGAGATAACATTCTTCTGGCTACGCGTTACTCCTCCTTTGCCAAATTTGAGAGGGAGGCTATACAGCTGTTAAAGCTCCTGTAAGACTAAAGAATATTCTTATCTGCAGTAACAGAAATTATTTTTTATTTGGTTGATTTTAATACCAGACTTACTATGTAAATCTTAGAGATTAAAATAGGTCAGGTGTTAGTTACGGACCTTTAATGATCTGATGCACTAAGAGTTCTTCATCAGTTGCTCCATCTAATTTAAACATCCTGAGAGCTGGCTGCCCATGACTGAATTTTCTGTTCTTTCTAGCATATCTTGTTTGAGACGATAAAGAGATTTAATACCCAACAGGAACAATACAACTCAGAGTTCTTGTGGGCACACATGATAATTTTGTAGGTCAGAAGACAAAAGACCTTAGTACTCCTGCTTTTAAATTATACTATCCTGCCCTTTAAATACATCTGACTTTCTCAGGTGGTCAATAACTAGAGTACATATATATCAAAGATAATATAGTTAGAATGTCAGCTTCTCTTGGAGAGAGAATCAATTTCTTTCTTGATTCATGACAAACAGTTCAGGATTTTAAGATGGGAAAGGTGAACACCTGACTTACAGCAGCACAAATGTGTCTTACAGCATTGTCAATTTACAGATTTTAAATTCTGTCACAGATGGAGAAAGTAGTACACAAATCCTTACCCTTCCTTTAAGCCAAACCCACTGTTCATTATGTTCTTAGAGAACAAGGCAATGTTTGTACCTTCTGGATAAAACTGTTTTGTCAATCCCAGATTCACTTAATATTTTAAATGTGAATACAACAGACTAGTGTTTAGAACTTCTGGCAGGGAATGCAATACACAAATAGGGATGCTGCTGCTGCTCGTGAGATTGCAGCTAACCACCCTAAGGGCAGCTCTCTCCCCCGACACCTTCTGCTTCCCCTGTAGGGACTGTCGTTTAGTGAACCAGACACAACCAGAAGTAGCACACCAAGGAGAATGACCAAACAGCAAGTTTACAAGTGACAATGACAGTAAATATTTCTCAGATATTTGGTCACACCTGACTAGACGTTAATTTAAAACCAGTGATCTGAGATGAAGTGCTTTGTAACCCCACATTTTGTCAGTGGCTCATATATTTCTCAAGCATTTTTTTGTTCTGATTTCTTTATTCTCAGATTTCTCCTCCTCCATACATCTGCCTACTGTAGCTGATTGTCTTGTCATTACTAACAGGAGCTTTAACTTTGCAAGGGTCAGAACCCTATATCTGCTAATAAATATGATACAAAAAAACATGTTTAGTGTGAAACTGTTAAAAATACTTGTATATGTTAAAGATAAATGCAAAGATTCCTCCTACAGAGGGCAAAAAATGTGTGTTGGGGAGCAGAAAGGGGTGGGGTGCAGGAGATATCTCGACACATAGACCATTTAAAGAAAATGTAACAAGAAATGGAATGTAGGTGCATTTTTACATGTGTTCTTTGTCCATAATATCTATTTCACATACCCATCATCTCTTTTCAAATTAAACAGTCCTCCCCCACAATTTTCAATAGAGAGGAATAAAGTCTGCACATGAAACTTTGACCTGACAGAACCAAGCTACCCAGACTGACAAAGAATCATTAAAATAGGTAACTTGGAGACACCTCTTTGAATCTTAATTCTGCTTGCACTGCTGTAATGACAACTGCAGAACAGTGAAAATTACCTCAACGTTGATTCCAGTACCAGTTTTGCTGTTGCCCATGAAGGTACTTAATTAATTCAATATAAATAATAAAGAAGGCATCTCTACTTGAGCTTTTAGCTCCCTAAGAACAAAAACAACAGTGCTGTATATACTAAAGAACCAGGCAATACCATATTTTCCCCTCTGGAACATGACTTTGCATTAAAAAAGGAGGAAGAAAAAGGCTGAGAACTTCTAAAACTCGGACTGTCTAATTTCTAGCTGAAAGCTTTTTTTTGTAACTAGAGAAGAAAACATGATTGAAGCCAATTTCTTTTCTACAAAAAAGTTTCTTTTCACAGGAAATGTTTGCAATAGATTCTCCTCCACATCACGATTAACAGCAGGTATATCAGGCTTCTGACACTCTCCACTGACTCTAGAGCAAGCCTAGGGAGACTCTATCGCTAGAATAACGTTAGCTTTTATGAATATTCCCTCCCATACTAATCAGCTCAGGCCTCTGGCTAGAAAAAGCTCTTTCTACCTTATCATTGATTGAGGTCTCATATTCCCCAGTCTTTTAAAGACATTAATAATGGCTTTTTCAATGACCTATAATGTTTAGTGGAAGTCAGCAAGATACATTCCTTTTAATTCCTTTCAGATCTAGCATGGAACTCCTGTTTCTGAAAATTCAAGTGTGTCTAAGCTGGAGAAATCTTCCTTAATGTTACAGTTAGAATGGATGAGTATAATTGGAGCACCTGCACTGCCTACAGTGATGCATTAGGATGGCAGCATATCTTTGTTACAGTTTTATTTTGCGTTCTGCTCTAAGACTCAAACAAATGAGTAGGAGAAGCCACCATCAGCATAAATCATTGTGGGAGATTAATAAAAAAAACTAAGGCCAGTTTGCTGCATACAAACCATTCATATCTACCTTTATGATCACATAGTTATTTTATAGACACAATCAAAAAACATTAATCTTCCTTGCTAGGAGCCTATCGCTAGCAACACACAAGATGCAGGTCAACTGTACCTGCTGCATTTTTTTAAATTAATCCACTGAGGGAATACTGTTGCCGAATCGTTTAATCACAGCGCTGTCATACTGTTCTGGTAAGCATATTTTTCCTTCATTAGATTGAATATATAATCTCATTACATAAATCTGACACAATGACTAACTCATAAATCAGCCTGGGCTTTTACTGGTTGTACTGTGGAAAGCAGCACAGGAATCTTCTCTCTGACAAGATGCACTCAGTTGTTGCAAGAGGGATCACCTGAAAACTCAAGTGCTGCACGATGCTAATACACATTTTCTTTCTTATTATTTCACTCTATGTGGCATGCAGCTAGTGTATTTGCTGCATAAACCTCCAACAGCAAGGGAAGCCAAGAGAGATGATACCCACTCACGGCACCCTATATGCCACAGCTCATACTATGAGCTATGTCCAGTTTGCAATGACGTCGGCATTTTTTGTGTGCTTTAAAATCACAACCAAAATTCACCTTCCTGAAAAATGCAGAGGAGGGGAATAAACACGGGATGGGGTGAGTCAAAATGAAATTAAAATATGCTTTTGAATAAGTATAATGGGAGAGGTGACAGCCTGTGTGTATACGTCAATTTATAATGCTAAAAGGTGGGCAAGCAGTTGACTCAGACATGCTATTTTAAACAAATTGTTATAAAGATACATTGCTAAATATGCCATTACTAATAGTACATTGCCTGATTGTTAAAGATATAATCAGATCCCTGAATAAATTTAATCTTTATTCCTGTTTTGGGAGGAATAAGTATCTAACATTAATTAGAATACTGTTTTTTACCTCCATGCAAAAATCATGAATGAATCAGCATTTAATAAAACCAAAGGTTATTATGTGGGCTTACATGGTAGTTTTCCAGTGGGGCAGTGCACACAAATGACTTGACTTCAATTATTTTATGGTAAGCAGAAATAATCTAGTTGAAACTCAAACCCTACTCCCATGACTATAAAGCTCAGCAATATGGGTAAACAGATGAGACTCATTCTAGAGCTTTTCTTTTTCTAAAGAACTCAGAATCTAAGGATATATGGTAATCCACAAATCTTGTTTTTAAAGTATGCAATGCACACTCAATACTGCGAACTAGGATGGTTAGCAAGAAACAAACAGCTAAAGGCTCCAGGGATGGCATTCATGGTGCCACACCAGTGAGGTTTTACTTGTTTTTCAATGCACAGACATTTCAAAAGCAATTATAAGTGTAGTTGACACTAAAAAAACATTTTTAGATAAGATTATTGGAAATTACACTGACAGTGTTTTGCTAACATGGCATCCTGATAGGCAGTATCACATTTAGACAAAATTCTTAGAGATAAGAAAATAATCACAGAAAGCTTACAGTAATTGAGAACAGTACAAACAGAGATCTCTCCTCTTGCATTTCTAACTGCTTCTGATGAAACAGCACTGCATGGCAGTGCAAGAACCCAGTACTATCCCTGCCCACGCTTTAGGTTATTGCTCTCAAGAAAACTTAGAAGAAAGGTCCAGGTCTTTGAAAACTGTACGTCAGGAGCATTGCTTAGGTAGTGTGAATATGATCCTGCCTAGAACTACAGTCTCTGTTTGCTTTCAGTAATCATACCTGAGGTCAGTCGGTTAGTTGTCATTAGTTTGGCTGGTTGCACGGCCTCCTCATCTTGATAGTCACAGCAACCTCTGTACTCCTGTTCCAACCGTTACAGCAAACAAGGCTATAATTTTATAATGTTCTCAAGAGTTATGGTGAATCATCAATACATAATGTTGCTTTGTTTTGTTAGTAGCCTTCAGATATGATAATTTCTATTGCTAACAGAGAGATATTGCTAACAGAAATATCCTTTAGATCCATTAATGAATCATCTTTTCCTACACATTGGAAAAAGTATTCAAACTTTATATTTAAAGAAATACAATGGTTAGTTAACAAATGTGTAACATTTATGCTGCGTCACTAGATGCATACTAAATGCAACTGAACACCAGATTCACAGCTTCCTGCTTTCTCTTGTAACACTGTTTGCAATTAAAAAAAGGTGTTGATCTACGTCCAGACAGGTAAAACATTCCCTAAACCTTTAACATTATGGCATTTCATTTTCACAGTACTCTAATGGTATTTATTCCAGATTATAACAGGACCAGGCCAAGTATATTGCATCAGCAGAATCTGAATAGAGAGAACCTTTGCTACATTAGACACAAAAGGCATGTAAAAGAAACACAATTTGGATAGGAACAGGGAAGCGATAAGAATCTTGGAAAAAACTGAACATAAGGGCATGTACACATCTCCCTTGGTTGTGGGAGAAGACAAGTGGTTGGTCAGAAAGATCAACATATTTGGGAATTCCTGATCTTGACAGGGAGACAACTTGGTAGAGGAGCTTCCTTAGCCATAGAAAGGAAAATTCAGTTGCAGAGAAATCACAGAAATAAAAAGGAAAAGCAAGAACAGCTTCAAGGGTGATTAAAAGGAAAAAATACTATAAGCACATGGTTTCACCACAAGATACTCACTTTCTAGCAGAAGACATCTGAATCTGCACTGAAGCGTAGTAAATATGGAAACACTACTGCAAGGACATGTTGCATTTTCCCCTCTCGCCTCTCCCCTCCTTCATTAGACCACTCGTCACAGGTGACAGCAAACCGGCTGCTCTTGCAATGACTGTGAGGTGCCATTTAGCAAAATGGGCGCTGATGTGAGAGGATCAAAAATCACTAATGCAGTCTGCTTTACTTCGTGCAAGCTATGCCCAGGAGACGTTTTTGTCCGGGTGAGTAGCAGTGCTCTCCCAGAACCCGCACTCAGTTTAAACTGACTCCTGGCAGGTTTTTCCTGCTCTCACTCAATCCTCCCTGCAGTTCTTCATGCACCTTCCTTCTTTGCTCCAACACAAAGTGTACTTACCTGTTCCTGACATCTTGAATGACTTTGGCTAGAAAAAACAAAACCAACTCTAAGAGAAGCTTTCTCTGTAGCTTTGAAGATGTCATATATCCTTCCTGCCTGTTTCCAAATGTATAAAATAGGGAAGGTTTGAGGAATGCTCTGCCATGCTTCTCTTTCACTGGCCCTTGCATCTTGTCCTTTCACAGTAGCCCACTCCCTGAACAAAAGATACCACATTACGGAATTCTAGTTGCCCACATGAGGTTGTCAAGGCTTTGTCTAAGTACATAAATAAACCAACAATCAGAGGATAATACGGCCTTCTACCAAATAGATTTGATCCTTCTGCTCACAAACCTTTGCTTTCAGCATTCAAATTCAGAAGTTTGAATCCATTGAAAAGGGAGTAAAAGCAGCTGCGCATGAAAGTATTGTGCAAAATGTTCTATATGCTCTTCACAGACTCAGAAATACAGCAGGTTCATTGCATCAGAAAGTTTTAAGTATCAGAAGACTGCCAAACATGCTGAAGATGTAATCTTTAGAAATCAGGGACAAAAAAACCCAAACCCAAACAAACCTCTAGCCACTACCACAGCACCAGTAAATAACCACAACACTTGTTCCTCTTGCTGACCAGAACAACAGGCCAGTAGTGATAAAGCCTCCAACTGTCTTGTTTGGTCAAAACATACACCACAGTAAAGTTTCCAGATCCTTGTAGACTCTCATGCAATTACCTTTATTATTTATAATTATAAACATAATGATAAAGTCTTGTAACTTATCCTTTCATGTTCAAGCATTCAAAATTAAGAACATTTCTGAAAACAGTACCAGAAAAATATATGCCACTGCAAAACAGCATGTCAAAGAAAGAAAAGCCCCAAAGCATATCTCTTTATAAAAAGGAATTATCTATTCAGGGAACTACAAAGTTATCTCACTTCCCCCCCCCTCATTTTAGCAATCTAATTCAGAAATGTTTTGCTCCATCATTTTTATTTCACAGTCTCAGTACCTCCTGGGTATACCGATTTACTTGGAACAAGTCAAATCTCAGAAGGAAAACAAACATTTTTTCTACTGGAGGAAAACACAGTACACAGTTCACTTGCTCGCATGAAATCCATCACATATACTCATTTTGGAGAGAACATCCAAGGATTTTTTTCAAATAAAGGGTATATGTGCAGGGACTAAGATGCTTCCAATAGCTGCAAAATGTACAAAATCAGCAAAAGAGGCACCTGGAGATATCACTAAGGAGACAAGAAGATAGCTGACAAATGCCATTGTTTCAAATAATTGGTACTGGTAAAAAAGGGGTACAAGGTAAAAAATGAAGTGACAGATTCCGTGCTTTCAAGCAGCACAGTGGCAGAATAACAGAGAGAAGTATAACCTCAAACTGCATATTAGGATGGCAGAAGGCAACAAATACAGTGTAAGTGTTCCTCCTCTCCCTAGCGGCTGGTCTAAATGGGAACGAAAAGGCTGAAGTGGCATCTAGCTGAAGGAACAGCTCTCCAGTCAGCTCGGTGCATTCCGCATACTCGTGGTAAAGTACAAGAGTTCAAACCATGATAAGTATCTCTGGATTCCAAGACGAACCATAGCTGGAACCTAATTATCTTTTCACTAAATGATAAACACGTATCAGAAGCAGTGTTTCCACAACACTGGTATACTGGGTATTTCTTCTGGCCAGTAGACGTAGCAGTGCTGAACAGACAGACTGCATCTTAGGCACAGCCATGAAAACTAAATTTTGGTGACATCTGTATTACAGAGTGAGCACAACAGTTGATCTAACACACACAGAGCCCATGTAAACAGGTTAATTTTACGCACCTTTTATACAATCTGTGTCTCCCTGAGACTGCTCACATATAACGCAGTGCATTTTGTATATGAGGCTATGGAGATTGGCAGGTCTTTTATGATGAGCTTGAACGATGGGCAACAACACAGAATACATGAAAAATGCTCAGGGCATCCCGAAAAAAAGCCACTTAGAAATTCCTCTTGACTCAAATACTCAAAAGGCATTATTTTATCTGCCCATTATGTCACTTTGCAAACACTGCAGTTTAAAACAATGTAAGACAGCCAAAGTCGCAAAACATACTATTATATGCAGAGGCTCAATAGCCAGCTACGTGTGATTCATGCAGCACACCTGGCCGACCTTGTTTGCTCATTCAAGTATGTTTTAAAAGAGATGTTTGTTTCCTACTCATCTGTCTGCAGTGGAAACAAGGATAAACATTAGAAAAAAAAGCATTGTGTTAACAACATGGGCCCTCCCTAACATTTCAGAGTTGCCAATATCCAAAAAAGAGCATCCAAAATATGTTCAATGTTAAATAGCTCACCAATACTTTTTTTTTTTTAAATGTAACTGTAACAAAAAACAGGGGAAAAAAAATAATAAACTCACCATTAACCTAAGTGGTACAACCAGATATCCAAATTTATGTAACTGGTTGTGTTGCCCTGAAACGCATACAGCTAACAAAACCCACTAAAACGTCTGTAACGTGTTTAAAAGACTACCAGTTCTATGCAAGACCACGTCCTTTTTATTCCCCACTTAGACAGAATAACTGTGAAATCTCAGGCTTTTTATTTTAGCATATTGAGCAATAGCATTAAAATGCTTTTTACAAGCCCTGATAATCACAAGCCTTTTGGCTTTGAAACCTGTTCTTTGTTTGAACCTCTACAGAGCATTACTCCAGGCTCTATACTGTGTGTATTACAACTGCTGTTGTAATACCTAATCCATGATCTAGGTTGAGTTAAAAAAAAAAAAAACACACCAAAGTCCAGGGCATTGAAGATGAAGTACTTCAGGAAAAAAAGACAGTGTAACACTGAAGCAGACACTTCTCTCTAAGAAGAGAGGTGATGAAGGGGAAGGAAGGAATACTAGATTTGACCAAAGATGAAATGGCATATAAAATAAACTGAATCTTGATTCTGGTTGTCTGTTGTCCACACTTCTATGAAGTAGTCACAGGCTTAAACAAAAAGTCTTTAATTGAGCAGATGCTTTATAGAATAAAGCCCTACATATTATTCAGTTGTCATGTTCTGAACACAGTCAGTCCAGACCAGCATGCCAGGTATTATCCATAATAACTGCACAGTTCTCAGTCTTTGCTAGATGTGAAAATAAGAAAAATCAAAATCATGGAGTTGCTCTTAAAAGCAGCTAAAAATCTGAACAGGGCACATCTGCGTGTGTGCAACTGAGAGAAACGGCAGAATTTTAAAACGCAGAGCAAATAACATTGGAGAAGAAATTACTAGAATAATTGAGCAATTACGAGTGAGCTGCCACATGGTTTTGGTAGAACAGAATCAACATTTAGAGGTTGTTCCGTTTCATTCGGTAGGGTATGCCGAGAACTGATAAACGGAGATTAAAGGGAAGGTAATTCAGTACTTCTAAAACCTGTAAGGACTCTTCAATAGAATTTTATGTTCAAAGTGGGTTCAAAACTGCTTTGTCCACACACGCAGCCATTCAGTTTCATTAGCCTAGTAACTGCTGCTTTAATCTGTGGTATTTTTCACCATGCATACAGTGTTGGATAATGTCTAACAAAAAAAAAAAAAATCAGAATCTTTTTGGATCCTTGGAGGAGTAACAGAAAGAAAGCAGCAATGATGTACAGACCTGGAAGAAATACCTATTTTCTCCAGCTAAACGAATAATTCGCCCTCAGTCTGCAAGCGGTGCTGCAGTTACCAGAACCTTCACTCCTCAAACACATAGACAATTAAGCCTATGAAAAATCACAATCTGTTCAAGGATCCACAAAATGTAATTTGCCTCTGGAAATGTTCCTTACACTCAGATGTGTGTAGTGAGTTCCAAAGTGATACCTGTACCTCACAGTTCTTTACTACTTTATGCCAAAACTGATCTTACAATTCTACATGGAAAACACTCATGAGTTAGATATTTGTGCATTCTTAACATCTCCAGAAGATTATGTGGGAGATATATAGATAGATATATAAAAACTCATTAAAATGTTTTCTAGAATAGGGGATTTCCCCCCCACTGAAATATCAGCATTGTAAAGGTATAATTCATATAGAACACCACCATAGAGTACACATACTAATTCAACCAGAATTTCAAGATCCTTTATGTGCCAGCTGGCTGTCACCCAAATGACCTGAAGGTTACACATGCCCTACTGTAAGTGTAGCGCCTCAGAAGACCTTATTAATCATTTTAATACCTTTGTACCCTAGAAGGCTGACCTGCTAACCATCATAACATAGCATGGACTATTTCAAGGTGAATGCATCTGTTTAGAATCATGGAATCGTTTAGGTTGGAGAAGACCTTTAAGATCGAGTCCAACCATTAACCCCGCACTGCCAAGGCCACCGCTAAGCCATGTCCCGAAGCACAACGTCTACATGTCTTTTAAATACCTCCAGGGATGGTGACCCCTCTGCTTCCCAGGCAGCCTGTTGAGACATTAACAATTACAATTAAACTTGGATTTGTAATGCGACCAGCTTCTTTTTCAGAAACAATGCTCCTCATTAACACTTTGGAGTAATGCTTCAGTAGCAGGCTGAAGATCTGAAGTGTAAGACGACATTCCCTCCCATGGAGAGGGGATGCTTTAGAGACCGTAGTGCATTAATGGCATATGTGCTACCAGCCAACTATAGAGAAACAGCCAGGGGTTCTGAAATGTTGAAACCTACCTTTTGTTACTAACAGCAAGAGTTAAGAATTTGCATAATTCCTTCACTAAGCAAAAGGAATATATTTTTTTCACTGTTCCAAATGCAATGACATCTAGTTTTGTTACGTCTAAGTTAACTTATATTTCTTACAGCCTCTCATAACTTTGTGATTTTAGAAATGTGAATGTTGACTGCAGTGGTTGCTTAAAAGTAAAACCAGCCTACAGAAGAGCTTACCATGTAGATAAATAATAATTGAGGCATATTGCACATACCCGAGCTCTGTCTTGAAAGTGAAACGTCTTCAGTGAAAAATGAAACATGTTTACTGTATTTGTAACTAATATACCTTAAAAGTAAAGCAAATATTGATATTCCAGACACAAGACCCAGGATCTATATCTAACTGTATAAAATGCATGCTGTTTGCATTTAGTAATCATACTCTGTTTTCTATAACTAGAAACAAGATTCACTGAGGACTATAATTCACCAGCCTTTTTTGCCATAGTGTTTTACTACAATACCATTATCCTGCCATATTACATTTTACTGTATGTATACAAGTCCCATAAATACACAAGCCTATGTAAAATAGGCAGCAATGACTCTCAGTACTTTTGGAATACTTGCAGCTTTTGAATTTTATGTGGGTTTCACATTTTGTTGATGTGTTTGCAATGGAATATGTACTGCCCAGAAGAGAAATGATTTTTGCATTTCCATTAAAAGCTATAGCAGTAAATAAACCATTGGAACTCATGCAGATATTCACTGGAACATCTACAGCAGTCCATTAAAATGTCAAAATCTGTGTTAAACATTTGAAAAAGTAGCACTGGATACAGCACATTGAAAACTTAAATATATGCATATATTAAACGATAAAGATATTTTAGAGTATTTCACAAACCTCTGCAGAGCACTCAACACAAGTTTACACTCATCAGTAATAGTTTAGCACAACAGCTGCCATTTTATTGGAAAAAACCCCCCACCCTAAAAACAAAAACAAAATCAGACAGTTGATGTAGAAAGAGCTGCAAGTTGCTACTAACGCTCAAATATGAGCTATTCAGAGATTTACTCTCAGAGAGTATTCATTTATAATAAAAGGGATTTAGAATAAATTTTAAGGTCAACTTCTGCTCAGATTTGCACCTCATGCATCACAATGGACTTCAATACTGTTACAAATCAGGCATTTCTAGTTGGGAATTGGCTCCCTGGAACCAATACCGTATTCAGCACAAAGCCGCAGGTCCACATTAAGCACTGCAGCATCAGCCCAGTAAAGATAAGCAGGGTCTAGTAAGCTAAAAATTTTGTGTGTTGTTTTTATTTATTTGAAAGCCTGAGGTTTATGAACACTTACCTCTAATATCATGGTTTATATGCCACTTCAATACAAAAGGACTGGCATTTCTAAGAAACAGTACAGATCTACACTAACTACCAATGATGACAGAATTTATTAAATTCACCACAGGGCAGCTGTGCACGTTTCAGTGGCTGTTTCAGAAGGTGCTCTGTTTTACAGGACTATCAGCTTCATGCTCTTCTTCAAATTTAAGACATACAAAGTTCACATTAAACCTGGGTCTGAGGAAGGTGATAGAAACTCCTTCTGATGGTTAATTTCAGCACAGAACATGGACGCTCGCTATCCAATCAAAGAAGCATTTAAAACTCCGATTATCAAGTCCACCAAATTAAACAGGGACAACCTATGACAGCTTGAGAAACTTAAAGCCCTTTCGTCACTGGTGGAAGATTCAGTAGTAAAATGCCTCCAGCATACCACAACACCTGTCTAAGAATATTACTAGCTACCAAAGGAAGCACTTTTTTGCTCCTGCACCAAAAATAATTACTATTTTACTCTCTGAAGCACTAATAAGGTAGAACATTGGATACCGAGATTAACCTAGACTAAATTAAATGGATATTAATCAAGTATTTTTCAGGTTACAGTTCAAGACTGGTTTAACAACAGTCACGGAGTGCAACATTATGACTATTAAGAACCAGAGAGCAAGAAGGAATTACCATCAGCGAGCTAGAGAGGATGTTGTACTTTATCCTGTTTGTTGACTGTCGCAAACCATCAGGATCTATTAGTCTTATTGATTCCAGATGCTACACCTAAGCTGGTATAGAGCTGCATAAAATGACAGAAGCAAGTTGTCCACATTCTTCATTGTTTCACTTTGAAAGTAAATGATTGTGTCACCGAGAGGCAGTGACTCCAGTGCTCAGTATGTTCTTAAAATTAATAGAAAGAAAAATATCCTTTGGCAAGAGTACAGGAAAACACTACGGTGTGATTAGGGTTACCAGCCTGCCAGCATTACAGATATGAAATCATACCAAAGCTGCTTTTTATAGTCAAGGTAATAGGTATGAACAGCACTATATCATGTTAATGGCAGGACTGTAATACATAGAAAATAGCAGTACAACGTGTATTCCTCAAGGATGAGGGCTTAATACCTGTTTAGAATCTCGCAGCTTGCATCTCCATTGCTTTGCACTTTGTGTATCAATTTGAAGCTGAAATTTGTAAAAAGCGGCTGGGTGACCTCGCCTGGCTGCCTGGCTGAGGGCCCAGATGTGTTTAACTCCTTTAAACATCTTCGTGAACTTACATGCAAAGGGTTACAGAACCTTACATAATGTGGTAGCATCCAGAACTCTTCCCAACAGACCATACATAGTGTCAAGCACAAAGATCCCGCTTTCGTTTCCTAGCCCTGCAATCTGAACCACGCAAATGCTGGTTTACACCCGTAGGGGCCCCAGGGGAAGCCAGCTTTATGCTGAAGGTGAACAAAAGAAAAAGGACCTCAAAGAGTATATGCTTTAGAGAAGAATTACTCAACCATAGGAGAAGGAAGGAGGAGAAAGTATTAGAAGGAAGGAGAGACTGAAAATGCTGATACTCCGCATATACAGAAAGAGCAGCAAGCTTGTCAAAGGCAGCAAAAAAGAGGATCTGTTTTTTAAGTCTTCCTCCACCACCATCCCACCAAAAGAAGAGCTTCAAGAAACTGAAGAGAACAAAGAGTAGAGAATAACTATTTAAAGGAAGACTAAAAGGTCAGCTGAGAAGATAAGGAAAGAATACGTCAGGAAATTCACTTGAAAAGATGTACAGGAGAAGAAACAAAAGGTCTTATTATATATTGCACTCCATAAACCAGCACTGCCTAAGCAACATCAGAATTACACGAACAGAAAGCAAAATCAGTCTATACCACTTGTTGACTGAACCACACACTGAAGCTCTGACTTCAGCGTATTACTACTTGCACGATCCCAAGATGGAGCGCACGGTTGCCTCTTGATAAACCTTTTCCAGGATTGGGATGAACGAAAATGCCCAAGAACTTGAGAAGCAGGGGTGGGGAAGTAAACAGAGAGACTGCTGAGCACCATCAGGCACCATGGAACTCATTCTCTCTGTTTAAAAATGGGCTCAGCTACGCCTCATCGGCTCCAGCCAGTCTTCATTTCATGTTTTCAAGGCTGAACTGTAGCTGTTTATAAGCCACACACAGGACTTCAGAGCCTGGCTAAAGCTGAACGTGGAGTATATTTTATGCAAGGCTATAGGTTAAGGATATGCTCTAGAAGTCATCTAAAACCCAAGTAATTCTTTCTTGGTGTGAGACAAAGAACCGCACCATGAAAAACTGCTGTGTCTTCCTAGCAACAATGTAAAGTAATAAACTTACACAACAATAAACAAGCACAAAACACACATACAGAAAACATAGCACTGTACACTGGGAAAAAAATAATATGAACCAAACGTTTTACCTCAATAACGATGCACTTTTTATCGCACCTGAGGCCAGTCATACACGGGGCTGCCCACTAGGACAAGAATCCGCAGATGTACCCGCTATGTTTTTAGAGATGAGATGATGGGCTGTCCGAGCGCAGAGCCTGGCACGTAGCCGTGCGCTAGCCCAGGGTGCCGCGATGACTGAACAGGCAGCCTGTGCCTCAGCTAAGCTAAGCTGCTCTGCACAGACCCTGCGTTTAAGTTGCAGCAAAGGTTTCCAGTAACAGAAGTTGGCGTGTGAAGGAAGGCTACCGCTAAGGCAGACTAGCAAGTAACACAGCTTGAAGAAATGCATCATGTATTATGTGTCACTGTCAAATACACTGCTTTTAAAAATGTCTTTTTAATAGAGAGAAGCCATTCTTCCCTTCACAAATTTCTTCAAAACGTTCCCAAAACAGCAAGCTGTGTATAATGAGCCAGGTTAGTCTTGTGAAGAGATGCAGATAATCAGCAGCAGCAAGGCTAAAGATGTTGCTCTGGCAAACTCAGTATTCAACTCCACATTTCCCGAGCGGAGAACTCAGCCCTCCCTTTCCTCTCATTTTCATCATGCCAATGAAAATCAGACATACTTCCTCTGACATCCGTGGAGTGAAACAGTCTCGGCAATACAGGGACTGGGCCCAGAGATCCAAGCTCAAGGTACCCGCCTGGCAGCCTAACAAAAATGACCAGCAGACGAGGATTCATCAGAGAGTTTAGCTGATTTGTACACTATACTGCAACTGCCTCATTGCATACACTCCAAGCTAAATGAGGCCTCTATTGCATACAATTAATAAACATATCTATGGGGAGAATCTGTTGTGGGATTGAAAGCCAGAACTGTCTCTTCCCTTGGCCAACTCTGCATCAATAGTAAAAGAAATGGCTCTGGTCCCATCAAGCCTGTGCCAGCAGAGACTCTGTTATATTTAAATCAACATTTGCCACAGCAGGGAATTATCAGATGCTCTACGTAAATGCTGGATTTTCTTTTTTATTTTGATGTTTAACTCATAAAAACCTGAATTTATTTGGGTTGGGTGCTGATGCCTGCGAGCACAGCTGCTCACCAGCTCTGTTTCGCTTGCCATGTGAATGCATAACAAGAGGATTTAAAACCTTTTTCCAGTCTGCTTAGCATCAGGATTTGGGTTTTCTTACTCTTACTGCTGTGGCAATGCACCCAGAACGCCCCAACCCCCCAGCAACCTCGCAAAGCAGAGATGTGCACAGTTTTCTCATGTTCCCTTCTTCACAGAGGCAAACTCTGGAGCTGGAAACCTGCTGACAAAGGCTGCAGAGACAGAAATACAGGGTGGGCTACAGCGTGAAGGCGACTGACCTGGACCTGCATATAAACTGAAAGGCAGCACGTTCTAGGAGCTGAGCCATGGTGCTCCAAGAGATGGTATGAGGTCTTACCACATTTAGAGGTAAGGGCATACAGAATTCAAAGCGGTTTCATAATTTGCTAAGGCTTCTGAACTATTTGAGAGGGTAAAACAATGGGTAATACCTCAGCTACTCTGTTTCCTTGACTGCTGTTCCCACATGAGGTTTCATTATCAGTAAAATCAGGTACATTCAATAGTATTTAATGCACAAGAGATGGACTTTGGCTCCATGAAGTGTGTAATCAGATTCTTGGAAAAAGAATGCAGATCTAGAGAGATGCTCCTTTATGTCTTTTACTCAAGACCTAGATGACACAAGCAATGAAATTTGCTGCTAAATGAATCAAGACAGTACAGTGCATTTCAAGGCAGCATTAAAATCAGTGCTCGCCTCAGCAGGATTTGGTGCTCCTGATCTGTGCCTGTACAACATTAAAGCTGAATTAGAACACGGCCGTTCTTTATTTGTAATCTTCCTTGTTTGCTTTCACTAATGTGTTATTCGGCTTAAAGACTATTTACTAAAACTGAGCTGTATAAAGACCATTGACAATGTCACATGAGCTTCCATTATTTGTAAATTAATTTACACAAGCCAAGTTTTAAGCCATATACAGTTTAGATACATTTAAACTGTGGATCCAAACCTTTAATCCACATCCTCCTAACTCCTTTTATACATATTGTGTGTGGAAATTGACGCATATAAGCAAACTTAATCTCCGTATTTTCATTGCTACTGGTGATGAGATATAGAAACCTTACTCATTTTGGAACAGATGGTAGAAACAGAAATTTCTCTCAACGAAACTAAACTTAATCTAGAGCAAGTCGCTCTGGAGAACCTCTCTGTGAGGTTTGGTCTTGGTCAGTGTATTCATTCATTGGTCAGTGTATGATCTCTGTGTCATCCCTGCTGTCCCACCCCAAAAATAAATAAAATTAACAAAAATATTAGTACCGAGAGGCACCATTGGCAAAAACGCTTACTGTGATGACAGCTCAGGAATTCTCAGATGCAGACCCCTAATGCTGCTACTCAGTTAAACACTTTTTTTCTGCAGTAAGAGGTTGCCACTGATGGCACATAATGGCACAAATATGCCTAGCAATTGTGATCTATTTAGTAACAAGTACCTCTGCCTACTAAGAACTGCTGAGATCCACTCACTCGGTTTTAAACAAGCACCAGCAGTGATTAAAATCACTTAGGTGAAATATTTGAGGAGTGACTAGATATGTAGAAAGCAATAGTGGGGAAGAAAGGCTTGCCCTTCCTGATGATTCTGAAGATACTATTATGTCAGCCATCACTAAAAAATATCCCTGCTTTCCACATCTTGTAGGACTAAGGACAGGATTTTTCAGATTAAGCCATGGTGTAGATTAAGAACATTTACTTTTAATGTCTCTGTCCTTGGATTTAAGAAATCTTCAGCATCTCTAAGCTGCAGAAAAACAATTCCAGAGATGAAGATTTATATTCTTGGTAATGGGGCAGTCTCACATAAATAATTGAGCTGAATTTAAATTTTCATTCCAGTTGTAAAGTGTCTGTCTCTTACTGAGCCACATCGCGTGATTAGAGGTTTGACTGTATCAGTCAGTCATAGCCATTGTCAGAAATAAATCGCTAGATTAACTTGTGACTATGGCAAGCACAGGAAATGTGTGCTCTTCGGGAAAATAATGTTTCTGAACTTCTGCACTTGATGGAATAATCAAAATCTTCCCAAGGGATTCAGACAGATATTGGCATGGTAACATGAAAGGGGCTGGAGTCTTCTATCCATTTTGTTTTCAGTTTGCATTTCCAGGTCCAGGCAGAGTATGGATTAAACAAACAAAAAACAATGCCACAATTAACATCTATTTTGCATCTAATGAAACAGAAGACGAGCTTCTTTGTCTACAGTTATTTCAAGCCGTATGTTTTCATCTAGGGCTTCATCCAAACTCTAATGAAATCAGTTCTTGGATCAGAACCATAGATTTGTTGCCAGCACGGGGTCTACACTTCTCAGTACCCACAAAACAATTATTGAGCAAGACTTACTGGCTATCTCAGTTATTTCTCATCCACATCTTCTACAGGACAGGTCATTTTTAACTTGAAAACAACAAAAGAGTTTATAACCTCAAGCTTACTGCCACAGACCAGAACCATTACTTATTTGAATCTGGTACCCAGTTTCTGAAGACACCGAATTATTTCCAGTAGACTGTTTACCTTGATGAACACAGAATTAGCCTTGTCTCCTGAGCCTTTATGTGAAATTTTATTGTCCAAAGCAAATATGACCTGTTAAGATTTACAGGTTTTATTAGCTGCAGTAACAACTTTACAATCAACATCAGTAAATCAGGGTTTATTGAGAACTCTACAATTTTTATCTGTAGAAAGCAATTAAAATGTCGGTTTTTCAGTGTGTATAATTCCTAACTTTCATAAAAGACAGATACCCTGTTTAATTGTTGAGTGTAAAGCAGTGTATTTTGAATAATTCTAAAATTCTCAGTAAAAATCAAGCTGTGCTGACTTAGAATTACCATTTTTTCCCCAAATGGCTGAATTCCAACAAAGATAGCGTTTTTGGCTATTTAACTATACAGAAATTGGAAAACAGTCAAATGTATGCAATCAGTTCAGCAAACCAAACTTGGGTAGAAGTGTACATATCATTATTTGTTTCTTTAGGTCTCAAAGAAAACAGATTTTATACAGTTTTTCCACTTGAAAACTTTTAGCTCACCTTTAAATGCTGTATTTTTAGAACTAGCAACAAAACCAAACTGACAGAAACAGTAGCATGCTCTTCAGACTATGAAAACAGTCAATGTAGAAAAACGCACTAAAATCTCCTAAGGAAGGTACTAGGATCCTTATCACATCAAGGAACATTCCTTCAGTGAACACACAGCATAATGCAAGACACAAGGAGTACTTGAGCATACACAGCTTTGAGAGAGTAGATTAGGCAACTGAACAGAGGAAAATTAAATGGTGGTGGGTGAAAGAGGAAGGGAAAGAAGAGGAAGACGACCAGAATATGAAGGTGCTGGACAAGGCAGAGGTCCTCCATGAAAACTGGGCTGCCAGCCCCCAGTGCTAACACACCACCAGGACTGCAGGTCAGACACATTTCCACAGCTAAGAAAGATCTTTTGCAGTCCAGCAGTGGCCATACCACACCTCATTTCACTTCGTAACTGCTTGTTTCCAGCCTTTTTCCTACAACTCTGCTCTTGATTTGGGGCATATTATTAATAAACATTCACTTTTTTACTATAAAGTCTGTCTAGTTTTGCGAACAAGGTTAACCAGGGTGAAAGGAATAAGCATAGTGGAAGTTTTTACCACAGAGATAGCAAATTTATCTGAGACAGGACACACTGGCAATCTGGAGGGACATGCATTCAGGAAACCTAGTTTAGCAATGCACAGCGTTCAAGAGAAAAAGGTCACTGAGGTTGCCAACTGGTGGCTTTGGGGAATCTCCACAGGCAGCGATTACCATCCCTTCTGCAGAGAGCATGGGCAATGAATCCTTCACAGACCAAGGATGTTTAGGCAATTAGAATTTTGGAAATTTGTTGTCGACAAAATAGATATATTTACCATAACACAAATTTCAATAATGTTGGTAATTCTCTGTAACACAGTATCCATTTTTTGAGTAACATATGAATAAAAATAATGCATAGCTGAGGAGAACATAGTAGCAGAAATTTGAGTGACAGAATAATGCACGTTAGATGCCTAGATACAAATTTATCTACTCAACATTCTTATTTCTGACTCATTTTCCTTTTGGTGTTTAACACTTCTACCTGATTTTCTGTGGCTTTAGCACCTAGTTTGTTGCATTTCTCCTCTCTTTATTTTCAATGGCATCTGCTCAACATGCTTCTCCTTAAGTAAAAGGACACATTTGGAGTTTATTTTTCCCTGCTCCTTTTGTTCCTTCAATTAGAACATTCCACAGCAATCGTGGAAATAAAGGGCAAAAATAACTTCCGAGTGATACTATTTCTCTTACTCATCAACACATGCCGAAGAGCACGCTGCAGCGTGCAATTAGAAATAAGCACAGTATTCGCGGGGCTGCTCCACAGCTCCAGCCCTGCGGCTGACCTGCACTGCAGTCTGCACGCGGTGACCGTAGCACACCCAGGTACACAAGGGATTTAAACTACTGGTCTCAGCCTTGCCGTGGCAGTACTGGCTCAAGACTATCATCACCGGTCTGCTTCTTGATAGGTGAGAACGGTGTGATGCCATGCTAGCTTATACCAGATGATTTTTTTCTTTAATGCCTCTCTAGCAGATTTTTTAAACACATCCCACTTCCTCCAAGAATAGTCTGGCTATTATCATTTTAAGGCACCCCTATTAGTTTCCTGTTAAGATTCAACTCTCTTGACAAAAAGCACGTTTAGAGCTAAGCAAAAAAACCCCGAATTATTATTTGCAGCAGATTTTCTCTCTCCAGCAACAATTTATCATAATATTTTCAGGTTTTTTAATTTGTTTCATCTTTCAATAAGAAAAGTAATTTCGGAGAAAATAAGTAACAATCTGTTTTCAGTTTGTAAACATAAAACTTGAAAATTGTATCAAAACTAGGATTTTTTTCAGCAAACATTCCTGAATTCTGATAATGAGCTGCACTTCTTTAAAACATATCATCAAAACCCCCCGTATTTAAAGCAGGCTGTGAGAGAAGAACACGGTAACCAACACTGGAGCTTGAAAACCACAGGGTAGCTAAGCCCTTCTGCTTCCCTGCTCGCTTCTCACCAGCCGGGAGGCATCAGCCACCAGCAGTGATTTGCACAAAGCCTCACCTCAGCTGCAGGGACTCCCTCAGGTGGCCGACAGTGGAGAACGATCATCCCCTCGATAGGAACCTCCTTCCCTTGTGGGTCTTGCTCAAAGTTTTTCCGTAAATCTGCAGAGTTTAATGCAATAATTCATTATACCTCCAGAAGCCATTCCTCCCCAAACAATACCACGTAGGCTGCAGGAGTGAGCAACAATACCGCTTTGCCACGTTCTCCTCCTAAGTGTGTGTAGAACGCAGTGGGCCACGGAGAGCTACTCATTCTTCCCTAGGCAAGAGGCAAAGAGATCCTATCATCTTTAGTTGCGTTTCCATTTCTGCACCTTTAGAAACAATCTGCGTATGACTACAGAGACAATTTTAGAACCCACAAACTCTGTGGTTCCAGTTGCGCATTCCATCTCTCCAGCCGCTGCCTTTCCAGAACAGGAGAATTAAATGCAAGAACAACAACGTGGCATTGTCAGGGTGCTGTTAGGTCCAGCTGAATGAATCCCAGACTGGGTGAATAATTTTCCTAGTATATGCTACTTCAGATGAGTGCCAGGGTATTTTATACAACGTTCTAAGCTAGGTGTTTTGTTTAGATCGCCTACGTACTGCAAGCTGTAGGGGAAGGAAGGGAAGGACTGAGAGCAATTCCACACATGCCGAACTGGCTGATTACAAGATCGCTTCATTCCAGACACCGCGGCCCAGCCGGTCATTCCGGGTAAGAAACAAGGCGTATTGTCTCCGAGTCACACCGACGTGGCCACAGCGCTTCTGTGTACAAGCGTCTGGGTAAACCAGAATAGACACAGAAAGGAAACCTGTGTCCAATGCCACTGACCTAACCCCAGGTACACCGTGAATATGTAAAGTTTTGCTTGCTGTGAAAGGAAAACAAAACAGAAGGAATGCTACTTACTACACGTTCTTTGAGAGTTAGGATGTTTCCATTAGACATACTCATTTTCTTCAAACAGTGTCTCAGATTCCACAGTGTGGATTTACTGATTTAATTTTCTCCATTGCTTACATTTCATGAAATAAACCCCCTTAAACAGCAGAGGCTCTGAATCAGTTACACTTCAATATATTTCACAAAATACATTAAGACTTATTTTAGCAAGCTGGTCACTAGAGAAAGATGCACACGTTGCATGTATTCTCCTTTTTATGATTCTTTGCTAATGTTGATTTTTTTTCTCCTCACAGATAACCGATCTTTTCCAGTACTCTATTTAAAAAGTCATTCATTAACAGTCAGGCTGCAGTTGTGCCTACAAATGCCTTTATTAGGATGAAAAATGGAGTAAGATCCATCTTCTCATTTTCTCTGCATTCCACACTATCATAAAGAAATACTTACCTGCTTTTTCAGAGAAATATAAAGTGCTGAAATGCTTTGGAGTCGACTCACAATTCAGAATCTCTAGGCTTTAAGTGAAAAAAAAAAAAAAAGAAAAAAGAAAAAAGGAAAGAAAGAAAAAAAAGTCGACATAACACAGCATGCATCACAATGACAGGTGCTGTGAAAAGTTATGGCTTCTGTGTGCCATCACAGATTACACCTACACATTCTCACTCTAGTCCTCTACAGGGTATTCCCTCAGTCAGAAATCCATGCCCCAGGTTAAGTAGCTGGGGTGTTCACCACGGACAGGACGACAGAGGTCCATGAAAGGGTCTGCCCTGGAACCTGGGGGAGGGGGGGGTTATAGGTGACTGTTGGCAGCTATGAATTTTTTCTGTCTGCGGTACTAACAAGTCCCATCATCTCTGCACTTCAGAATTGCTGTTCTTTTCATTAAAAAAAAAAAAACAAAAAAACCAACAAATAAGGCTTCAAGTAAAAGTAGCAGAGCAAATGGCCAGTACAGGAACACAGTTCTCAGGCGAAACATTCAGCCCCGCTCAGTACCTTACATAAAGCAGAAATGAAGAGCACTCTCTGGAGTGCCTGCTAGGTTAATATGATATCTGCAGTTATGGATGGCAGCTGGGGAAGTGGTTTGCGGAAGAACTGGTACCACAGCGATGGGTTTAAAAGTCCCAGCACACTGCTCCACCTGCTTCTGCTCATTCTGATTTTTACTCGTATTGCCATATTATGGGGTTGGGAAATCACAGTGCAGAGAAAAGTCAATAAAAATTCAATTCAGAATAATAGTCCTTTGCAGCTTAGTAATACAGGGGAATTATTAGCTCATTCAGTGTTATGACAGTTAATGCAGTAAAATAAAAAATTGAATTTACACATATTTACACATTTAAACTAAGTCAGCCAACAAAAAGATCTGTCATTTATAAAATCAAGGAGTTGTTACATTGTCCTGTTACTTATCTCAAATGTTTATTTTAAGTTATCCTGTTAAAAGAGCATAATTTTAGAAAGATTTATCAAGAATTGCTACAACACTACCTGATACGGTTACCATTCAGAGTTTCTTGCTTGAACCTCCCTGACCCACTCCTCCTCCCCCTCATCTCCTTCAAGAAGTATTTCTCCCAGCTCTTTGCAGGTTGTTGCCATCATTTCCTTGGACTAGTTCTTTAAAGACCTGAACCGGTGATTTAAAGGAAAAGGGTTCACAACAGATTGGGGGGAAGCAATTTCCTGAATTCTCTGCTAGCAGCACCACTGCAAAAAGACGGTTTCAGGCTCCGATTCTGTTATAAAAATGTAGCAGATCTAATTGCAAGGTAAAAATTGGATGAGGCTTTGAGTATCTCCACAGTCTCATTGTAACAATTGTATTTGGGTTCTGTCTCTTTTACATCCCTTCTGCTATGATGGCATTTATTGCATTTTCGATTTTTTGTGTCTTTCAAATAATGATCTGTTGATTGTGCGTTGTAACACCACAGCATACTATTTCAGATCTGAAGAACAGAGATAAACAGAGTCTGAACACTTCCTCTGTCCGAGGGCAACGGTTGTCCTCTGCTCCCCACTGTATTAAAAGTACTGAAATGAGTCTCCTATGCTAAAATACATTAAACCAAATAACCCCCCTTCCCTCATAACTCTTTAATTAATCTACAGTGCTGTTACTGAAGACATTTGTCAGCCTAAAAGACCAGAGTTACTCCCTTTGCTTAAAGTAGCAAGTAATGATGCCCCCTAAGCAAATAGTGACAGCAGCTACCATCACCATGTGGCCTTCTTCAGAACCACCACTGGTAATAAAGACTCTGTCCCTATTCGGTGTGACTAGAAAGACGTACAATTTAACTGAATAATTCACAGTTCTGCACGGTGGAATTCCTTTCTAATCCCATTATGGCAAGCAGCAGGCATATAAAATCATAAGTAGGTTAACAGCACAGTGTAACTATATAGGGTCCAATTTCTTAGTACCAGATGTCACACCATGTGACTCTGTAGGTCATGCAACTGGCTCTGAAGTCAAAGCATAAGGCCTGGTGCAAGGATATGGAAAGGCAGATGTTAGCACCTGGGAGCACACACCAGACTCAAATCCATCCCTATCTCCCTCTAGTAACCTTTGGTCACGGTGGGGATGGCAATGAGATGGAACAATCCCACCATCCAGAAGTTCCCACACCAGAAGGGCTGATCCTCTGCGTGACGTCCTCCAACATGGGAAGCACAAGCTGAGCTGGTAATTTCTTCACTACAACACATGCGATATATTGGCTGATTTTGAAAAGCTGTTGTCCAATTTTCCAGTCCAAGAATGAGGTGCAAGAATAATACTTTCACCTTGTTACAAGAAGGAAGTTTTTCCTAAGCCACTTTAACTTGTCTGAATGACAGATTCTGCTATCTGATCTAGATTTCACATCAGCTACCTAGTTAAAGAAATGGAAGACCACCCCCTTGCTTATGAATGATTTTTTTATCGTCACTAGTGGCTCTTGTAAATGGCTATATGAACAGCATTTAAAATTATTCTTTTCTAAAGAATGTATGCTTAGTTCCATAGAGGAACGACACTGTTTCTGTAGCAGTCTTAGTTCTGTTTAGGATGTTTGGATCTCATGTCCTCAGAAAAAGGAGGGAAGATATTTTTTTCTCTACTGATTGGAATTATTCCATTTTTCCTACTTTTATCTCATTTTCCCCACAGCTTATCATACCTGAAGACCAGTGATATGCTTCAATATTGACAGCCAGATTTAAAATACTATGTGACAAAAGCTTCTAATGTATTCTTGCCTTTTATTTTTTTTTAACAAAGTGTAGCAGGCAGACATTGTTAAGTGGTTTTTCATATTTTTTTAGATCAAATGGGAGCAAAAGGGCACTTCTAACAGGATTTTCAATTTGCATTAACCTTTTCTATTATATTGCATTGTTGTGACACTGTGCACAATCCAGAATCTCTGAAACAGATTTACTGAGTGTAAATGCAAATCAACCAGTACACATTACAATAAAAGAGAGCTCTGAAAAAAACCCAAAACACGGCATGCTTCCCATGATATTCCTTCAGCAAGTCATAGGGAGGGCTTGCAAAGACAGCAGTACCTTACCAGTATCCATTTACATTTAATCCTAAAGGAACAGTGTGTTTCCATACTTTACAAAACCTGGAATAGCAGAACATTTACTCTACTCACAAGCTATGCGGACAGATGCCTTCCTACTCTTTGAGGTCCCTAGATGGCTCCATGCAACACACTGACACCAGTAATCTTCTGGCCCATGAAAATCTTCCACCTGCTGTCTCGTCACATTGATGAAAACCTCTCGAACTTTCAATCCTGAAGGGGAAAGATACAGAAAATAGCTGATACAGGCTATCGTACTTGGGCATAAAGCTAAGGTTAACCAAACCTTTTCTTTTAATTAAACAATTCCATTTTTAATCAAGGCAAAGCTTTAATTACTTTGACAATAATATATTGCCACTAATTAAATTCTAAAAGCTGAGTAGGTCATAGTGCATTGAGTTATAAGAATTACCCACCCACTGTGGTCTTTGCAAGAACGTAACACCTCCCTCTGAAACCTTCTCTTCTGCCTTTTTCACCCAGAATGTTTACCTGGAATTTTATAATATAATATACAGTAAAAATGTCTCCTGATCGAACATCTCAATGCCCTTGAAAACCTTTCTGAAGCACCCTGGTAGGCCCCCAGTCAAGTCAAACAGCCAGAACTATGCATGTATGACAGGAACTAATCAAATGCCCCACTGAATCCAGCCTGTTCCAGCCACCACTACCGCAGTTCTGTCCAGCAGCCATTTCCTCACGCAGCAGAGAAAAGACGTGTTTTATACTGCAGCAGCCCCCCCTAGAAAGCCAAGCTCAAGGCATTACAGCCCAGAAGGAGGACAAAAGAAAGAAAGGGGAATAAATTTCACAGCTCGCAAAAGGAGGTGGTCCTCTTCGCTACCCTGTCCTTCTGGGCAGCAAGTGAACCAGCTACAAAACTGAAGTCTTGCCTTTCTTAACTTTCACAAACAGAAGCGTTTATAACATCAGACAGATACTTTGCTTATTTTACGCAGTTTCCCAAAGATAACCTTGCTAAATTCATCTGCAGTGCAATGTTGCTGCTGTCGACTGCAAATTTGCTTGTTGTCTATCAAAATGGACGCTCACCTCTTTCCTGAGGTAGGAATCAAGTCTCACCTAAAGAGCCAAGAAAGGATCTAAGGGAATAATCAAGGCTAGCCAGGAGTAAAGATGGGAAAAGCCCCGTGCTTTTTCTTAGCCTGCTACCAGTTTTGTAATTGCCTGGGCACAGGTGAAATTTGGCAGTGTTGCCCTTCAGACTAGAAGTATTTGCTTCAGACAAAGCTTGAAGGTACATCAATACAAGACACCAAGAAGCCTTGTAAACCTGACACTTTATTTGATACACTTGGGATGTTTGCCGTTATCTGCAACTACCTTTGCATGAGAACCTCAGGGAGAGGAAATACACTCCAAGCCTGGGTTAAAAGGCATTAGGAATCATTTGAAAGAGCTAGTCAGAAAAACATTAATTTGAAAATAGAAAACATTCATGCCTACTACTTTCTTCTTTCTTCTCCTGTGCAGTCCCAAGATACTTATTTCCCCTTCACTAGAAATGAATGAAAACTCAATCTTAAAATATTTCATGCCTGTGAAGTTTATAAAGCAGCAAGAAATTTCTAAACCTGAACTCCATAAAAATTGGCTTCCACTTAATCTCAGGCATCATTAACAGCTGGGTATTTCACTTCTGAAAGGCACTAGGAAGTCAACGTGTTCCTCTGGTAAACAGGAGAGATGAGGCCCACTGGGGATGCTCACTGAAGGGGCAGGGAAGGTCAGACAAGCTTTAAGTACTATAAAGCAATATAAAATTTTTGCTACTTTTCCAGCAACAGGCAAAGGGGATTTTTACTTCTTTTCATTTAGCCTCCTTGGCTTGCCATATTTCACAACAATACCTAAAGACATGGACAAATCTGCAACACCTTCCCTAAGTTGTCTCAATAATCGTTTTAGTCACTCTAAATATTTACTCACTCTGTAATAAACAAACAGAGGTTTCCTGGTTGGTTTTATTTGCATTTTGTTTTTTTAAAATATGTTGATGCAGTCTTCAACAAGACTGTTTACAAAACATCCCTTTATTTTCTGACATGGTGAAAACAAGCCATTATGAAATAAACACAGCCCATGGAACTCAGCAGTTCTGTCAGAAACTCCTCTCCCTGCTGACATACTGGCTGTAGAATGCATGATGAAAACGCATCATCTCAAACTGAACATCCAGGCTGCTCTGCCAGCAATGAATCCTCGGAGTCTCCAGTCATACAACCATTTTGTAGAGTGATCTTCATAGGTTAAGGATAAGAGCAGCTACAGTTAATTTCCATTAGAGACCATGAGTCCTAGTGACCTGACACAGCAGGTCTTGACTGGCTGAAGATTTGGCATCCCACCATGCTATACGACACTGACAGACATACACTTTCTTCTTAATTACCGACAGCACATCAAGCTGTGTGCCTCAATGATCGCAACCCAAGCTACAATGCACCAAAGCTCCAGAGCCTCCAAATCCCAGCTAACCTGCAGCCATGTCCATCAAGGTTGCAACCCATCTACTGACAGACTTCTTCGACACAGGTGTAAAACGATCAAGTCCTTGACAAACGCTGACCTTTCTAAGATGGCCTGTCTCCAGTCAGGAATCATTCCTCCGGCATCCCGTAAGCTGACATGCACTGCTGTGCAGCCACGTACACCGCATCTGCCTGCGTGTCTCTGCTGCCTGTAAACACAGTGTTGCTCTGTGTGTTGCTGTGAAGGCACAGCCTCTTGCTGTACCTGAGGATCTCTAGCTATTGTGCCATCCCATCAACAGCTTATTCCCACCATGACCTCTAAGTAGTATCTTCCAAGGGAGAGAATACTCCCTGTCACCAGCCACTAACTGCATCCTTGCTGACAGCGCTGCCGCTCACCCGCCCGGTTCTGGTACACTGTCTTCTCCATTCTCAAATTCTGACCTACTTTAGGAATTTTTGGAAACAGCAAATAGAAATGAAGGTATGAGAACTGCATATAGTACAGCTTACTGATGCATCCATGCTAACAACGACAGAATTTTTACTGATACCAAAAAAAAAAAAAAATCATCATATGATGATGATCTTTTTGAGAAGCAGAAGCCATTTCTGGGCTTATTGGTACTGTAAAATTCTGAGCAGTCATCAGTGAATACAGGCATTTACAGCTTCAGATTTGTGAAGGCAGAATATTCTCCAACTCAATTCTGCCGTTCATTGACACTTTATCTAATTAATCTATATAGCAGCCTGTATTTTCTGAGGCAACATTTAATGTGGTTTGAATCAGGCAAGCAAACAGCACATGCTTCTGAGAAGCTGGTGGTTCAGCATTTTGAGAATAGGACAGGTAGGAATTCAGGTCCTTTTAAAGGTCTCCCAATTTGCCAATAGACAAAATAAATGCATCCAAAATAGCAGAATCACAGAATTGTTGAGGTTGGAAGGGACCCTCTGGAGAACATCTTGTCTTTGGGGAAAGTTATGTTTTGTTTATGGAGAAAGTACACCCATTTTCATTTGTTTTAGAAACAACTACAGAAAGCAAACCTATTGGGGAACAGAGACATATTCTTCATTTATCATCACTATATTTCACCAACAAATATACTCACCTACCCTCTGCATCTCAAGAAGTGCCAGAAAAATTGTTCATAGGAAATGACACAGAATGAAAAATCCATGCAAATAAAACCAGGCATATAATAAACAAGAGCAACATTTTACCTGTGACTTGTATAACTCTAATAAGCACTGCAAGTCCAACCCTTTAAATTATTGTGCAAATTATAACCATCATCTTTTGTTATACAGTACAGCCTTACAGAATATAAAATTATGACTATGGTACTGATATGCTAATAAGCTTTCTGCACTGTTGGATGGTTTAGCTGCAGATAGACTAATGCTGGCAGCAGATGAATAATTGCTCTCCATGTACTAAACATAACAGAGCTGCACAGAACTTCAGCATTTGTCAGCTTTATTTGTTTAAATGAGAAAAACACTGACAGCAGTTATTGCTGTAATCCTTTTATTTATCAGACAAGAAAACTCTAGTTACTCTTAGCAGGTCTGATCCTCTGGTGAAACTCAAAGTGGAAATATTTGCAGACTAATTCTGGGGTGCATGCTGCAACGTTCAGGCGAGAACAATAAATCTAAAGGAAATTAATCAAACCATAATTATTGTATTTTTATCACAGTAGCATCTACTAGCTCAGGCTCTCACTTTATGAGGCAGAGTACACAGAAAGCGCCAAGCTCCTGCTCTGCCACGTTTACGAAATGAACAGAAAAGGCAGGCTATGGATCACTATCTTTTCTGCAACTCAAGAAATAAGGCAGGAGAGGATGAAATAACTTGGTCTCTAACTGACCGACTGCGGCAGCGCAGAGATGGGAACCTGCGCCCATCGTAGCTGCAGCACGTGTTTTCTTGCCTGCACTGATTTTCTGCACAAACAGCAGCAAATCCACCACAGGAGAGACTTCAGTGCTAACTCTTGAAGCCCACCAGGACCCCTTACATTCTCAGGCAGCCACCACGTGTTGCAGCCTGTAACTGCAAAGCTTAGAAAACCACAAACAACCTTCCTCTCCAGCTGCTCCTCCTCTTCTAATTAACAGCAACTCCTGTGTTACTCTTTAAGATTTTTATTTCTGTCCTATAAAAACAAAATCATGCAAAACTGGATTCCATGTGCATCACAATGACAAAATACACCCTCTGTCTACCAACAGCTGTCCTTCCTGTCCTTTTCTGTGTACACAACACAGTGCTGTAGGTAAAATCCATCAGAACAGTGTGCCTTCAAGTGCCATTGCCAAGTACTTCTTGCATGTGCCTGGCTAAGAGCTTGCTGGCAGGAATTTATAGAGATGCTAAGATACATTTCTTGTATTCAGCATTTTATTTCCTCTTGTTTGGGTTTCTTGTTGCTGTTTTTCACCACTTTTCTACACATCTCAGAATTTTAATCACATAACAAATAGTGGAAGGATGGAAAAGGACAGACCCATTTTAACGTAGTGTAACCTCCCTTCAGCAAGCACGCCAGAATCACACCCTTGAACCAGAGGCACCATTCCTGGCATAAATTCTAGTGCAGTTATTCACAGACGGAGCCCACGCAGTACGCAGAACGCTCTGCATGCTTGGTAACAGACATATTTATGCCCCAGATTTGACTCCAGAAACGAGGGCACTGCCAGGATGCACATTAATTCTAAAAAACCCCAATAGTCTGCTATTTACTGAAGGCTAAGGAAGAGTTCCAAAATAATTTATGGGTATGGATACACCATGGTGAGAGAATATCCATGCCTGTCCTTCAACATTACACTGTATATAGCCTTTACTTACATTTTTGTGTCCTGAGGACCATCGTGGCAGTTTTTGGAACACATACAACACTGCACTGTCTGGACTGCACTTGTGTTTAGAGAACAATACTTTCAGGTTTAGCTCTGTCCCTGGGCTAAATTCAAATCTGCAACATTTATATTCCAGATCCCACTTGCTAAGCCTGTGCCTCCATGTCTCAAACCTCAATGTAACTGGTGTTATTTAAAAAACCCCACCTAATGTTACTTTATCTTTTTTTATTCTGTTATTAATCCAAGGCTTAGAAAACATAATTGCAGTATTCACAAGACAGATTTTCATTAACCATATGGAAGAAAAACATTTAGGGACGACATTTCTTCTACATTGATTCAGCAGTGCCTTTAGAAGTAAAGGTTATGCCTATTAAATTATTTTTGAAAAGGTAACTGTAAAAATTAAAATTCATCCAGATTAGCATTTAGAAAAAGCCTTTAGTATGAAATTTCTTCAGAATGTGTCACTTAAAGAATGCCAAACACCACTTTAGGAGACTAACTTCTTTTTAAATGGCATTTTTTCCTCTAAAAAGGAATTTCTTGTATTGATAGAGAGGATGTTATGCATACACTGCTATTTCCAAGACATGGAGTTGCCTAGCAATCCTGGAATTTAAAAAGGGGAGAAAAGCAATAACAAAACAGAATTGTGAAATTACAAGACGGTGCAGCATTAAATTGGTTTGCAATACTTATCAAGATGCTTCTAAATGAGAAAAGATATACGGTGTGCTGGGAGCATGATAAAATCTGTTGATCATTTTCAACTTTCCCCCTTCTCATTCTCCTCTTTTAACTACACACTTTTACAGAATGGATTTCTCCTACCTACCAAATACCTATCATGCTTGAGGGTGAAGGCAAATTTCAACCACCACATCGGTGATTCTTCACGGTTCACCCTGACAGAAATTTCATAAAAGCATGTGTTCCCCGGTTTCTAGTTCCCACTACAAATTACGCCACTGAAATACAGAGAACTACCTTCCCCTCCAGAACTGTTATTTTCTTTCAGAAAGCTCACTGTCTACAGTTAAGTGTTCCATCAGGCCCTATATCTCCCCTTGGAAAAGCTGGTGGTGCATATCCAGTTTGTCAGTCTCTGTGTAACGCCTCCGACATCTACACTCATTGTAATTCCCTTTGTTCTCCCCATTTACACTATGCTGCTTCTGCCAGGATCTGTATTCCCCTGCTCTGCCTGTCAGCTCTGTGCTTTTCTTACCCCCTTCCATCCACTACTTTCCCTTTTGCATTTTGGCAAACTGCTTCTCCCAACTCTACAGAGCCGTGTCTAGGTGCTACATCACAACCAGCTGAGCTGGTTTTACCAACACACTGGGCCAACCAAAGCACCTTGCTGTAGTAGCCCAGCAATAGGTTTATGCTGGTACACTGTGCCCTCCTGCCATGGCTTACTGGATGTGCTCAGGGCAGAGCGGACATTGGTGGGTGACTTCTGAACCAGAGCCAGCTCCCACTCCTTTAGCTCAGTGCAAGCCTGCAACTATCCGCTCGGTTGCATGACTCTCCTGTCTGTGTATCTCTGAACGCGATCTCCTGTTCTTTGCTCAGTTTTGTACACTGGTGATAGACTCCCGAAAGACACATTAGCCCTTACCTGTAGTCTCATCCATGCTTTCCTCAGACACGTGCTCATTTTGATGGACCCATTCACCATTGCACTTGAAGAAAATCTGCATAGCTGGCATAGCTTTACAGCGTAAGACAATGGGGTTGCTTTTTATAATGTAGGCATCATCTGGTTCCTCCATAAAATGAGGCAGTGTTCCAGGAGCAGATGGGATAGACTCTGGAAGGGCTTCACTGTTATCATTTCCTGAAAGGGAAGGAAAGGAAAATACACATTTTTCATGTTGTTGCACCCTTTGTATCATCTCATGTAATTGATTAAATACCATTTTGGATTTTATTGTAAACTAATTTTACTAGAGAAACACCTGTAGAACTCAACAGCTGTCAGGATTGTGCTTTGCAAGGAACCTGACACACATACACACAAAAATCTCAATTAATTTAAGTGTAAGAACCATCAAAGAAATTGACAGAAAAGAAGCAGTTTTCTGATGATTCTGATGCATCATTGCTAGTGTCGATTTCACAGATGGGGAACCAAGGCACAGAAAGATTACATGAGTCACCTGAGGTCACATAGAGAGCCTGTGGAAGAAGTAGAAACTAAACCTTACTCTCGAGTGACTGCCCAGTGCCTTAACTACCAAATCTTCCTTCCTTTCACTAAATTTAATTTCCTTCAGACAGTTGCTGCAGATTTAACTACAGAGAACTATATTGATATGAACAGCATTACTGTAGCACTCCAACACTGGAATAAGTAAACTGTGATTTCATACCCACTTAGAGGAAATTTTCAACATGCTTTTACACTGTTCCCATTTACTGCAGCCCCTTTTAAGGTGATATAAAAACGGAAAAGTGGTTTTTGTAGGGCCAGAAACTGCAAGACGGTGAGCTTTCTCAGCTTGTATCGCAGACAGTAGGATCCGAGGGCATTTGTTCAGCCATGCATAAGCCTAGGTGTCTTATTCTTGGAATTCCTGTGCTTAGACACGACTGTAGCAGCACTGGAGTACAAGCTTTTCCTTTACTGCAGCTCTTCTAATTGAGTCAAATCCTAGTTGCTGCTCTCAGAACTGGGAAATTCCCATTGATTTTTGGCAACGCTGGGATTTATTTTAGTAATTTTGTGAGAAAATTCAGAGAACAACAACAAAAATAAGTCAGAAGGGATCAATGTATGAAGGAAGATTAGAACGTACTGAATACACACAGCGTAGTCGAATGGTAACAGGAGGACAGAGTCTATATGCAGATGAAAGGAACGCAGTATCAGAGAAAGAGGAATAGCTGAAGGCAATATATGTGTGATTTAACCAAAACCGATGAAAGTTAAGTTGTGTTCATATGAAGTAAGTCTAAGAACCCTCACAGGTCTAGCAGATTACGGAATAATGAGAACATACTTTGTCTGTATTAAAAACAGGTATCGCTTAGCACTCAGTATATCTGTGTATGCAAATAGACACTGTGTGTGTGCGCTATGAAATCATTATGATTTTCGAATGAGTTCTATGCTTTAAACTGCATTCACAGTGTACTTTATAAAATATTATCATAATATTTAGTATTTTACTACTAAACATTTATGCCAATTTTCATCTTGTCAATCGTCAGTAATACTATGTCTCTGCAGGCTTTATTAAATCCATGCTTTATAGGAAATAACAAAAATGTCATTAGAAGACTGGAGAGTCTTGAAATCCCATGCTCCCATCACTGCTTTGAGTGCTTCACAAGGCAGCAACACACTTGTATTGAGGAAGAATAGCGGACAATCGTTCAGCTAGAGAACTTAGAACAACCCATTGTTATTCCACTAAGTTTGCAATTCAGGGCAAGACACAAAGGACGAAATCCCAGCCCCAATGAAATTAAGGACACAATTCTCCTTGCAAGTGGCATCTGGATTTAATGATATGGCCTTACGTTATTTTTAAGTGTTATTGACGAGAACCTGAAAACAACAGATTCTACACCTCTTGTAGGACTGCCAAGCTATCTTCCAGCTCACCTCACCAACAGATAAATTGAGGGAAGCACAAAATATTTTATGCTATCACCAGCAGAGTGGTTTTGGGTTGTAGAAGTAGCTCGCGTCTAAAGAAATATTTAAGATAAAGAGGTAAGTCAAGGTGCATCTTTCACTTAAGTATAACTGGCACTACATTAACTGCCCTTGAAAATCAAGCTAACAAAGACCACAGTACACAAAAGGAGGAATGATTTTCTATAGCCTACCCCCAACAGGCTCACAGATAGATATTACTATATTTTTGCATGCTGTACAAATGTAATTGCTTGAATCCCTGTTGTATGACATTTTATAATCCGGATGAAATCAGTATCTGGCAAGAATTTACTTCACTGAGTACAAGTTCATGCAGCTGTTAGCAGAGGTAAGCAAAGCAACTCGTTACCTTATATTGTGTGAGGTTAGGCTGGAAGGCAGCTCGGTGCCTGTAAGAAAATTCACAAAGGATTTGCATTCCTTGCTTGCTGTTTATGGAGATACTGCTTTTCTCCATATGGCTACCTAATCAGACAGGGACTGCAATGACACCCATTCAATGTGTTGCGATATCTGGGAGTTTTGCATCATAAATATTTAGTGTGATTTATGATACACAAGACTTACTTTATTGGTCCCTTTATCATGCTTAAATATAAGAGTCACGCAGCTGTATTTCAGATACATTAAAATAAATACCCTTCTGCATTTAAATGTTGCACTCTAACCCTAATTAAGATGCCATTTCTTGCCATGCACACTATCAAAATATTTGATGACGGACAAGTTGCAGTGTCTACAGCTCCCTGGGACTGAAACAGGTATGACCGCACTCTGAACAAGTGCTACTGTCTACTTAAGCCACAGCTAGAACAGGAAATTCATCAGTGAATTGAGAATGCACGCTCATGTCCATTTTCAACAGTTTCCTGATACCAAGAGTGAAGTTAGATTAACAAATGAGGTATTTTTTCCTTCACTTTCAAAGGCCACCCTTTTCTTTAGTCTTACTTTTTTTCATCCATGCTGCATCTTCTACTAGCAAGGACTCCTTTCCAGCCTTGGAGTCCTTCCAGCTTTTATCTCAAAGCTGTATGTTCTTACCAATCCGTAGAAGTATGCCATGCTAAAGAAATGATAGACTTGTACGGAACTTCTCTCTGTGAAGGCTGAGTGCTTTACAAACCTTAAAAACCACAGAATAAACTAGAAGACTTTGCTATAGCAGAAATGTATTTGTTTCACACATGACCATATCAAATGCACTCAAAAACAATCAACGTTAAGTCTTATCTGTGAAACATTCCTGTTCGAAGAGCATAGTACAGCAATTAGTAGAAAAAATAAAATTAGCCCTTGTACAAGCTGTCCACCATGAGATGCTTATGCATTCATCAACAGTCACCCAAATCAGTGGTGTTCTGTGATTACCTGAAATTGCTTTGGTGACAAACACTGGTAAGATGTACTTTCTCTTCTGGTATTACCTACCAGATCAACAGAGTCCATACACACATGCAGGCATGATAGAGCTGAAAAACTTAAAATGTTCTTGTTCTAGGGGATTCTTCTCTCATTCCACTAGTTGGTATGTTGCAGTAAACCTAGCAGAACTCCCTCCAATACACTGAAGTTCATTCAACCTTAGTGTAGTATCAACAAAATTCGAATTTGCTACATCCTTTTCCCTGTATTTTTGCAAGTGTTCGAGGGCAACTTCTGACACACTGGTATCGCTCTGTGCTGACCATCAGTTTTCCAAGCTGATGGGCCATTTCCTCAAGATCACAGGAGGAACTGGTCTCATGATTTCAAACTGAATTGGCTAACTTACTGCTCGTCTTAATGCTATTGCAATCAGAGGTCATGCAACAGACTTGTACAAGCTTCAGGGAAGGGTAAAACTATGTGAACAAAGAGACTAAAGAAAGGAGTATTTGGCCCAAAACATTTCATGTTCAAGTCCTAAGCAATTTGGCCACTGCCCTTGATAGCAACGCAAGATTAGACTATTATGAGGCATTTCAGTTCTAAAACCAATCCAGAAATACTTAGCTGAAACAGGAAGATTTATTGCACCAGCCAAGTCTGTATCATGGAACTCACCTCCCCCACTGATCATGTGAGCCGAATGCAATGCATTGTTTCAGAGGTGTGCTTCTTGGAGATACACTACAGAATCCGAGCATTCCAGAATATAAAATAAAGACGTCATATTTACATCCCTATGACTATACATGATTAAATACGTAAATCACAGGAGTTGTCACAGACCTTAATCACATCCGTGCCAATTAGATATATGGTAGGAAGATAATGTTTAGACTGATGTTCTGACATTCTACGGACAAGATACTGCCCTAATCAGATAGAAGAAATCCCAGGGTCAAATCCTAAAAAATATTATTCAGAAGGCTATTACTGATGTTATATAAATATACATGCATTTCATGATAAATACTACTTTAGCTAACTACAGTAGCTGCTGACCAAAGCAAAGCCTCTCCTAAGGTACGCTTAATACTTGGAAACTTAAAGCATCTCTCTTCCGTGCATCGTGTTTTTTGTAGCCTAACTTGTATTCAAATTCATCTGAAAGCCTACTGGAACCTTGCAAGGGTTTTGATTTCAGCTTATTAAGGTTTTCATTTATAACTGTCAGTTTTCAAGATTCAGGCCATTCATAGTTATAGAAAAATGGCTGGTTTAATTCAACAGTGAATGACAGAAGACCAAACCATCAAACAATCCTTGTATTTTTCATTCCTGGAAAATTACCTTTCAGGAAGTGCTTTGTGTTTTATGTTCTGCACACTAGTCCAATAGGGACTTTAAATCTTTTTATGACAATAATAGAAACAAAAAATAAAGGAGAAAAAAAAAAGTTAGGAACAAACGCTGAATTCTTCTATGAAATAAATATACTGCTGTTAGTTGTCAGATCACATTAGAAAATCTTCATAGCAGCAGACTTGAATCCTTCAGTATTTCAAAATTCATCAGGCCATAATTTAGATGTTAAAGTGAGATTTTAAACCAATGAAAAATCCTGAGTTCAAAACACTTTTTTTTTCCAGATTAAGAATTATTAAAAATAAGTAAGTAACATTACTTTCTATGTTAAAAAAAAAAAGTTAGAAAACTTGTTGGGAATAAATGTGAATAATCCTTTTGTAACAATCATCCTCATAAGACAACTACATCCTCCAATGCGACACATTACGGTAGATTCCATTATTATCACCACCACCATTCAGATTATAAAACTCAGAACAAACTGAAGTATTCTCTAATCCCTTTATCTCTCCATCTCCTTCCCCCCACCCTTGCAAAAAAGGGCACAGAGTTGTCTTAGGGTTGGAAGCACAGATACAAAGACTTCTCATAGGTTTCTAAACACAGGCCCTTTTAAATTTTGGTGGTACAAGAAAAACAAAGCTCTAGACAGAGTACCAAACCTGATTATTTTCCTACCTTAGCTTCCTCCCACTCTAATTAATCATTCCTAAGATCAGAGGATCCCTGCTTTCCCTTTCTGCCTGTGGGAATTTTTTTTTCATTAGTTTTTTTTCCTAATTTATGTAACTGCCCTGAAGACTATTTCCTTTATTAGCTGTGCCCACAAGGAGACAAGAGCCATTCAGATATAAAAGCATTCCCTCTGACTTCCTTGTCTTGCTCAAAAGTTTTTTGCCCTTTGCTTCCTTTTGCCAAGTCTGCTGCATTTATAGATCTTGGCATTAGCATCTGATTTCTTTGTTAGTCTTTTGGATATTTTCTGTACTCCAAGGCTCACTCCCCTATAGGCAATTCATAAAAAAAAAAAAGCCTTTCCCCAGATGTAACATCCCAACCACTCCTTTTGCACAGGTCTGTTCACCAATTGAAAGACAGTTGGTGATAACCAAAGTTCTGGACACTCTTCACTTTCCATACATCTGATGCTGCTGATTCCTGTTGAACTTTGAATCACCTGCAGTCATCATTTTCTACAAAACTAAATAATGCTGTCTTCTACACATATGCTCATTTTCACAGGAAAGTCAGAAGATAAAAAAAATCATATTACAGAATACATAACTTCCTTATGCGTGGAATGGTTTTCATAACGAATTTTGGGTCATTGTTTAGTCAGAAAAGCAACTTAGTGAGATTTGTCTATGTACTTTTAATCAGATGACCCTGTCCCATTGCAACGACGTGGGGTTTTTGGAAGTCACTCAGATATTGATGGAAATATGGGATTTTGTTGCCCACGTGAAATCCTTTAATGCCTTTGTTATTTCCTCTAGTACGCGGATTTACTAAAGCCTGTAGGGACACATTTAGCAAAGATTGACAATACAGAACAGTAAGAATACGCAGTAATAAAACAGGCACGCTGATGAGTTTCACTGCCTAAATTCTTTTAAACTCTACACATTGAAGGGGAATCCAATTACTACTTATTCAGCACTCCCGGTAAATGATACAGAACTGCTTAATTGGTATGACAGCCATAGAGCACCTACCGTACAGCCATTTCCATTTGCCTGCCAAATCTGTATCAATATATGACACAGATCTGTGGCCAGGCAAAATGGCACTAACTGACGTTCTGTTCCAGACCCTGCGACCTCAGAGTCAGTGTCTCCTCAGTGCAACCTGCTTTTTCTACTTCAGTATATCCCCCAAAGATATAATCTGCAAAATTAAGAGGAATGCTTTAAATTTTTTTTAAATGATTTTAACTGAATTCTGGTTTCTTCTGGCTACTGTATAGCACAATGCCAGATCTAGTTTTATTAATTAATATGTCTGCATGCACCTCCAGTGCCTGCAGCAATGCACAGATTTCTATATATATTATCTATGTACTATGACCACTACTATGCTGATACTACATTTGTGGTATACATTACATGCCTCTTTCAATGCACGCCATTTTATCTGTGCAACCTGACACATAATGGCACACAAATGGAAAACTACCATGCAAGCTGGTTCTCCCCTTCTCCAAAGATACATACTTTTCAGCAAATTCCAGAAAAACTTCGTAAGACTAGGAAAGGGAAAGACAAAATATTTAATTCACTGCACTGGGTATTAGGAAAAATTCTAAGAATATTTGATAATCAGTTATGTCCTGTGCTGCATGTAGTTATATACAATATGCTGGGGAAGAAAAAACGTTGTCCTATATCTGTTTGGTGAGCACATGTGAATGATGCAAAACTATGGCATCCAGTGAGGAAATTCTTGAAAACTGTTAACTACATATGGCAAAAGCTAAAAAACTTTCTTCCTCCTGCTCCTCAACATTTAAGATGATCACAGTCAATGTGGGAATGCAATACTCAAGAGTCATCTCTTTTATCAGCATGTGATCCTGTTGAGGGACTCACTCATGAGACATACAGTAAAATTTTCAAAACTGTTCCAGTAACTTGGGCTTCAAAGTAATTTCTGTTACCAAAGGAACTACCAAGACTTTACCCTTGATGCCTTTAAATGTTTGTACCAACATCTCAGCCACTGACGACTCTCATCTTAAACGTCAGAAATAGTCCTTATGCATTCCTAGTCCTGTTGGGAAAGAGAGGCTGGAGCTGGGAATGAAGAATCCACACTATTACCAGTTAGCAGTTTTCACTAAACAAAAGGAGAACAAGATATGGTATGAATATGCTACAGCAAAACAATGAGCAAAGAAAGCAGTACTGCTTATGTTCAGACACATTCAATACCCAGTGTTACTTTCCAGCAGATCCCACATGACAATGATTTGCTTAAATCAAGAATATTTAATTCAGTAAATGAATATATTAAAAGCAGCTTGGGAAGATTATTTTCAGAAAGAAAATGTGCTTATACACCTGTAAGTACACTATGCATTCACAAGTAAGAACTACAATGTGCGTAAACCTTTTCTCATTAAAAATTTTCCCACAATGCCTATAAAATTTCCATATAAGGTTTAATGGATTAATAAAATCTGGATTTAATTTAATCAGTAAGTGATTCAGGGGACTCTATGGCATTAAATTTTACTGTTGGTATGATCTGATTAAGCATAGCTGTGTTCGCTTACATTTGTGTTACTATGAATTAAGCCTACTTTGTTTTGGTACACGAACCACGTTATAAAAAACTGGACAATATTAGAAGGAAACTTCACTGTGTGTGAAAGGTATGGAACTGAGAACCCTTCGTAATGTGACTTCTGTGCCTAACCAAAGGTTATAAGGTACCTGAAGCACCTTCAGGCATATGGAACAGGTAATTAGCACTGAAGCATGTACGTATATCATAAATATATATTTAGGGTCATTTTTCTTTCCCCCCGAGATGTTTGTTCACTTCTCAATTCAGTAGGGCCTGAAATCATAATTAGGTTGCCAAAACAATATCCCATGAGTATAAGGTAATAATAAAGTATCAAAGTGGAAAAACATAAAGATGTCACTGATGTTTGAGCTGAAATGACTTTCTGATAGGAAAACAGAACAATGTCAGTGCAAGTCTGTGGAGACAATGATACACTAGTAACGCAAAAACGGCAGTGCTAACAGACATCTACATCGACAACAATTTCCTTTACAGGAAACAGCACAATGCCAGTGGAAATGAATGTGATTCCTGTAAAAGCATCCGTTACCTATGCACTCCTCTTTTTACTGGCACATTAGCACAGGGTGCAGCTGAGCAGGTGTATATTGCACGCGAAGGGAAATCTTCCAGAGGAAGACAAAGAAATTCAGTTTCATCCTAACATTTCAGTATAAGACAATGCACTTAAGGAAACCTCTCCTGGCAATGTGGCAACTGCCCTCCAGGGCTCCACTAAAGAATAACGCTTAATGTACCAAACACAAAAATAATTACCAGCTATACGGGAGATACACATGAACTAAGAGTATTCTGGGTTTGCTGTGACATCAAGGCAGAGACAGCTGGAGAATTGTCAAGCAGATGAACTTGCTTTGAAATAAAAAATATCTTTGGAAGCAGCAGACATCAAAATAAGGTATATTTGCACTGGTTCTCTCTGTTTCTGTGTACTCTAACTGTAGCTTTTGCAGTTGTGAAACACAATAACCTAAAAATCAAAGAAATTAAAACGCAGAATCATCTTCCATGATCAACTTCACTTTATTGAAAAAAACCTGGCTAACAGCACAGTGAAGATTCTAAGCTGATAAAATCATATTACAGTTAAAATATTTCTACTCAATTTCCAAAATGGACTGAACCTCCTGGCAAAACTCATGGCTTAAGTGTTAAGCACCTACCAAAAAGTCTTGTAAGGAAAAACCCTCTTTTTGATGATGTTTTTATACTCAGGAGTAAGGAAGACTAAAAAGACTCTGAACAGTTTCAGAGCATTCTGCAAAGCAGAGAGAATTGTAAATGCCTTTGCAACCCAGTAATGCAGCTGCCTTTTTTTTTTTTTTTTTTTTTTTTAAACTGGATAGTCACATCTACCCTACAAGGAGGGGGCATTTCTCCTGTTTATAAGTTAACATATGAGGTGGTTGCCACTTATGTTTTTAAGACAGTCTCTTAACAGCGGACACCTCATGGGATGCCATCTTGTGGGGAAGCTGAAGGAACCGCTGCAGTGAATGGACCCCTTCCAACTCCCCTTGCTGCGCTGATGCCATCTGCTGCACTGGTAGGGTCTGAGACCCATCCCTACTTGAAAATCTTGACTGTAGCGGTGAAAACCCACATGCCTCCGTAACTAAGTCAGGCACTTAAAAGGATAGGTGTTCCTTTGAACAAAAGGATTGCCTAAAAACACACTACACAACCATGATGATTTCTGTATTTCACATCTTAGCAGAGCCTCCTAAATTTTCAACACATGTTGAAAGTCACAAGTGCTGTATATACATCTCAGCAAGCCAACTTTTGATATCAGTATATTAGTTTCATCAGACCCTCTTGCTTCCTATGGATATAAAGTATAAACTTCCAGCAGCTGTACCATAATCCTTCTCATCAAATATTTGGGCGACAGGTGGAAAATTGTTCTGCCAGCTGAGGAAGACAAAATCCATTCCTCCTGGCAATTTTCTGCAATGAAAACTCCAAAAAATGAATGTGCAATAAGTTGTGGAAATAAATCTAAAATATTATCACACAAAAGCAGTGTGCTCAGAATCTTTAGCTGCAAACTAACCCTGCTTATCTGAATTTTAAAGAATCTCATTTCTTCTTCTGTGTGCATAGGACTAGATACTAAGCTGGATGCTTCTACTTGAAACTATTAGTTATATACCTGGTGTTTTGGGTTTTTTTTTCATTTTGCTTTGCTTTGAAATGCACTGTGGCTTCTTTAATCATTAGGTGGGGTTTTTTGGGGTGGTTTTTTTGCATGCATCAAGGAAGTCTGACAACAAATCTGGGAAACACATATTATCCATTTCATTTTACAGAAGGGTAAGCAGCCAGTCTGAAAATGAACTATGTGAATAAGAGCAAGCCATGAAAACAGGAACCAAATGCCACAGAGCTGTGTTCCAGTACTTAGTAAACCCATGCTAGGCTGCAGACACTATTCCTCTGTTATTTAGAAGGCTTTGGATGACACTGTCTCCAGCTTATTAGCAGGAAAGAGGAGTGAAAGTCAATATCTAATCATGGAAATAAGCTGTCGCAATAGGATTAAAAATCAAGACAACTGTGAAGTATATTATGCATACTTTTAAGTGCCTGGTCCTCTATTCACTTCAACAGTCCTTTCCGATGTAACTAACTTCACGCCTACAAAGCTGTGAAAGGTTAAATGCTTTTTCAACAGTGATAAAACAGACATGCAAGAGAAAGGCACAGTGCACAGAAGACTACCCACAGACTCACAAGCGGCAAGTGGAACTATCTGGAGAATGACAGAATGACCTGCCACAGTTGTGAGCAACTGAGTGAGCCTACTTTAATAATTCACTGCTCCTTGGCCAAAAAACCATGACAGCTAACCATGTACACGCTATTTGTTCATTAAAAGGCAAGGCAACGTGTTGGTCTGACCATTGATTCCTCTCACTGACAAGGAGCACACACGGAGTCCCTTAACTGGAACTCAGCAGAAAAGCTGCACATCGTTAAAACAGTCCGATTTCCAGTATTTCTCTGAACAAACCCTTTCCCTGCCCCCCCCCCACCCCTCCCACCTTTTACCAAACAGCAGCAACAACATTACCATCCAAATGTCTCCCCACACAGAATCCATTTGAGGAAAGACCCTATATTGTCAACAAAATTTTGCTGTGACTATTCTTTAAGAATATAAAGCATTACTCCTTTAATGAGCAGGCCTTCTTCCACGGAAAGGATTTTTATGCTAATATATGAGGCCATTTTCTCAGTCCTCATTTATTCCACTTTCCTTACCTTTTAATATCTTATGAGCTTTAGCTAAGGGCTCTATACTTTTGGCAGAAAGCACAATTTAGATACGAATATTTATTTATATGAATTGGAATAGAGTTTAAAAGCATCACACCTTTATACACAAATTCTAGCCTCAATTATTCTCTGATTCTGTCAAAAAACCCAAGTAAAAAGTACTTCTGCAGCTGTACACAGGGCTACACTTTCAGGTGTTTAAGTGACTGTGGCAAAGCTGATACCTACAATTGATCACATCACCTGCGCAGATCAAGAATGAAAGACGTCACCTTTCACCGTCTCCACCGACTCTTAACCCTGACCATAAACTATCAGCTCACTTCATACTGCCAAGTCCCAGTGGGATTAGCAAGCAGTTTCGGCAGAGAACCAAGGAAAGAACGGTACATGGAGACCAGCTCCCATTCGCACAGCTTGAGTGGGTCCTTTTCATAAAAAGAAAAAATTGGAAAAGAAAAAAAAAAGGCAACACTTCAGCAGCACTGCCTTCCCTCTAGAATTTAATATTCGGCTGACATTGCTGTGCCCTCTCTTTAGCCATTTCATGAGAAACCTACAGTTCAATGAAATTCATAGAAGTAACTTTCCATAAACCACGCTGTTAATGGGTTGTAGGAGGGTAGGGCATTTATTTTCACCAATGAAGATTAATACGTTCATAAAATATTAGTGGTCTTTTCTATGCCAACAAAGATAAATGTGTTATCCTATTGTAATCTCTTATGTATTCTAAATCTATTTATATCTAAGTTATACATATTTATAAAAATGATATATTGCATTTATTAAATATTAAGTGGATTACAAACTTGAAGAATCTTTCATATATTCATACATTTATTTAACATCTAGATTTTTTCCTTAAGCAGTATGCAAGCAATATAAATCTTTAAAGGAAAAAAGATTCTCCAGCATTCTAAATAGATGAATCTGTAACAAACAGTCTTCCAGCATGCAATGTGTGAAGAGTATCAAACTAGAGGGGGAAAAAAATTACTTTAAAAATTCTATGAGAAAATATGTGGTAATACCAGACTTGTACAGGTAAAGAGAATCAAATGGATGAGGACGATGATGTGTATCTAACTAACAAACAGGACTGAAAAGACCAAGGCCTCAAGGGATTATTGAATGAGCTCAAAACAACCCTAAAATTCTCAGTACGTATCAAACACTTGCTGTCACATGCCGACTACGCAGGGTTTGTCTTAAATGGCAATAGCATTAGTTATACAAATTTTAACAGCGGTTCCCTGGAAATATGTCATATTTATCAGGTGGTTGTAGGGAGAGAGGGGGGAAGCTTTCCTATCCCACTGTGCAGCCACATATTTCCAGATGGTGTATTAAGACCACCAGATGCGTCACCTTTGGGGCTGATCACCTTTGGGATCAATAAATTGCCTTGAAGATTCAAGCTTTGTTGTTGCCTAGGATACTTGGCCTGTTTAAGGTGACAAGAAATGAACTCTGAATAAATTAACCAGTATCATTTCGCTAACTGATGCTCCATGTGCCTCAAAGGGCTGCCAGTGATAATGGTTGCTATTGAAAAGTCAAATATTTATTTACAGTTTCTACACTATGAAACAGGTCTTGCAGGCAGCTGGAGAAAGTCACTACTACAATTTAGCACAGAAGCACAAGATAAAGCAGGCGGTATAAAAGTGAGGGAAGGCTTTTCTGGAGTACTCTGCTTGGATTTTCTGTATATTTGGATGATAGCTCACATTTACATAGAAAGCTATACATGTAATTCTTCGGCACACAAAGGCAAATAAACTGTCTTGCTAAAGTCTAAATTTTAGGGTGTTTGAACCAAAGGACATTTTTAGAACTTTAATTTTTCAGTTTACATATTAAAAAGTATCTTTGAACTTCAAGTTTTATGACCCAGAAAGGGAACGAATTAGAACCAAACTAGAGCAAGGCTAAAATGCTCATTTTGATCCTCAACAATGAAAGAAAAATAGTGGATTTTTTCCATCTGTGAGAACATTAGGAAAAAAAACCCCAATGATTATTTTACTAATGATACTAAGAGTACAGCAAATAAAATATGTAACTGCTTGGATTCCTTTCAAGAATAACAAATAATTCACCAACAGAAAGTGAATTATGTTAGAATAAAGTTAATGTGTTTATTAACGTAAAAGCCAAGGGGAAATGATCATGATGTAACTTGTTTTTAAATATCACCAACTCATTTTTATTAGTACCCAGCAATTTGCAGAATACATTTGAGCCCAAATCTAATCAGATACACACTAACAGCTCTAATCTGTTGCTCTCCTTCCATGTTCCCACCCCCCAAAGACTGAAATCAGCTTTGAAATTATGAGGATGGGATTCTTCAGCTGCTAGTACTGCTTGAAATATACTCCACCTTGATTCCTCTCCCTTGATCGGCAAAACTGTAATATTAATTTGGATCAGCTGCACTGCGATATACCAAAGAGAGTAACTTCCATGGGCAAAATTAACCTGAAGTAAACTAAAACCGCCAATTTGTCTATAAGTGATGAGTGTAAACTAGCATTTCTCCCAAGTACAATTACTGACTTTATGTCTCCACTTACCAAACCCTGGGCCAAAATACAGTACCTGCTGATGCAAGTACTTCTAGCTCAGCAACAAAGCAATAATAAATATAATGAATTCATACCCAATTCATACTTGCACCTGTGCTACAATGCTTATTCTTAGCTACAGCAGCATTTTATTTACTGAATGAGCCACAGAGCTCTTTCCTCTAACTTAATTCGCAAATCAGTTGTCATTATTAAGGCTAAAGGCTTTGATGTGCACAACTACCAATTCAACTGCTGGAGGAGATGCTGACTGCAGAGCTATTCTCATTCTGCTTCAAACCGGACTACAAACAAATTGTTGTTTTGTTTGCAAGCAAGTGATAAGGCTGCTGTACAACTGCTGATAATGTATTAAAAAAGAAGGGGCAAAAATAACACACACATATGCCAAACTGTTCTTCTCTTAGAACTACTGCAGCATCAAAGCTGTTCTGCAGACAAATGTCAGTTTAATTTCTTTCGTAAATGTTGGAGGGGAAAAATACCCACCTTTCTTCCTCCACCACCAAATGATAATGCACACAATTCTTGACAACAGATGTTGCATAACAAGCCACGTCAAGTTTTTTTCTTGGCTGCCAGCACAGGAAAGCTAGGCAGTACATATTTAATGCTATGCTCACAATCTCAGCAGAAACTCTTCCCAGCCTGTCCATTTGAACCCCTCAAAGCCCTGCAATCCAGTAAGAAAGGTATTTGTTCTCAAACACCGTGGGCACGCGATTGCATTGGAGCCAAGAACAGCGAGTAGCATGCAACACCCTTTGAAACAGAAAACCAGAAAGATCAGGGAATCCTCATTTGTCCAAAGACTGATGTTTGCATGAATAAAGTAAGATTTGTCTTCAGCTACAAGACATCTCGAGACAGTTTCTAAATATGCAAACATTAACAACAAGCCTTATTATTTCTAAACTGAGATAAAAATACTGTTCTTTTACAAAAATGTATGGAGATCCTACTTGAGATTTTCAAAGTATTCTAGAATTGGATGTTTTCATAACAGAGGTTTCATATTAACAAATGCTATCATTTATCTCCTGTTCCTTTAAGAAAGAGCATAGAAACCGCAGGGTTTGTGCTCAATAAAAGTTAAAAAGCAAATTTCTTCCCTTGTAATTCATATTTAGATAAAACCTGTAGTAATGCTATGAGAAAAGCCTTGAAAAAAGGTGAATTGGTTCAATGTAAGTTGCTATGAAACCAGCTCAAACCTACTTAGTCAAAAGGCTCATTCTAGTACTTGTCTGCCCTAAGATTAGTTAAGCTCCACCACTGTGGAGGCAATGCCTGATTTGGCATTAAAACCTCGCAAGATCATGGTTTGATGCCAAGTAACCCGAGGCAGTCATCCAAACCCCATGTGGATTTTCACATATATAGGAGCTGTGATAACTAGGGATAAGACAACAGAGATCCTGAGTGGCATGCCTATAGTGATTTAAGCATATCGACCTTATTCTGTTCAGATATCACTCTTACGCTTGCACGCACTACTTCTAATATCAGCAAAAATATTGTTCCCACTTGAAAAGTTGGCATTTTTCATTTATTTTCTTCTTTTGCCTTCTACAGTAACCTTGCTGTGAATCAAACAGCAAAATCAAATACCAGTCACTGTCACAAGGCCACTACAGCATGGAAAAAAGTTAGTAGTATGGTGTTTAAATTGTTAGTATCTGAATAGACAATAGCACAATTCCAAATACAAAAGGAACTTCCCCTCCCACACATTCCCTTTTTTTAGCCATAGCCAGCTACCAAATACATGAGTAATGTGGAACAAAACATTAATCACAGAGCTTCTTTGGGTTTATTTAAAGGTACAGTTTTATAAAGGTATAAAGTAAATTAAAACCAGGACCTGACCTGAGAAGAAACAGATATAGTGACTTTTCTGCCAAGTAAAATACATAACAAGGAACAGAAGTAAGAGGAGGTTATATTTCTTTCCTGGCATATACAAACAGCTCTCTCCATCTCCTCCTTAGCTAACATACAGCCTCACATAGTCCACCGTGTCTAAAGGTATACTAATAATTATAATTACATGCAGTTATTATGTAATAATATATTATTACCATCTTTTGTTAAAATTCCTGCAGTACTCACTGAATAAGCCAATCTGTTACTGTTAATTCCTCCCAAGAAAGTAAAAGAGGCTTTCTTTTCAGAAGTCATAACAAATTCCCTAAAACATAATAGTAAATACAGCGTTTTCAGTACACAGTGTTCACTAGCAAACATTCACCCCGTTATTTTATGAGTCGTAATGCCATTAAATAACAAGTATGTTCCTACGATTGACAAATACAACTTCCAGAAGAAATGAATTAAAGAGAAAAAGAGGATGCCCTAAATGAACTCATCTGCTACTAAAACTTTTAGGTTTCACCTAATAATGTTCCTTGCTACTGTGCTCACAGAAGACAGTATTGTGCCTATGAAGAGACCTGAGTTCAGTTAATCTTAATTACTGAGGCAATGATATGGAAACGGTAATTTGAAAAAAACACAAGCTAAGAGAGAAATACAGTTTGGTTTCTTCTAACCTGAAGTGAGAAAACAAGCTCTTAAAAGATATGGCCTTTATTTTATTTTAATGCTGATAGCTTTTGAGACCACTGCAGCAACACATATATCGAAACACAATTTAGGTACACTCAGTAGCCGAGAGTAAGACATCACAGTGTGATTCTCATCAACTGAGTCTTAAATCCCTAATGATCTAATTAAAGTTGGACTAAAGAATGCTGTAGTTATTTTTGCTTCTTCAGGTAACTCAACCTTTATAAGAAATTAGGTATTAAAATACATCATCCTAACTATATTATACAGTGCACACTTTAGACAGGGTTTAGATGAGAAGAATACCAGATTTCCAAATTCCTATAAAACACAGAATGGCAATCACATCTTAGCTGTATTTGCAAGCATTTCCATTTCTTGTTGCACTTCACACAAATCAAACAGAGAGATGAATTAGATTTAATGATGGATCTTGAGATTCTGAAATTTTATTTTATTGTGATTAGGGAAAAAGCTTTATCTGCAGCTAAAAAATACCAGTTTTGGAAGCAAACATTTACAATGCTTTTTCTTACCAAAAAGTGAGGTATTTCAAATACTATCCAGTTCATGAAGTATACAGTATCCCTCATAATGGGAAAGACCCAATTAGTAGATGTTTTCTACATATGGTGAGACTTGAGTTTTTTAGATCTTTCTGTAAATTCCAACCACAGCAACAAGTGACATTTTCAAATATTTTAACATGTGTGTTTGCAGCAACTAAACATAATACAACAAAGGCGGGGTGGGTGGGTGGGAGTGGAGGGAAGCCAGTGCTACAGGCACTATAGCAATCTTTGTGCTTTCACTTTAAAGGATAAGCCTGTACTGGCTATTAGTTTTGTATCTATATACTTTTTCAAGATATCCCCCCTGCTTCAAATATTGTATGAAATAGACACAAGAGCACCTGCACCAGCTAAATGAAACAGACACAAAGAGAGAAGCAGGACAAGGACATAGTACAATACACATCTTTTATAGTTTATTGGTATAATGGCACTGCAGACTGGTCAGTTCTTCATTAATTCACCTGTCATCTACTGGTCAGCCTTCATCCATAGCATTGTTACCCTTGGCTGTCAGGCATGCAACCCAACCCGTCTGCCTAAGTACTATAATTCAAATTCTGAAACAGCGGTTCAGATGAAAACCCAAAGGACAATCCAGAAACAAACACACTCGCATATTCCTGTGCTCCCTCTCCAATTAAAGAAATGAATTCACCAAGTCAGACATAACAGGGAAGGAAAGATATGGCAACACAAGGAAAAAGAAACAACAGGAAAATTGCTCCAGAAGGAACACCGGACACAGTCATCATTAATGTTCCAAATCAGCACAAGTTACCTCCATCCAATTGTACTCCTGACATGCTGCAAGTGAAAAATAATACAATACATTCTCAAAACCAGATTGGCTTGCCATATCCACATCTGCTGAAATACCTTTTCAAGAGCATCTGGCAGGTTCTTCTTAAGCCCCAAAGGAAATGGAACCCAACTACCCTTTGGTCTTTACTCTTATTATTTCCTATTGACTATGCCAACTTAATCTGGAGTTGAAAGCCTGGATCCATTACATACTTTCTTCTGGCTCCTAAGTATCATGGAACCTCTTCTCTCAAGACGGACAGCATTTAAATTCACATGCTTCCTAACAAGTGGTAACCAGTTAATAGGTTGAACACTGGAGGCATTAAATGCCAGGAGAATAGCTGTGCTTACTCACCTTGATATCACTATTTTCAAAGCATAATCTTAAATCAGTCTGGGTTTTACTATTATTCTGCTGCAAATGTCCTGTAGCTTTATTGGCCAGCTTGATTAAGCCAATACATCTGCATTGTCACAGCCTACAGTAAGCAGATGTGCTCTGCAGATTCAAGATTTACTGCAATGAATATTTTCAACTTTAATACCTTAGTGAATTTCAAGGTATGACTGGGGCTATTTTCCCACCCAATACAGCCTAAAATTTCCAATACATACTAGTAAAAGATCTAACCTCCACAGAACGTGTACTATCTATACATGTATATAATTAAATAAGAAAAAGCTTATGAAACATACCTTATACTATATTGTATATAATAACAGTGGACATTTAAAAAAACCCAAAAAACAACATCCCCCCAAATAAACCAAAAAACAACCCCCACACAGAAAAGACATTACAGACAGAAAAGATGAAAAAGATGCATTTATGAGAATACAATGCATTAGCATTGCCCTCCTTTTTAGAATTAATTGCTATCCTAACCTCCATGCAATTAAAATTGAAATAGTAAAATATTCTAGCACGCTGTAATATTATACACATAGCCCTGTGAGGCATTTCAATTTATTTATGTTACTGTAGTTCTCATAAGCTGTTTTCTGCACTGGAACATGGTAAGATTTCTGTAGTGCCCTCCAGTTAATTGTTTGAACAAATAAATATTTTGCAATCCTACTTTAATTCTTCTTCTTACAATCAGGTAGCTTTTCCTAAACCCTGGAAAAAATTAAGGAAAGATACCCTACCTGAAATGAGAGAGTAAATCTTTTCAGTTTTCTTGAGCGTGCCAATCTTAAAGATCCTTTAAGCAGAAAACCTAAAAAATTTATTCCTCAACAGCCATGATGATCATGCAACACAGCCTAAAAATACCTGATAGATCCCCAGCCCAAGAAAGCGGAGTTACCAAAGGATTGGTAACGCAACTCTAGTGCGAACACATCCCCTCCTCAGCTCACATAAAGCCCACCGCGGACTGTGTGGCTATTCAACTCAAAGCAACAGCCCCTGAAAAGTGTACCTGGTTTGGAATGGAAAGCAAGCTTCCCTGCAAAGAGCTGTTCCCGTTATCAGCGGGATACGCTTACAAGGAATGTTTCCTACTGTGGGCCTTAACAGCAACTGGAACCATTTCACCTTTTTGACCGGCTAAAGCCAATTTGAATTCAGATAAGCTTTTACAGAAACTATCCACCATCAGCAGAAAAGAACAATCTAAGGCATTCCAGATCACAACTATGGCAGATAGCTCGTTTAGCATCTCCTACCAAAATGAAATTTCTGTAATAACTCAGCACAGAATGATTTCTCATTCAGTTGCTTACCAATTTCTTAAATAATCCCCCCCCTTACATTTCCCTTTAGAGTGACTCAGAATCCAGGGGCGGTAACATTCCGGTGTGATTCTGACTGAGCTATAACTAACTCGCCTCAGTTTCCTCTAACTTTTGCTACCTGGCAGCTACTGTCCTAATCACGAAGTTAAACTACCTGTGCATTCAGCTACCGGTGGGGGAAGAAACAAAAGAACCCCAAAACAAAACAAGAGAGAAAAATGAAAAGGAAAAAAAACTCCATTTGAAAATACTCTCTCTCAAGAACCTCCTACACTAAACGCCCCTACAGCTGACAGTTCTGTGCAGCACAAAGATTAATAATTTTCAAAACCTGACATTTTCCATCTGAATCGCATGCTACTTTGTGAAAAATCTTTTCTATATCCTGCTCCATGCTGCTTTTCAAAGAGAAGGGCATTTTAGGCTTTGACTGCTTTTGTCATGTTAAAGACCTAAAAAGATTTACAGCTGTTGGCTCTGCAGCAAGTTGTTCGTGCTGCAAACACGCACTTTTGGGTAATACTGGCAATCTATATTTGAATAGATTATCCACTGATGACATCCACTTCATCATGACATGAAATCTTCAGACTGGCATATACACACCTTGGAAGTAATAAAACTCACCCACCTTCTTCCCCTTCTTCCACTCACTTAAAGCATTTGCCAGCATTGCAGCTTACCCTTGGATGAATTTCATTGTTTTCAACTTTGTCTACCCATGCAGTTTCAAGCAATTTTACCAAATGCTCTGTGTTCTGATCTTTTACAGTGCAGAATGCTTTACAAAGAAGCCTACGGCCGACTGCTCTCTAATGCAAGCTCTGGAATATAGATCGTTTACTGATGTTAAAAATTCCTGCATTTTGAGTAAGGAAGCGTGAGCCCCCTTCGTTTCAGCATTTCAGAAAGTGCCAGGCCAGCATCCCGAGAGCATACCTCATTTATCCTCTAAGCAATACTAGAAGAAACTTTGGGGTGGGCTTTTTGGTTGATTTTTAAAGGAATATTTTTGCTTTTTCTTTTTTTGGATTCCATGAAATTAGAACCTCATCTGCTATTATTCAGTTAACAACTGGTATTTCTTTTCCGCACGGGAAAAGCAGCACTATGATCCAAACAGCTTTTCTCACAGCTAGAAGGCTCTCGGGAAAGGAGCCACAGAGCAGTGATTTTCCTTAAGTCTTGGTAAGGATTGCACTTCTTGCAGAGGACAATGCAGTCCCTTCGGATTCCAATTCACAGTTCAATTTGTCTAAACTATACTTCTTGTCCAACAATACAAGATATTACATTCTTCTTCATAACGTATTCTAAAATTGCTGGTAATTGTTATGGTGAAAAAGCCAAATGAGTAAACAAAGCACCCATTGTACAGGGGTTTTCATGCCATTATGAGCTGGACTATTTCAGTTTGGAAGCGGAGGCTACCTGATGGCTTGAGAGGCAGTGTCGTTATATGTAATACAACCTACAAACTAAAGTACTGGACTAAATAAAGAACAGGTCAGAAATATAGACTCTGGTACTGAATGCTGTATAATTTATAATGCCCATGATAGGCCTGTATAACCCATAGCTAGAAACCATACCTGATAAAAAACTATTTTTTTTTCCCCCTAACGGGGGAGGGGAAGAGGAATAAATGGCCACCTTTGTGCACTCGCAACTCCAGTGCCTCTCTCAAAACAAAAAGCAGCAATAACATCCCAGAACACTTCCATTTTTTCCCCAGCATGTCAAAAAATATGGAGTATGACATCAAAATCCATCTCCTTCAGACTCCACGAACATGATATTTAAGTTCAATTTCTCAATGTTAAGAGGCATGGTGCTTTATTAGCTATAATAAATATCAACTTTCAGTTAGCAATTTGATGGGTAAGATACAAATTACATTGACAGCTGATCCCACTTAAGTCCAGTACAGTTGGGCTTTTGTCATGCCTCACTTGCCAAGCCTTTCACTCGCAGGTAGAGCAACGTCCTGGCGAGGGACACAGTGAAAAATGGGAAGTTGATCCAATGTATTCCCCTAATTCCTTCATTTACCATTTAAAGCAGTAGCACATATTAACACCCTGCAAACACCGTTTGAATTTCTATTCAAGTACAGTTTATCTGATGACCTCTAATTATCAGTCTGCAAAAGGAGAAGAGATGCTACACTTCCAAGAGAAGTATCAGCACAAAAATCTTAAAAGTGAGGTTGGTTAGTTTCTTCATCATTATGAAGACACTAAGTGTCTAGAACCTTGTTTTCCTGGTACTATGTGAACAGCTAAAAATAAATTCAAACTGATGACAGTGAAACAGCATTAAGTTTCCAATTTAGCACAGAACAGCACTCATATCACTTTTAAAAAGTCAATGAGATTTAAGCACATGCTTGACTTACAGCTTATGCTTAACTCATTTGCCAAGTCTAGTTAATCTGAAGAATTGCATTCTATCAGTGATTGATGCATCTGACCTTCCTGAAGCTGATATCAATTCATAACAGAATATTTAACTCTTAAATAGGATTTTATTTAGATACATGAATGAGAGTTCGAGTCAATATCATCCCTCTATACACCTCCCCCTTAGAACACTTAGGATCAGCAGCATGGAAAATTGCACTGATGAAACAGACTCCCTGCAACTTGTCTGTGCTGTAATACTGGAAGTTTTTATTGCTTCCCAGCTTGATCCCATTGATCTATGTCACAGGAAACAAAGAGAAACACAATACTATATATACACACACACACACAAACACAATATATAATACACAATATACTCCAAAAGACAAGTACCTGTTACAAAAGCATGGCAAATCTATGATGCTTAAAAACCTCAGCAGGTTTGTCATACACCTAGAAGTAGCTCTGCTAAATCAACAAATATATATTTCACATTGGGAACTGAGAACAGAGAGAAATTATACTGATAACAATCTTTTTATTAATAATGTACAAAGCCTTTCCTCAAAATCTTACATAGCATGTCAAAGGCATTTTCAGTCTTTTTTTTAAAAAGCAGAACAAAGCATAGAGGTTTTTATCTTCCCTTCTAAATGCCAACTGATCCTAAAAAGTCTTGCAAAATCTACTTTGCCTTACCTTTAATAAGTAAATGATGTTGAACAAAAACATTGCCACAGATACATGACTCGCTGAACTAAATCAGAAGAGATGACATTGACAGCTAATCCTCAACATACTGTCTACACCCATCTATTCATTTATGTGGTCTCCGATAATGTGGTAGCTGATTACCTTCCAAAAGAGTGACTGCAGTGAAACTTCCCTCTTACCACTTCCACAGCAGGAGGCAAGCCTGATTATTATTATTCTAATTATTATTAAACTTTAAGAAGAAAAAAGGAAGTAAAATATCCATAAAGCCCTATATTCAGATAGTGGCAAGTTCTTTAAAAAAATGTCATGCAACCATAGAAAAAAGAATGGTATGTTAAAAAAAAGAGTAATAATTACACTGGGATTCTGATCAATTCCTTTTGTACTTAACATCACAAAGTTTTCCAAAACCATGAAGAAAACAATGCATTTAACTTCTTAACATCTCCATATTTGATTCCTGTTTGATTTTCCTTTTAAGCTTCAGTAACATTTGCTTCTTTCTGTATTTTCCCAGAGTTGGAAAACCCCATAAATATATATGTATAAATAATTTTTTAAAAAATTATTTCAGAAAAAGAAAAAATTTTAGCCAACACTGGCCCCGTGCACGAGGCAAAGAGATGAGGTTTCAGTTTCTGGTGCTTGGCAGAAAGAAAGTGAATGTGGGTATGTGCAAGTACCTTGTTTCTGAGCTTCAATTTCTGATCTGTAAAATAGCACTTCATTCTCCGTGCTTTTTATGTTGCAATCTCTTCACAGTAAAGCTCTCTTGTCAGTACAATGACTTGTATTGCTTAACACAGCATACTGTAATTTAATTATGTTTGGAAACTGCAGCATACCAAATAAGAAAGCCATTATAGCAGTACGAAAGGAAACGAGCACCACAGAGAGAACAGAACAAATAATAAGTAGAAGTGCAAAAAGCACGTATTTTGAAAAATAAGGATTTGAGTGGGGATTGTCATTGTGGTTTTTTAAAGTTGGGAATCTGCAGCCAGCTCTCTAATTAATGCTTCCATTGGTGCTGCTTGTGAACTATGAACATAGATATAATAGTTGGATCACACAGCTGCCAACGTTCTCCTATTACTTCCCCCAATAGTTTCTGCAAGTATCTAATATCCTCAGACATAAACAACAAGAATTCAATATAGAAGTATTCTGGTCCTCTTCACCAAATTAGTAAGTTAAGTAACAAAAAGAACTTGCATTTCGATTAAGAGTTGACAACTTCTCTGGTGAAAGTAAAATTGATGCATACAATACAATTCCAGAATATGAACTGTATTTTCGAATGGAAGCTCGTGACAACACATGCAGGACAGGAAACGCACACAGGCAGCCCAAGAGCTGCATCACTGAGTCACACTTCACTGTACACACTATGTAAATCGTGAACTGAAAGAGAAATTGCAGGGAGGTGAACTGAATTTCACCCAAACCTCAGCACAACATCACAGCCTATTTGGAAAAGTCATAAAATTAAGGATTTCGTGCAGAAAATAAAAAAACCATAAAGCATAGCTGTATTGGGTTTCCACAGCAAGATTTTGGTAGCGGGGGGGCTACAGGGGTGCCTTCTGTGAGGAGCTGCCAGAAGCTTCCCCCATGCCCGATGGAGCTGATGCCACCGGCTCTGAGGCGGACCCACTGCTGGCCAAGGCTGAGCCCATCAGGGCGGTGGCAGCGCCTTGGGGATAACGGATTTAAGGAGGGGAAAAGCTGCTGCACAACAGCAACTGCAGCTGAAGACAGGAGTGAGAATATGTGAGAGGAACAGCTCTGCAGACCCCCAGGTCCTGCAGGAGGAGGCAGGAGGGGCTACAACTGCAGCAGAGATGCCCCGACAGCCCGTGGTGAAGCCCATGGCGAGGCAACCTGTCCTGCTCAGCCCATGGAGCCCACGGGGGAGCAGATACCCACCCGCAGCCCCTGGAGGACCCCACGCTGGGGCAGGGGGATGCCCGAAGGAGGCTGTGACCCCATGGAAAGCCTGCACCAGAGCAGGAGAAGAGTGTGAGGAGCCCTCCCCGAGAAGGAAAGAGCAGCAGAGACAACGTGTGATGAACTGACCAAAGCCCCCACTCCCCATCTCCCTGTGCCACTGGAAGGGAGAAGGTGGAGAAAATCAGGCGTGGAGTTAAGCCTGGGAAGAAGGAGAGGTGGGGAGAAGGTGTTACAAGATTTGGGTTTCTTTCTTGTTATTCTACTCTGATTTGATTGGCAATGAATTAAATTAATTTTTCCCCAAGTTGAGTGTGTTTTGCCCACGACAGCAATCAGTGCATTATCTCTCCCCATCCTTCTCTTGACCCATAAGCCTTTGGTTCTATTTCCTCTGCCCTGTCCAGCTGAGGAGGGCAGTGACAGGGTGGCTTTGGTGGGCACCCAGCTTCCAGCCAGGGTCAACCCACCACAGTAGTTTTTGTACATGTTTGACCAACTAGACGAAAACATGTACCACTCCAAACTAAACTATTACTTTTAGCCAGTTTCATCATTAGGAGGAAAGAAATAGTATATCCCAGGATCTGCCAGCCTGCAATTACCTTCACCTATTTAAGAACATACACACATGCACACATAACACATTGCACCTGACACCTCGTATCTAGTAAATGATCACAAACTGGATTTGGACTGCCCCAAGCCCCATCAGCCACATCCTTTCCTCATCTTTTACAAGAAGCACTGAGAAGAACGTGGAATTATTCAGGAACTGTGTTCAAATGCTCTGTGAACAATATTCTTTTCATATCTGCAAGATGATAAAAATCACTTGTTACTTCATTGTTGAGTCATCTTCTCCCTATGAAAAGCAGTATTATTAACCTAGTATGTTTATCGCCAGCTCTGTGATTGAAAGCCCTTTTGTTCCAAGACTTGAAGATTTATTTGTCAAGTCTGACAGCTCTGATGTAGCCTTGCAGTGAACATCAGTGTCTGAAAAGGAATTTATAAAATCATGAGCTGTAAGAAATAGCCAAAATCACGGTGAAGCATGGTATTTGAAATGAGAAGGAGACAAACTAGATACCTAGATAAAAATACGCATTTCCATTAAAAAAAAAAAGACTAAGATGATATGAAAGCATTATGGAACACTGACATGCTAGATCTCACACGTGTTTAACATATACCTCATAGATTTTTATAGAAGATACATGTATCTCTCTAAATTCCATCTAGAAATCTTTAATTCTAGATCTTGAAAAATCAACAGATACAAATGGGACATAGACGTTTAGTGTAAAAGATAAGATACAGTCTTTGCTCTTGCCTGTGTAGTAAAATTAGCAGTGTTACCTTAGGCTGAATTTAAATACATTAGTTTGGATAATAAGCCCTTGATATGATTAACCTTATCACATTTTCACAGTGCAGTATTCTGACATATTTTAAATAATTTTCTTAATCTGAAAACTCCATAGTATCTTGTGAGAAATCTAACCTATGGGCACAGCCAAGCCCATAACCATTCAACTACATCAGGATCTAATCAAAAGCAAATAAACCAACTTCACTAGATTCACAACACACAAAAGTCAATGCATATATCCAAAGGAGTGTTACACACTGGGTACTCTTACACAAGTAATATTTAGGCAACATTTGGTAACATATTCACGTACATAACCGTATATCACATAAGCACAGAAATTACGGTCTACCAGATCCCCCTCTGGTATGAAGTTCATAGCTTCATTTAAGTCAGGAACTGAATACACAAATCTTTTTATTATCCACAGACAGGCTTATAGATTTATATACATCTATAATTGGCTTTAAGACTGGACTTGACATTAAATCTGAAATCTGTCAGAATCTCCATTATGAGACATACACAAGCTTGAGTGTAATACAGCAATGAGAGAAGCTGCCAGGACTCTGCGTATCTAGCTGGACTTGGACACTCTCCAATTACACCAAAAGCTGTTTTGTCAATGCAAGAAGAATAAATCAGAGAAGATGTATTTCACCTTTTTGAAAGCCAAGCAATCAGCTCATCCATCATCTTCCATCAGTGAGAACTTTAGTAAATAGAAGCAGAATAGGAGTCGATAAAATATGCTTAAATACCACCCAGGCCTTTACTTGCTGTGCTTTTAATTTGGTAAATAAATGCCTTCCGTTGGGCACGCACCCTAGAGTCTTTGCCGTGACGTAGATTAAGTGCTCTGTTAGCATTGCATTGCCGAATGGATCTCAGAGGTATAGCTAACTATAATGGCCTTGAAACATTCAGCCTAAATCTCCCTGCTGCTTAATTTCAAACATTAAAAGGTGCATGTGGGGGTAAGAAAACTCTGGAGTTAAAAATATAACCCTTTTTATGGTTTTATTTAATCTGTTAACTACACAAACAAGAAATGTGTGTCTTACAGGCAAGAAGCAGAAGTGTAGTAATATCCAAGAAATCTGGTAGAATATATTGTTAATTAAATTGAATTTAGCCCCAAAAGGCACGTTCTGTCTCTTTTTTGAGGCTTAATTAAGAATAATATCAAGGGGGGAAAAAATTCACCATGAAGTCACCATGTATGAATTAAGCAGTATGGGCAAGAAAAGGGGCTTTCTGTTGTGAGAGTTCTTATGTGACTGTGAGGATTTTTCTTTCTGGTCATCTGTTAATTGATCTGTTTTTAAAGTAATGCATCCTAGATACCGAATATTTAGTAAGTTTTTATTATGTTTATATAAAATCTAGTGCTCTGTCCATAAAACATAGTGAAAGAGGAAAAAGAATGCATAAAGTCTTGATTTTCAAAAGCACTCGGCATCTGTGGTCATAGCTGAATTTCAGAAGGACTCAGTACCAACTCTGAAAAAAAACAATCAAGCAACAATTCACAGCGTCAGGTATATGCAATATCGGGAACCAATCAGCCAAGAACCAGGTAGCAAACCACTAGGTTCTGAATATTTAGGCCAGTAAATGAAGTCATAGTTCCTATGATCATGAAACCTATTCAGATTTCGGTTGACTAAATTGTAAAAATGTTTGCATGTGTTACTGCTTTGATAGTTTTCAGACTTTTTTCCAGTTAGACAAGTGCAGGATTTTTACAAGATAAAGGACTGATGTTATTAGCCATCTCTGAGGGACTGGTGACCAGAACAGTGCTGCACTCCTTCCATTTCCAGGACAATAAACAGTAGCCAGGAGCTCCTTTAGATCACACTAGAAGCCATTAGTTGATGGTAGAGTAAGAGGAAGCAGAGAAGCCCAGAAATTAAAATGGAAAATGGTAAAGAGAAAATTCACTCTAACCTCTATCTACCAAAACAAAACAGCAACTACGGTCTCTCAAGTAAAATGATTTCTTTGAATAAAGAAAGGATGATGGAGACAGGATGGTAAAGGAGAAAGAATTTATTTCTATTTAAATCAAAATACAATAAGTAAAGGGGAGATGCTGACAAGTGAAAGCATCTCTTTTAGTAGATGCATGTGATTGTTTTTAACGTACTGTTGCACTTCAGAAGAAATACAGGCCATCACGTAAAGAAGACAGCACACAGTGACAATACCTACATAGCCAATAAGGGACTTTTCACAGTGAATTCACAGATTTTGATGGACATCCAGTAGGCTTTTAACACCAATTTATTTTGAGATGGGGCTCAGCAAAGCTGCCAGACATATGCTATTTGTAGAATCTTGTTTTCTGCCGTTTAAATGACCTTTACTATTTTTTACTACTGTTTGCCTGTAATCCATGCCTGGCATAATACTGAATTATTAATCGCAATGCCTGAAGTCTGTGCAAAGGCCGTTTGAACGCTAGGATGCACCGCAATGTATGCTCAAGAAGGGAGGCTAAGAAGAGGTTAGATCCTTTGAAGGCCACAGTTACAGGGCTCACACTATTGCAAGAACAGTAAAACAATTTGTATAGAGGAGGACAGAATGCACTATTTTACTTTGTCTCTGGACCTGCAGGAATCCATTACCTACACCACTTCTTCAATTAAGAATTTTACAGAGGCGAAGAGTAACCTTTTGGATTTCATTGCAAAGACGGGGCATAAGAGTAGATTAAGCCCCTATTTTCTCCTGGTATTAAACAGCATAACTGCAACCTATTCCTAGGGTAGGAACAGTTTTACTTGCAAAATCACATTCTAACTGTCACAGGGTGGAGGTGGTAATGCATTGTGGGGTTTAGTATTAGCCAACAGGGCTGCATGCCCTAGGAAAGCATGTAAGCATTGATATAGCAGCAAAGGGCATTTAGCCCAGCACAAGACAGAATGCCAAAGAAATAGGTCAAAGGAGGAAACTACAACACTATCAAAACAGGGATTTATCTAAGGGATTTCTACAGCTGATTAGCATCACCCACCACAGTATAAATGTTCTTTCCATCCTCCTTACTATCACACTGCAGCTGCTTCTGGCCCTGCCAAGCAATGAAATGAAAGATTTCTTTCTGGAATTGCATAACCAAAATGCATAAGTGTCTTTGAAAACACACAACTCCTTAGTTTCTTTATATTGCTCGCAGATTTCATACATAAATTAGCTGATGTTATGGATGCTCCAAGAGTAACTTCTTTTTATTCCCCACATGCTTTCCTATTATGCTTAGTAATGCACTACACAAAACACATGCATTGTGAAGCACCATAGGGAAAAGTAATAAAAGTATCAGTAGGGAAGTAGCAAAATGAGGAAGGGGGGGGGGGAACATTCAGCAGTCTTTAATGAGGTCCTTCTGGTCTCTAGCTGAAGCTTCTAAGAGCAAAGCAGGGAAATTTCTTTTTTTTTTTTTTTTTTTAAATTAAAAATCCTCAAATATAAACTTGATCAAACCTCATTTTTTTAAGGCAACAATATACTGCTTCTTTTGCAAGCAATTTTGATGCCAAAGAGCAATCTAAGTAACAAATACCATCTTTCTCATTTTTATTAGATTTCAATATGTAGTTCTGAATTTTAAATTAGTCTTATGTCTGGAATAGAGACAGTCATACGCTTGTTTGCTCTCTCTTCCTGGTTCAAGAACAGAAATTTTCACCTGAGTACAACTAACTTTCTAACCGGCAATGGCTTCTTCTATAGGATGAGAAATGTGTAGTTCAAAGACAAAAAGAATAGAAAGAGGACCATAATCCCAGTCTCCCGGCTGAGTAAACTTCTCTATCTCGATAACCATGCCCACCAAACTACTGAGCAAACAGTCTGTTTTTCAAAGGACAAGTCAAGAGAATAGCCGAGGCTACAAAACCCAATGTAGAAGATCAGGTCAAAAAAAAAGTAAGTTGCACCCCTGTCTCTTGGGTCACTGGGGACCAGTGACTATAAAGTGCACATGAGCTTGCTGGGGAATTTCTGTCTGAAAATGCTAATTTGTTGAAGCTGCAACTGGACTTGCTCAGGGATTTGCTCTTCTTTCCCCTTGCCTGTTGGACCTGCTCCAGTGGAATCTGTTCCATGTTATATGGTTAATAAAATATGAATTGAACAAGAGAAAGAGGAGGCTATTTCAGGTGAGGCAAGCAGGAGAAAAATTCAGCTTCCCCACACTGCAAGACAATATCCCAACCCCTGAACTTTTCCCTATGTTGCAGTGATAGTGTGGCTTTTTGCGCTTTCGGTTTGTAACACGATCTCAGATGGAGCCCTCCAGACACTTGCGTGATCCTGCCAAACGCCAGGCAGTTCAGGCCAAGCAAAAGAGAGTAGATACAGTTATCAAGTATTTCTTGCACTTAAAACAGGATTCGTTGCTTCCTGTACACAAGCCGAATACCCCTCGCAAAACACACAGACTTGATTCAGCAATACAGGCTCAGCATCTGCACATGCAGTTAAATGACAGATTTTCTCCCCACACACACTACAAGTTCTTTCCCTCCCTCAACACCACCTCTCCTGATGCTCCGTTGAGCCATTCCTCCTCTCCTGCTGTTCCACAGAACCTTCCTCTTTACTGTGTGTTTGTTCTTCCATCACCTAAAACTCTTGTTATTGCCCCTCTTCCTTGTCCCCAGAAAGCAGTCACACTCACGGTACTTTTTATCTCTTTTTAAAACCAACATAAATTTTTATCTCTTCCTCCGTAGTGATATAAACAGGAAAAGCTAAACATGGATGCTCTTAGGAGAATTCAGATGGCCTGGCCGAGCTTGTTTCCTAAAAGTCACGTTTTATGGGAACTACATTATGACTGTGAAATATCACCTCCTGGTGATGACACAGCAGGTAACAAACTGCCTCCTACTGCCAGGGTAACAGCTGGGAGCTATTAAGGAACAAGGGACATAGAAAGGATAGGAGTGCAACAGAAAAAAGCACGCAAGAATTGCTGCCTTTTAATACTCATTAGTACAAGACTGAGACCTATAAAGGCGTTTTTCAACTTCATAAATACTTCTGACAAGCTGTGATGCATCTGGAATGAAATAACCCACAGTTCTGTGAAACCGCTGCCAGTAACAGGTAGGTCTGCGATGGCAGCTTTCCCCCTCCCGGGCACCGAGATCGGCCAGCAAGCTCTGCGTGTACAGGGCAGTGCCACACCGAAATCCCGAGAGGTCTGATACAGCCACTGAGTGTGAGCTACAGAACAGAAATAATAGAAGGGAAAATAAATGCAAAGTACTAAAGAGGAGCTGACAGCAGGATAGCTTGCTAGAGCCTCCTTCTCGTATGCTCACCTTCAGAGTGCCAGGTCCCACAAAACCTACTGAGTCCCTGTTCAAAGCTGCTTTTTTAAGGATGCATTGCAACAGCCATCAAAAAGCTGGCCTTACTTCTCCCAGTATCAAGGGCCCCCAAGTGCATCGAGTTAGAACTTTATTATGGCAGGATTAGGAGAAAAGGCCAACACAACACTCGGCTCCGGTATCCACATCTGAATCTATCCCCTAGAGTAATATTTTTCCTAGAGTCCATGTGCTTGATTAAAATTTTGAAACCTGACATTTAATGCTAGATGAAAAACTGAATTCTCTCCCCTGAATAGAAGAGTTTCTTAACAGGAATCAGCTAATTTGAAATTTTATTTTATTCTCTTCAACGTAAACTGTTACAGGTTTTCAAGTGGCTTCTGGTAGCTGCTGCTTATATATCAAGAGAATTTCTCACCATTTTATAGTGGCTTCCCTTCCAAGACAAGAACAATTATTCTGCTTCCAGCACACAAAAAATTGTTTTAATTGGTTTTGTCATCTTTTTTCCTTATTACAATCCTTTTCTAAATATCAATGTTGTGAATATTTTTCTACATCTCTTACTAACTGTCCTCTGGTTTCATGGGCCACTTCATGTCCCTGTCATCTGGTTTAGAAGCGTTATCTTCCATGTACGCCAAAGGACTTGCCCATCAAGAAACCAGATTTTCCCACCTGTGGAATGGCAACACCCATCAGAAAGAATGAACAGACAGGAGGAAGTGGGACTGGACCCTTCTTCTGCTGTAATCTATCATCATGGACCTGCTGGAGCCCTGATTTCACGCACTGAGTTAGGAAGTATCTTTTTTAGAACTGGCACGCTTTCACTTCTGCTGATTCCATGTGGGATGGTAATGTTTAGTAGAAGCACAGAACAGGCTGTTTAAGTCTTCTAGCAGGATTCAGAGTTAATCTATCAAAGCTTTCAATGCTCTGTTGGCACCTGCAAAATATGACTTGTCTGGAAATTACATTCTATTTAGCTTAAGCACATTACCAGGTATATCAGGGAACAGATTTATTTTTATCTCAGCATGCTTTTCCTTATTTTATGTTGCCCTACTATTTGTGACTGGGTAAAAGTGTTATGTCTTTATTTTAAAGATGTCACACTATGGGAAAAAACAAGGTCAATAGCTGAACTCAAGAATTAGAACGCCAAGTTTCATTCTTGAAAGCTCTCAATCAGCTGCATGCACAAATCACCCGCTGTTCAGCATCAGCTTTATGTTGACCTTACATCTGAAGAACACTGAAACACAATAAACCAACTCCATGTATTATAAACAACACTCCCTAATGTATTACAGTTACTGTGAACTTATTTAAATTGCACTGTTTATAGTTGAAGAAAAATTAGCATTTTCCTACGTATTTCAGAACCACCCTGTACTTTGTACCTTGAAGTCTCTCTATCACTCAGCATCTTATCTGGCCTCAAAAGATCACCAAAGCCTTTGCAGTTTCTTAGAAATGGAAAGCATTGATGTCCCACTATTAAAAGTTTATTCAGACAAAAAATTTGCTCATTTCCCAGCATTTACCATCAGCCTGGTATTCATGGAAATAAAGTATCTGCAGACAGCAAATTCTTGGATATTTCACATTTCACAATGAGCATAAATAGTAGCCTTTTGAACAAAACATACTTCTGGGCACTTCTAGATTCCCTTTACTCTTCCTCATCCAGGACATGACACCGATTATATAATCTACTCCATACTTAACTACAACCCACCCCTCAACCCCTTGTACCTGTGCTGCGAAAATGGGTTCTACGAATTGTAAAGAGTACAGAACAATTGAAAATTCACCCATAATACTTGACATGTTTGAAGGTTTGGAAAATTTTGAATTAGACATGTTGTGTGTGCATCCCCCATTTAGCATACTCAACTTCCAATGGAGAAAACGAGCAATAAAGTTCAGTCCAGCACTGAAAGTTGCTAAAATGATAATTACATGAAACAAAAACCTTCCTCACTTTCAAAAGTACATATGATTCAGCCACATTTATCTGTATCAGGAAAAATATTGAATGGTAATGTTCTATTTCCAGAAAATACTCTTGTTAGTAGGTATCGCACCTCAAGAGCAGACAGCACGCTTTGTTCAGTACAGTAGCTCCCAGTTGCTCCCCTCAGCCTCTGGAGACCTTCCCCAGCAGTACGCTGTGATTACAGCCTTTTCACCCCATTTAGCTCTCGAGTCTGCCTCCAGACAAAGCAGTGCTCACATCTGCATTTTTTGTAATGAGGTGATCCTATACTAGGTTCCGGACAGACCTATAAAGGCTACTGAACAACAATTAACAGGATAATGACTATGAGTTACCAGTTTACACCAGCAAAGAAAATAATCCTATTTTGGGAAAGCCAAATGACTCCCCGAATGAGTTTGACTAACGACACTGTAATTTACTGTAACCTCCAAGTTTACAATTTTATTCAATTCACATGTTTCCAAATTACACCAGAATTGTGTTGTTTGCACTTTTAATCTTGTAAAAACTCTCTGGCAGCCATACACATTCCATGGGGGAGGATTCCTAATTTATGTAAAGTATTACAGAAAATGATCTATATGACAGTTTGGTATAAAATGCTAAATGCAAGTCATTACTCACTGAAGATAATTTGAGAGTATTGTGTCAGGGGAGACATTAGATTACAACGGATAAAAAGTAGGAATAGGTATTCACATATTTATTCATATTTGCATAATCAACTGAAGGAGATAGTGGATGTTCTCTTGGGCCCAACTAGCGTACAATGAGCTGAACAACAGTTTGGAAACTTTCTATTATTTTTCACACTATCAACACAATACTTTTTTTTTTTCTTTTTCTTTCTGGTCTTGCAAAGAGAGATGCTGTTCTTATCCCAGAAATCAGTGCACTCCTAGATTCTGTTATTGCTTGCAACTAGCAAAAGACATGGCGTAAGCTGGATGCTGACTAAGGAGATGTAAGTAGTGCAAGGCCATTTTGGTTGCCTGCATGATTAAAGTTTCTTTCTTTATTACTTCAATTCTACAGTTGCAGGATTTACCTCATTCTCTGCCATTGGGAAAGGGTGCCCCATATCTCCCTCCTTTCAAGCATTAGAAGAAAGGGTAGCAACACAATAAAACTAAAGAAACTTATTTATGTGTCTATCCATGAAATTCATGGCTGCTTCTGTGCTATATGACACACAACTCAGGGACTTTTGTTGAAGTGGCTAATGAACATATCTGAAGAGTTCGTCTCTACCAGCTGGAAATTTCATAGTGTTCCTCTTCAAATAGGAGCTATTTATTTTATACTTCAGAATGCGACACTCAAAATTACAAATGTCCCACTGCAAATTATTCCTTTTCTTTTTTCCCCCCCCAGACTAACATACCAGCTCAAATGCATTACAAACCAATTATATTCACCAGCTGCGCAGCTGGATTTACAGTAGTGAACATCAGCATTTAACCTAGGCAGTAGTTAATGAGATATGTGGAAATGGCATCCACACATCAGCAGCTTTAGAGCAATTTCTCCCAAATTAATGACCTGTCAGAACCTCATGAACACACAGAAAGCTACTCTCTCCAGTTCTGTTAACCAGCCAAGAAGAACTACGTGGCTCCCTGTGCCTCCACTCCATCCTAATTCTCCCTATGCTTATTCCAGCTTCCATAGCCTGAGGGTTTATTTTCCCGTGGAGTTTGTGTACTCGGAGCTCTTTTGTTTTAATGATTCTATCTCCTGTTGTGCCCTCTGTCACAGCATACAGTTTATACAACTCTTTTTCAAACGTCTTCTAGAAAAGGAAGGCTGGTAGAGCTGATGGTGTTTTGTCTTTCTTGGATCCTTCTGGTTGTGATTATCCCAGATACACACTAACACTATCTCAGACAGATAAGCAGCTCCATGCTTCTAGTGCTCTAATAAGCAAGTTTAATTGAAGTGACAATGCTCTTACGGTGGCACATTACTGTTTCCTCCATCTCCAAATTTAGGACTACATTGGTCAACATATAATTGGGGTAGGGAGGAGTCTAAGGGAGTCATGTGTACATCCCTCTAAGACAGCAGGATCCCTCTGCAATGCATTAAAAAAGATTTAGAAGGAAGAACTAAATCCTCTGTGCAATTGCAATGATGCTTCAGTGCATATAGGTACTCCCAATAGGTATTTCTTACAGTTTGATAGGACAATGTATCTATCTGGCACAAAGGGACCCTTGTTCCACAAACATGCTTCTTCCCGGGCAAATAAGTCATTTAATAATACACTGAACTTTGTCATCACAATTCCAATTGTAGATTTCATTAAAAAAAACAACATGCAGTTCGTCTTGCAGATCTAATGGCCAGACTGCAACTGCATAAAAAGAACCAACCTCCTAAGGGTGAAAAATACAGCTTTATTATCCTCCCTTGGCTATTTAAATACAGGACTCTGTATTTAAATCCACTTAAAAGGAAATAAGCATTCTATTCATAATGTGTAAACTACTATTCCAACATGAAATGCTTTGGCAAGAATGTAATTGATTTTCCAAAGATAGAGGATTTGGTTGGGGGGAAGAAAACCCAAAACCCTATCCACTACTAGAAATGTTTCAGAGAAACACCAACAACTGTAGGCTTCTTTTCCAAACCTGTTGGTTACACATAACACCTCAAGAGGAAGTTTTGGGGCAACTTTCCCTTAACTTTTCACTATACTGAGTGAATGAATCACTTTCAATATCATTTCTAATATATAATCAACCTTTTTGGTCCAGTTGTTGCCAAGAAATTAACGAGGCAACCCCCACAAACTGAATGACTTTCTTATGCAATTCAAACATGAACCTACTTTAACATAACATCTCTCAATATTTTTATTTGTAATTTAAACAAAATACACCAAAGCCAAATACATTTTAAAGTGTCAAATCTAGAATGCTGGCAAAGCGTGTACGTATGTAGAATGTTGGCAGCAAAGTGCACATCTCACATTTTTAAGAAGTTGCACACCATGCGTACAATCTGACCAACATCTTTGTTTCAGCACTTGTTACGCACACGCTAGTATAAAAAGTCATCAGACAGATTTACAAGCTTGTATTGATATACCCTTAGATAAGCCAAGTTTGAAGTCTTACGACAACATTGGCATATAAATAGATTCTCTTCTGTAGAATACAGGGCTCTATGCTTTCCCCAAGACAAACCCCTCTGAACGCTCCGGAGCCATCCTGCTGCTCTCTGTCACATAGGAAGTGCTACAGCCACCCTTGCAATTTCTCACTGCCATGCATACGTTTAAACATAAAACATCATCCACAGTAGTAAATGTCATTTGCAATACTGGCTTTATTTTTGTTTTTAAAATCCATATGTCTGGAGGATGATATACTGACAAGCGGATATTTTTTATAGTTAGGTCACATTTCCATTCTATGATTTCACACCAATTCATAGATAACTTAGGACAAGTTATGATTTAGACTTCAGCCTGGTGAACTTCCTTGAATTACCCTTTCACTTCTTTAAAATAAGTACGCTGCAGAGGGTTAAAAGCTACAAAGTTTTCAGCATCTAAAAAGCCTACAAACATGCAGCTTAACAGAGTGTTTCTTGGGTAGGTGGTTGAGCATACTGAGGAAGCACAGATGGTGTCTGGTGAATAGTGCAAATTCAGATATCTGTGAGCCAAAATAGACACAACCTGAATTTCACTTATGTTTTCACCAATTCCATTGGGCTTTTCTGTCTATGAAAAACACTGGGACAGAAATTCTTCCATTCTTATTGGTCCAGCATAGAGTATAGGAAGAGATGCGACACTACTGCTGCACAGCTTCTGATTGCAGGAAGACTTGATACGGAACCTCATTAATCTTGAGGAGATTTTCAAATATGCAAAGCTATGCAGGACAAGACAGAGCTGGTCACAGACAGTTTGCAATAATGCATTCTCCAGTATTTTTTCCAGTGCTGCCCAAAAAAAAAAAAAAATCTATAAATGTTTTGTATAGCATTTTAATAGGTTAAAAAAAGGGGTTACTTTAAAGAATTTTTTTAATTTTTGAACACTGATTTATGATTTTGCACATATTCATTCCAAAATTTGAGGGGGGGAGGCCTTGATAAAAAACTATATAATTTATAAGAATAAAGATTAGTGGCAGGTGTTCTTTTACCAATATTAATTGAGCTTATTTTAATTTCAAAACAAACAATCCAGCCTGAACAACAATTTATCTGCATTTACAGGGAAGGCACAGTTTGAAGTATTCACAAGTAACAGGACTGGACAGCCAGGGTATCCCACTTCTGAAGTGTAGCTCACTAACAGCATAACTAACAGCTACAGAAAAATATTCACAAGCTGAGTCTCCTGCTACATAAAGACAGCGTACAGTGCCATAGTTTTAGTAGGTTAATTGGTAATTCAGTGTTTTCATAATGCTACTTACAACTTATGCCTTCATGAAATCATTTTAATATAACATCAAATTATGATTATTTATTTGTAAGTACCTACCATAATCCTTTTAAATGCCCTGTAAAAACACCTTCAAAAGCAGGTGTACCAAGATACAACATGTGACTGAAGAATAATTACTGAGAGCTTCTTGGAGTTTCACTATCTCAGAGACCCTCATCTTTTGGAAGGTGTCATGCGCTTCTCTTATGCCCATGAATCACTTTAAATACTGCCTTACAACAAACAACACATTCAAGGACAGAGATCCCGGATCTCACTCAGAATTAACTATTTGCTTCTGCATTTTATTAATGGGCATATAATTCTCTGTATAACTGTTAGGTAAGTAGAAAAAAGTAAATAAGAAGTGCTTACTCAGAGCCAGTTGCTGAAATTAGTCAATGAGATAGATATATATATATAAACCCCACATAAAACTACATGTAAAGCAGAAATTTACCCATGAATAACCACAGCATTCTTCTCTGAGACATCACAAAACTTCTTTAAATCAAATTTACTTCAGATTTATTTTGACCTTCTATGAATTTATATTAGTGCAAAGAAATGCAGTGAGTTTGAGAGATTGTGGGTTGAATCTGCTTTTAGCTCCTGATTTTAAGATCTGTTTGCTAGCTATTCCCATATTGTCACTATACATACACGGGAAAAGAATATGCAAAAGTCATTGAACACTGTTTATTTTTTCCCAATATATCACAATAAACATCTGTGATAAGTAATAGTATACCAGCAGCAGGCTGTTAATACACACACGACACACACACACAATGCATTACTACTACAAGTTTAATGTTTCAACACTTCTCAGGCATTGATGGTAGCATGGTAGGCAACACACTGAGATGAACTTGAAAGACTACTTGAAAAGAATTGTTGAATTACTGCTTGATTAAAAACTTGCTTTAAAAAGTTAAAAAAAATAAACAAACAAGAAAAATAATCCAAGCACAAGCTACCTGCAGTGTACACCCATGTTTCCTTTCTGGAACTATAGCAAGTGGCTTGAATCACTCAGTCTGAATAGAAATTATCTTCAGACATATTACATCCACATAGCTTCCCTGTCAATTCTTCCTTCTTGTCCTGTCCTTTTCCAAGCCCAGGTTTATGCACTGCTTTTGCCATCTCTTACCAGTCTTTTGTATTATAAATAAAATTTCAAAAAGAAAGAAGTGGTCCTTCAAATATCATAGAGCTCCTTAAAGAAATCTATGCCTACTTGCACTGTTCCAAGGTGAGCATTCCTACCATGTCTGAGAGAATTAAATGTAACTTCTTAAGTTTTGTTTTACTTGGAATAGCCGCTGTCCACACACCAGAAGGACTGCAGACAGCCTCAGCTGGGATGACATTCAGAGCTCAGGACAAGTCCAGCCACCAGATGGGAGATTTAAGTAATTGCTCAAATCCAGTTTTGAGTGTCTGGCTTTTGGACACAGTATCAGCTGCTTAAGGCTTTGGGATTTCACTGGGATGAAAAGCAATAGTTCTATTATTTTGTAAATGAAAAGTATAGACAGATCTGAACTAATTTCTCCAAATCAGTCCTGTAAGAGTATTGTTTTCTAGGAGCATTTCGGAATAAAATTTGCACTTCTGCTCTTATGTCTGTTAGTTTACAACTCCAGAGAAAGTTTTACCCAGGTTTTTCCCCAGGTTCATTCAGCTGCAGCAGATGAGGTATATACATGAAGTTCCCACTACTTTAAGTCCCTCATACACACAGAAATTTTTCACTGGTGTATGGTCCCAGTGAACTCACAAGATGGTAGTGCAATCATTCTCAAATAGTAATGCAGACATTATAGGTGAGATAAGACACACAACCCAAAAAAGGCATATTTGCTAAACCCATTATGGATATATGAAACCCAGTGTGATGGGGAATACTGACAATTGTCCCAAACGCAGCTTGGTTACAAGAGCTGGTTGAGACTGCTGGCCTAGGACTGGGATTAAAATATTTCATTTTATTTCTATTTCTTGCTTTTTTACTGTCATAGGCAAGTATTTTCCTAACGATGCCTCCTCTCTCTTCTGTTCTTTCCTCTTCCATACTTTGGCAAGCTGATGAGCAAGTCTGTTTTCAAGCTCGCAAAGGTTTAAATGCCATTCCAGGTTTCAGAGAAATTTTGAAACGTTTTATGTTTTCAAATTGGAAAACAAGTGAAGTACATCAATTGTTTTCCCTTTTTGTAAACAAACTGCCTAGAAAAGTCAGCTTAGGAGAAGTTTTGCTAATTAAAGAGTTAAACCTTAGTTTCCTGCACTAATATATTTAGTATTCCTTGGAAACTCAATAGCGGAGAATGCAAGTTAGATCATGCCTGCTTCCACCCAGAGTCGCTTGGTGATTTTAATGCATTCAGAGTAGAGATTTAATTGCATCTTTCACAAAACACATTAGGTTTTGTTTTAATATTATTACTGTTGCAAGAAATTGTGTAACATTTGAGCTTTTTTTCCAGCATAGAAAAATCTAATATTTGAGCAGTTTTCTATATTCTTTAACATCCAAGTTAAAATTAATTCAGGAGGAAATGCTGGCAGGACAATTTACTTGCAAGGAAAAATTTTGAACTCTGATGAACTCTGTACGAAAATATTTCTGACTCTCAACATTGGCTATTTTCAAGAGCTTTATTACATTTTCCAGACTGGCAGAAGCATAATTTCTATGAAACAACCAAAGGAATATCAAACTTATATCATAGCCAAGAAACAGAAGTATCTCAAAGCTACTTCATATGCTCTGGTGGTCTGGGGTTTTTTGTTGTTTTGTTTGGGTTTTTTTCACATGGGCTATATTCATTTGCCTGTTATTTACTGGCAGCCAAAAGAAAAAAAAAAAAAAAAAAGAAGACTATAAAAATGTTTTGGTTTTTTCCTTATATGAACACTCTGAACAGCAAATATGCATCAAAATTTCAGTGAAATTACTTTTCTTCATATTCTAATGACTATCTAATTTTAACCACTCAGTATTCATATGCAATTTCTAGACAACTGTATTGAAAAGGGATCATATATTTTAAGAGTATGACAGAAGAGTTAGTTAAATGTTGTATGAAAGATTCATTGTAAATTAAAAATTAAAAAGTATTCAACAGCTAAAAAAAGACCCATCTGTTACTATAAATTACTCTTTTTTCTTTATCTTAATGTAACCATATGCCATGGGATAGTAACTGACATTAAAGCATTCTCTTCAAATCTCTGTTTAGGATTAGAGCATACATAGCTAACACTGAACATTTAGCACAGTAAAACACACATTCTGCATTTTTCTAAAAGGCCTATGACAGAAGCCTCAGGATGATTTCATGACAAGAACATAATTCAGAAGGAGTTCATAATTACTGTACAGAGGACACGTGGAGAGAGAAATTCAGCCTTCAGCCCACCAGAAGCTTACAGTTGGGTATTGCAGGGAAGGAACACTAGTCACTAGAATGACTCTCCCAGCCTTCCACAGCTCCTAAAGCTTAAACCCTTTAAAGGCATGTCTGAAACACAACTTTGTAAACAAAGCGTATTAGGATTATGCAAAATCTGCAAAGATTAAAAAGGGATACTCAGAGCAAGGGGAAGCACAGTCAAAACAGAAATAGAAGAAAGCTCATGAACTACCTCTTCTCAGAAAGACACTTCTCTAGTCAAGATCTTCCCTACAGAAAAAGATTTTCTGCATGTGCTCAGTGTTTCATCAAGTAGAACTATTGCCAAAACTTGCAGTAGACTACATCAAAGAAAAAGAAAAGGCAAACTATGCTTAGCCTTGAGCTATCAGACAAAAAGACAAGCTTTTCAAAACAGCACCCATCCTCCAACTGTTAGTATTTAAAGTATGCACCACTGCTTCTTCACTGTCACTTTTACTTTTTCTAACCACATTCAATTAATATAACTGCACTATCTTGCACTACAGTTACATCTCCATTTTATTATGTAGGCTTAGATTTTTCTATCTTCAAAGGATGATGGGACAAGCACTACCTGTTAGGTTTCAAGAGGTAAAGGAAATTAGAGATATAAAACAAAACACCAAAAAAACCCAACCAAAAACCCCCACATGCAAAATAAGACCATCTGGGTATACTGTTTTATAAGCATCATGTTTTAGATTCTTTATCTTATCTAAAATCACGTCAGAAAAGTCCATTCTGCTACCACATGACTATTATTCTTACCGCTGTTTCAAAAATGCCAGCAGAAAAATAAAAAATATTATTTTATTTCACAGGAAACTCAGATTCTTTCACACTTTTATTACCGTATAAGTGAAGGCACTGTCGCTCCGATGTCAAGCAGGCAATCTTAATGTCTTACATTAGTTTCATATAGTTATCCTCCTCGGTATGTGATAAAGAAAGAATGCATGACTGCTGATGTTCACTGTTATGACATGAGTTGAGAAAATAATTTCCATTAATCTAAAGTGATTAAAGTTCATTTTGCTTCTGTCTGCTGCACATCACAGAAGAACATATAATATGCCTGAAGTTTCTCTAATATCCTGTAATAAACCTGCACTGAGTTCAGTTGGTTTAAACAGTGCTGTGAAAGTTCACATATACCCACGGAGTGTTTTCCCAAGTGACTGAAATTTAATAGATAAAAATTCCCTTTGGATGAATGTGGAATAGTACACCCTTGACTTCAGAGGCTGCCACTGTTAGAAATGCAGACACACAGACAGACAATCTTCTTGCCTAGCAATGACTAGAAATGAACTGACATTATACTAAACAAGACAAATTGTAGAATATGGGCACTGCCAGCGTTCCAAAAGAATGCAAACACCACCACATCCACCTAGGCAGTAATTCTAGCCAAGTACAAAACTACATACAATGTCTTCCACAGCACAGATTTCAGAAATAATACTAAAAAAAAAACTTTCAAAAAACAAAAACAAGACCCAGGGATTTGACAAACTTCCTGTTTTGCTGATTTTCTAAATTCAAAACCCACATGAAAGCTCTTAAACAAGAAAAAGATGAGCTTGATGAGCTAAGTACAAACTGGTCCACCATTTTTCCTCAAGAATGCATTTGAATCCTAGTAGTGTTAAAGCCTGACAATGAAGGATTGGTACAGACAGAAAGGAACATCTCCCTCCCTCCCTAATCTCTCCACAAAGATTTATCTTGTCATGTCACAGCGAGGCTGGACGATCTCAAACAGTCAAGTCACCACTCGCCAGCTCAGCCAGGATAACAACTGACTAGGTTACAGACTCTGAAAACTACTGAACCGGGAAACACCACTTTCACTTGTGTGCTCTGTGAGCAACTTTGACACTTACTATGCCCAGAACTACCACAGGCCAATTATCACTCTTGTCATATTTTGAGTCATATTTTTTACCTGAAAGTATGACATTATCCAGCCTTAATGACACCAAACATATTACAGGAATAAAACACCTTAATCTGCGCCCACCCCCAAAACCCCAAACCACCACCACCCCAGCCCCAAAAAAAACCCCTACAACCCATCAACCCAAAGAAACACCTCAAAAAAACCTTTATTCCTACCATTCAGCTTGGTGATACCTAGTAACATTTTAAACTTTCAATTTAACATCCAACTGATAAAGCTGAACACCCTATATTTTACTTGTAAGTATGAATGAAAACCAACACAAGGTCATCTCCACAGAGGTCCCCATCCATTCTTGTTAGCTTAAACAACAGCAATTCCACACCTGCATACTCATGACTTCTTACTTAAAATACTAAATTAAGATTTAATACTTCTTGCCAATGAAGATGCATATACTGGGCTAAAGAGAAAATAGACACAGTCCTGCCTCCTCTGCAAGGTCAGGTCATATGGAAAAAACTCCTCTTTCAGGGAAGTAACATTTACCTTGACTGCCCTTCAAAGAAAAGGAGGGGAATTAGTAGAAGGAATATGTCTACGTGTTTGTATACTAATCCACGTTGAGGGTGATACAAACACACAAGCCTCAGTTAGGCTCTGTTTATGCTCATCAGAAGTCTTCACAAACACTAAACGTACAATTTAAAAATAACCTGCCAGCGATGGGAAGGAAGAAAGCAGACAGGGGTAAAGATGAGTTGAAGACGTAAGTCTTCACTTCCGAGTGTTAATGCAACACATGTACTACACACTTACATACAGCTTGTCTCAGGTAAGTACGATGCATATTTTAAATTACCCAAGTTTTTGTATTTCTACTCAGGAGAACACTGAAGTAAGACTTCACAGGGCAGACCCAACAATATAAAAAAAAATTTACTGTTTTGCAAGATGTCCAAACAAGGTTTACCATGGATTTACTGTACTGTTCGTGCCAACAGAGCAGACAACTGAAGACAGAAGCAAACAATGGAAAGAAGCAAGTTTTCTTAAAATGAAAGATTTCAGATGAATAGGAGGAAAAACTTTCTTGACAATGAGAACTGAGAATGTGGAAGTTTCTCTAGGGAAAACTGGTGGGGACATCACCGGAGACATTTGTAACTACTCTGGATACCCTAGAAAGGGTTCTGTAAGGAACAATTCTGCGCTGACAGACAGCAGGAATTAAGATAAATTACAGGTGGGGCCTAAAACTACGGCTTTCCAGCTAAAAGTCATGTGTATGTACACACAAAATTGCACATCTTGAGGAAGGATCATCTAAGGCAGACAGGAAGTGCTGTAAGCTTTATGAAATTCAGATCATTCATATTCATTAATGTAACAATAATGAGTAATCCTGAACCTGCTTCTCAAAAATGCATCCAGTTAGGAAAGGTCAGCAATGACAGCGAATTTGCAGGTGGAACTGTAACATCATTACTACATTAAGGTCAGAGATACAACAGAAAGTTTTGTGTCCACTCTCACAGCTGTACCATTTCCTAGTACAAAAAAAGATTAGCGCTGTAATTTTTTTTCAAAACATTTTACTATTAAAGTCTAAAATATATTCAAAGCATCAAATGACACCTCCACAAAATGTGCCTTTTCAGCCCCCAACACAGTTTAAAAATAATTTTTGCATCTGTTAGCATTCTATTTTTGCATTAAAAAAACAGCAGGAAAAATCCTCAAAATTTTAAAGATAAAATGTTCAATTGAAGATAATGCTATTGCATCAGTGCTAGATAACTGTTCACAGAAGCTGAAGATTCAATGTTGTAAACCTCTTTATGAGGCTTTAGTACTTAGAAATGAAATTGTAAATGGGGAAGCTTAGATTGCTTTGCTTTAGAAAATTGTTGCCATTAAACAGTTTACAAAGAGCCTAGTGTTTCAGCATCATTATCCCCAATGTGTCAAAGTAAGCGGTTTCACAATATTTAAAGCACTCCCGACTTCCTCATAAATATCATTTATATTCCAAGGCTGCTATTCACTGTATCAAGAAATATCATTTACATTCCTCTATAGTTACATAGCATGATTACCTGAACAGATATACCCTTACCTGACATAAATAATGAAAAAAAACAAAAAGCCACAGCTGTTTAAAAGGTTTAATAACTAAGATAGTATTGAGTGTTGTACTGCAGTTTGCTTATGTTTTATAAGCACAGAAAAATATCGCAATATACATGAACTGAAAAAAAAAAATTCAAGTTCTTTGGTCACTGTGTTTACAACTAACTTCTAGTTGTATACATACGACTATTACATGCTGCAAGGGATGGTCAATACTATGTGTTGTGTTATTTTCTACCATTCTAGAATTTCAGCTAAGGTTTGCTGTGTAAGAACTAAACTGACACTTCCTTTACTTAATTCTATTATAGCTGAGCACTGTTTGCCATCCAACCTAATATCAAAAGATGCTGTTGGTTTCTGTGCATCAGACCACTGCAATTACATTTGCCTGGACATGCACTCATCTTGGAATTTAGATTTGGATTTATCCTTCAACTTCCCTATCATCCATTTCCAATTTTATATTTTATTCTTTGGACATCTGACATTCAGATGACAGTGTGAGTAATCAATAGACATACTGACAGATCATCAAAATGGCAGGTTACAGCACAGGATACACAGTGAATACAAGGTTTAACTCTGGAGAACTGGGATAGGAGAGGGGTGAGAGTATCATGTGAACCACCAGCCAGTCGCAGCTGCATCGGCACACATTAGCCCACTGGCAGGGAGGAAGCCAAAATCCCTATTCCAAGACATCAGTGTCTGTCTGTAGTAGGTCTGCAGTAAAAATTGTCACTTTACATCCGTGACGTCATGACCCACGGGGCGGGGGGAGAGAGAGAGAAAGATGTCAGTTATATTCCAATTAGAGAAAAAAAGCTTTATTTGGAGCACACAGAATACTAGAGTCTTAAGTCGATGAACTAGACTTCACAAATCCCTGTGTGCATGGAACTACTAATTTCAATTTGTTCTCTGCCTCTAGCGTGGACAATTGGCATAGAAGCAACGGCAGGAACAGACACAGACAGAAAAGGGCTATCTGTTAGCCATAAATCGAGAGGCACCTTCAAGTAGACACTCATCTTCTTAATATAAGCAAATGAATACTACAAGGAGCAAACCAGATGGTTTAAGTAAACTGTTATTGCTACGGAAAAGGCTGCTTGCTGAGAAAATCTTGACACAGGTCAGATAAATTCTTCCAGAACGTATTAAGGAATCTAAATGCATCAAATAAGGATAGACGATCTGCTATCTAAGTTGTTTTACAGGCCATTTCTCATGAGCTACATTGCTGACCTGATAATTCACTTTCAAATGGTGACAAAGGGAAAGGAAAAGCACCATCGCAGACAGCATAGAACAGGAAAGATGAGGTTGAAAGGGAAAAATATTAGGGAATGAAGAGAGGCATAATCACAGAAATACAAATGTAGAAGATATTTCCCAGAAAACTTCCAGAAGTAAAAATAACTACAGGGGATTGCTTCACTGAGAAAGTGATGCTTCCTTACCCACCACCATCTTAAAAAAACTGATGTGAAATCAGCAAAATTCATAGCTCAAGGTGCTGCACTCGGATGGTCCTCTAAGACAAAGTACAACATAGCATTTGTATCACAAGGTGGGTCAAGGGAGGCTTGTCGTACTCAGAAAAGATTTTCCATTGCTTGTTAAACCTGTTCCATTGTGCTTGCTTTAACATGACTGAAAAGCCTCAGTCAGATGCAGGCTGCCATGTATGAACCTCTTAACAGGCTGTGCTGTTAGGTTTCTCCTGATCCTAGTAAAATTTGTGAAGCATCCCATGAAAACAACCACCTCCCTGGGTAGAGCATTTTACCACCAACTACGGCCTAAGAGATGCCTTCTGAGCAAGAGCAGCATTGAACAGTTGAGAATATAAATAAAACCCAATTGTTGATCCACTGTGCAGCAAACATTTTATGTCGTTCTCTTGTTTGATCTCATTCTTGAACACTACTCCATAGCCAGTTGTTCCTACAGTCTTATTTGCAGAACTTGACTATATCTAAACTGTTCTGAAAAGGTTTGTATGCATGGCAAAATATAGACAACACGCGGATCAGGATGGCAACCATAGAGCAGTCCGTAGTGGATTCTTCAGCTATGGGCCTAATTGAGGATTAACAAAGACTAACTAGTTCGTCTTATAACAACTTGTTAAAGTACATCTACCTGGAAATAATTTTGTATCATTTTTAATATAAACTCCATTTATTTCTAGCATGCCTGTTGGTAAGTTTGGCTAAGGGTAAGAGAATGCTATGTTCTGCTTTAAAAATGGAAAAGAAGCATAGATCTAAGGAAAAAAACCAACCAACCAAAACAAAACCAAGGAATTAAACTGATTTTTGCAAAGAACTATGAGAAAACCTGCAAAACTCACAGGACAGTTTAACACGGTAAAAATTAGGCTGTAGTTCATTCAGGTTTTTCAAAGGTATTACTGTTTTACAAACAATTTATCATCTTTCCGCTAGCCCCCTTTTCAGCTTTTCCTTCCTTGTTTTATCACTGGAAGAACACAGGAAAGAAGTCAAATCATTTCCCTGTTTCAGATATTACATTAGTTAAAGCTTCTGTGAGATTATGGGGGAAAAAAACCCAAAAAAGCAAAACCAAAACACAACAGATTTGTAGTCTTTAAGGAACTTTTAGCTCCTTTGGTTTTGGTTAAAAAAAGTGAAGTCATACCAGCGTATGATATATTTAAACATCAAATAACAATTATCTTTCTAATAAGGTGAACTTTTTTTATATTAAGTTAAAATTTTGGACTCACATGGTTCATAACATCCCATAAATTGTTATTAAATCACAGCATGATACAGAAGTCTATTTCTCCATGTTTCAGGGAATAAATTTAATTATTTTACTCTAAAATTTATGCCCACATATTTTCATCCAAGTCTAAGGAGACAAGTGAGCCTCAACTAGTGCGTCACACAAGGAACAACGCATGCCTGATTAGGGGTAAGCATTAGAATTCTGTGCTGAAAATGATTCTGAAAATGGCTACCTCTGCTTTAGAGAAGCAGCACTGCTCCATCTTAACATAGGTTCTTTCCCTCTCATCACCCTTCAAAGGCAAAGTCTCCTGCTTCAATTCTCCAAGCGTTGACCTGTGCATTTTACAACTGCCATGCTTTATGAAACATTTTAAAGCAGTACAGCCTCCTTGTGCAAATGCAAACACAACAAGAAATGCTTCTATCAGTAGTTCGCTCCCTCAATTACACGTGCAATAGCACACTGCATAGCATCAAAAGCACCTAAATCTAAAGCAACACCCATGTCATAAATATATAAATAGTGTCTGCATGAAAGTGAAAGAAGGTAGGACAGAAACATAGATATTGCTTTATTTTCCAGCATTCGTGACTTCTCTCCCCACACTCTCCTTACTGAGAGGAAAAAAAAAAAATAAATCACACGGCTAACCCTGTGAGTGTCCAGCTCCGCCTTCCTTTCCATGTCTTTGCCACTATTCTGCTTGATTTTTCCAGGAGCAAAAACAACCTGGGGAGTAGCTACAGAAAAATAAAGATATTTGTCCCATTTTATTTCTTTACAAGAAGACATCCAAAAGAAATCCAGCAGTTTTATATGTTTGAGGGGAGAAACCCATCTTTCTGCACAGATGTGCATCTTTTGTCATTTGGCAGAGCTGAGGCAATTCAAGTCCTATGATTCTGCAGAGAAACTCAATTGCTATGACATCCCAAGGCAGTTTCAATTTACAATTAAATTGTTACAATACAGAGGTTTGTTTCACTGCAGCACTGATGCAAATTGCTGTGCACTGCTTAGTTTAGGCGGTGAGCCTTCTACACAATTCTTCCTGTTCTTGCCCATCTGCTTAGCCTGTTTTTCCTCCTTACCACACCTGCCACGCTCAGTCCCATGGGGCTTACACAGGAATTCTTTGATTTCTCTATACAGCAACTGCTTAGGAATAGCTTGGTTTGGACCCAGTGCTATAAAGGAAAAAACAGTATGGCAGCTTTATGAAATCGGTTAAGATTCTCAAATTTATCCATTAACAGCACAGAAACCCTAATCTCTGCTCAACAGGAGCGCAGTGGTTTACTTCTAAGCGTTCACAGAACACCACATCTTTCTAGACTCTGAACGTTTCTTTGCACAACGACGACGCTGACTACCTGACAGAAAGCATGGGGCTTGAATTCTGGGGAACTCACAGTGTTCCCACAGTGACACTAGCCTATTTTGTAATCTGAACCAAATTACGCCCTTTCACCACGCTTCAGGTTCCCCATTTTGAAAGGGGTCAGATTCTCCTGATAAGAAACTGCTGCGTAAAACCAACACATTACACAAGCAACACTGCACCTGTAACGCATTTGTTAACAGTCACTGTTACTACAGTGTGTAACCTTATTCAAGAGCAGCAGCTGTACTATCTCTGCTTTCCAGTTGAGAACTTACCATTGTCTGAAAATCAAGTCCTTTAAGAGAGTACTTCAGAAGGTCAACACCTACAGCTTCTAATCAAACTCTGAAAACATTATATTACTTTATAGAGGCTGGACTGAAAAGAAAAGCAATCGGCATTGACCTTTCAATAGCATACTAAACTTTACCCAGGCCTCTTAGGACAACCTTATACCTGATCTGGTTTTGCTCAATTTCTCTTGAAAAGCAACACACCAGTTACATAAGCAAAGTAAAAAACACAACAGTTTCTTCTTTAACATAGAAGATTAAGTAAAACAAACACATAGAAGGCTCAGAAGAGTTGTCTTAATTCTAAGAAAATACTGTTTTAAGAATCCAAACTTGGGTATGTCTATAGCTATAAATGAGTAATGTACACAGCCGGTTCTGAACACATGCAACAGTTCAGTAGATTTGCCTTCAGTGGGCAAGAAGTTATGTACATATCCAAGAATGTTATTTTGTTGTTCCATATACATTAAAAAAAACCAAACAGCCAAAAAACGAAAACCCAACCTGCTGAAGACAGAGCACTTCAGTCTTACTCCCTGGTAAACTAGGTGAGTTCAGCCACACCGGAGGACAGAGCAGTAGAGTGCTGACCACTACAGTTACCCAGTGCTAAGAAGCAAGCAACTCTACTCACATTCTTTACACTACTAATGCCATTCAGCATTTGATAGCCCACTCCAAGAAGTAAAAAGAAAGAAACACTTGTGTATCACTGGACAAACACAGTATTTATATTCTGTGAAAGATCTGGAAATTTAAAAAAAAACAAACCAACATTATACAGGTATTAGATTTTCACAATTGACCTACAAATCAACATTCCATGATTCTAAGATAATCTTCACTTTCAAATAGCTATCTTATATAAGATGGGTTGGATTAAGTGTTTTCACAAACTCTCATCTGTTCTTAACAGGAGCTACTGGATGCTAAATAGGTCTTGAAAAAAACCTGATTGATAGCATTTAACTTACGCAAAACCACTTACAGTAATGCAGTCATTGATTCTATTACTTCTCGTCTTCACCTTCCTCAAAATCCAGGTGGAATAGGGGAAAAAAAAATCCAGCTTCTGAATAAGTATCAGAAGATTTAAATAAAGTAAAAGAATAAATACACAGAAGAAGCTACAGGAGGACCTAGATGTCCTGAAATACACTTTTTAATCATTAGTGTATTTGCCAATATACCACCAAAGGGTGTGGCCTACAAGACCACATAATTTAATCAATTTTATATACCAATGAGGCCTTACAGATGCTGAGAATCTAATTCATTATTTGATCTTGCACACCTTACTGAAGGTCATGTTTCAATAAGCAGACAAATAGGGAGCTATCTTTCATCATATAGTAAATATGCAAAAACTAGAAAGGCACAGTTGAAAGAATCAAGCATAATGCATTAATTAAAATTATAATCCTTCATGTAACTCTTACTGTTTTAGAACAGACCATGTATGCTTTCAGTGATTCCCTATTTATTCATCCTACCTATGCTGTATCATCAGAGCTCATACCGTGACTGTGGAATATACAAAGAGGATGCTTCATCTAAATCCACACAAGATTAGAAGTGCAAACCATCAATGAGATACATTTTTATCAGCAAAGTCTTCCACACAGACTCTGTAATTTTCTCCTGTTTGATCCTTTAATATTAAAGATGCTTTGTGCTTCAAAGATCTTAAGTCAAGGACTTTGTTTCTAGGCTTCTAACAAACCTTTACTGCCAGAGTGCTGTATCATAGTGAGTTTCCTACCAGAATGAAACCTCAATGCTTCAAGAGTGTTGTTTTGTTTCTTGATACCACCATCAGTTAATAGAGCTCTAAAATGTAAACTTGGATTAACATTGATTGAGTTTTGAAATGTTATTGATGAAACCAGTTTCATACAACTTCCTCTTACAAACATTATTTAAAGTAGAAGGCTTTGATGGTAATTATAAATAAATAACAATTTAAGAGATCAACAAGTACTCCAATTGTTTTTAATTTGTACATGACAAATATCTTCTCAGAATAAACAGAAGAAAACAGACAGGTACAAATGTAAATTTTCAAGAATAGATGTTACCAGGTCAGGTTTTCACTATTCTGATACCGTCCAGATTCAATTTCATCATTTCATCTTGAATTGAGTAATTGGTTCATACCACAAATAAAATGAAAGGCAGTACAATCACTCAATTTCTAAATAGTCAGCCTTCTTTTAATCTTCTTTAAGGACAATAATAATTTTTATACTCAGAGTTGTGTTTATCCTCCTCTTTCCAGCTCACAATATAACAACTATTTTGAATAGGAAGATTGAGACAGAGAGAAACAACAGAGAAAGAGACTTCAAGGAGAGAGCAGCTGCAGAAAACAGGCACTTTCAAGGGACGGAACAACAAACACCAAGCTACATTCCATTCCCCGCAGGGTAAATGCTTTACTGTATGACAGTGTGCTGCACTTATACAATAATTTTTAAACAGACATCACTTAATCCCCATTTTGTATAAAATACTGCAAAAAAACCCTAGAAAGCTCAAGCATCAGCACATTAAACAGGCCTGTCATGGTTCATATCAAGTTCAATTTCATAGGCCTTTATATTAAAGCCCCCAGCACTATCACTATACGGTAATCATAAAGCTAAAATGATCCTCTCTTCTATGTATATTTCAAATCTTCAAAACACAGGTTAGAAATCTAGACATATAATTTATTTGTGCCCTTCTCTACACAACATGCGGAGCCTGAAAATAATTTCAGATTAGATCTTAATGGAATTATACCACTTTAGTTACTGCTGAAGCAATAAATGCAGTAATCCTGGACAGCATCTCTTCACCCAGTAGTTGCTGTGCAAATGACCGGGCTGTTGTTTGCATACAGCCTGCTTTAAAAGCCTTAACGGTCCTTCTGAACAATC